>OX451736.1:726685614-727134823 GCA_948472305.1 Vicia faba
AAGTCTTGTCTGATTAAGATAATGACCAAGATGAAGAGGATAAGACAGTCAAGCAGGAAGACAGAAACAACCAGGGGTCTGAAGATGAGGACTACTCATATGAACAATACCCTCTTGCTGATGACAAGTACAGATAATTGGAGGATAGTCTCAAGGTTATGGAGGTTCGAAAGATATCGGGATTGTATTTCGGTGAACTAGGTTTGGTTCTAGGGGTGGTCACCCCCCCTAAGTTTAAGGTCCCTGTCTTCGTCAAATATGACGGGGTCTCTTGTCCCAAACTACACCTGAGGTCATATGTCAAAAAGATTCAGCCTCACACTGCTGATCGGAAGTTATGGGTCCATTTCTTCCAAGAAAGTTTGGCTAGCACACAACTGGAATGGTTCTATCAGCTGGAGGGAACCAATATCCACACCTGGGAAGATTTGGCTTCTACTTTCTATAAGTAGTATCAATACAATGCTGACCTAGCACCAACTCGAATGTAGTTACAAAATATGTCCATGGGCTCAAGAGAAGGGTTCAAGGAATATGCGAAAAAATAGAGGGATCTAGATGGCAGAGTGCAACCTCCTCTGAATGATCGGGAAATGTTAGATATGTTCATGGGCACTCTGACAGGCCCATTCTTCAATTTGCTGATTGGGAGTTCCTCATCGGGTTTTACATAGATGATTCTGACTAGAGAAAGGATCGAAAGCAGTATAAAAGTGGGAAGATCCCGACGGCTGCATCTCCTAGTGCTATGAAGAAGTCGTTTGGAGGTAAGAAGGAAGTTGGTGTTGTCTATGTCTAGAAAACTCGTAGCAAAGTTAATCACCATGAGTCTGTGGGAACAATTTTGATTTCTAACCCGACACCTGCCCGACAATAACAACAAGGTAACCATCAAAGTCCAGACGCTCCAAGAAGGCAGTTCACTAAGATTAACATGCCTTTATCTCAGGCACTGCAACACTTGCTAAAATCTGGGCTCATTTCTCTGTGGGATCCTCCTTAGAATCCCAACACCTCCTCTCCAAAGTATAATCCAAATGCAAGGGGTGCTTATCATTCAAACAATCCTGGTCATGACACCGACAATTGCTGGGCCTTGAAGAGTAAGATCCAGGACATGATTGATAATAAGTAGATTGAGTTCGATCCTCCAGAGACCCCAAATGTAATTACAGCACCTATGCCCAAACATGAAAAAGGCGCAAGTTCTATTGAAGATATTTTGTATGTTACTTATGTGAATGATGTGATAACTTCGCTCTCTACAATGAAGAAGAGTTTGCTACAAGCTGGTTTATTTCCAGGTTGTGTTGAAGGTTGTTATTGCTGTGCAGTCGAACCCAATGGTTGCGGGTCACTAAAGTAGGTTGTTCAAAGCTTGATGAATAAACACATCATTCTGATTGAAAAAGTTCCATCTATCAACATTTTTTGCCAAGATCAGTCTGTTATCTCCGGTACTCCTTTTAGGATCCCTCCCAAAGGTCCTATAAGGATTACCGCCAATCCGAAAGCTGCTTCGTTGGTTATTACAATGCCCAGGCCTATCACGTACTCCTAGGAGAAGGAAATTCCATGGCACTATGGGTCTGACGTTTATTACCATGGCGTCAAATAGAAATTGTCTGATGAAAAAAATGAAGAACCTGACCCCAATATTGTCAATATTGCAAGGACTAGTAAGATCACAAAAAGTGGAAGGATTTTCTCTCTGAAAATCTCTCCACCTGCTCAGATTACAGTTTCCAAGACGACCGCTGGGGCTCGGGGTAAAGAGCCGGTGATAGAGCCTTCCCGGATGGAGAAACCAAAAGAAGCTCCTGTTAGAGATACTTCTGGAGAAGATTTAGAAGAGGTTCTGAAGATCATTTACCGAAGTGATTATAAAATTGTCGAACAGTTGGGGCAGACCCCATCCAAAATATCTATGTTGTCACTACTGCTGTGTTCTGAGGACCATGCGAAGGCTTTAGTGAAATTCCTGAAGACTGCCCATGTGCCACAAGAAATTTTGGCAGATCAATTTGGAAGGTATGTGGTTAGTCTGGAAATTGACAATGGTTTGGGTTTCTCCGACGTTGACTTGACTCCGGAGGGGAGGAATCAAAATAAGGCCTTGTACATCTCAATTGAGTGCAAGGGCACTACATTGGCCCATGTATTGGTTGACACAAGATCATCTCTGAATGTTTTGCCAAAGGGAGCTCTTGACCTACTAGACTATGAAGGAATGGTGCTGAAGCCCAGCAATATCAAAGTTCGAGCCTTCGAAGGATCGAAGCGAATGATGCTTGGAAAGGTGGATCTCCCGATCAAAGAAGGTTCACAGATTTTTTAGTCCACTTTCTATGTCATGGACATACGGCCGACTTAATCTTGTTTATTGGGACGCCCTTGGATCCATGGGGCAGGTGCTGTCACTTCCACTCTGCACCAAAAGCTGAAATATTCGGTGAAAGGGAAATTTGTTACTGTTTATGGGGAGGAGGATTATATGGTCAGCCACCTCAAATCATTCTGATATATCGAGATGGATGGAGAGTTTAATGAAACACCCTGCCAAACCTTTGAAGTAATCTCTCTGGCTATTGTTAAAGATGTCTCAGCCATTCCGAAGATCACCAAAGCTTCGCATAAGATGGTCTCCTTAAAAGACGCTAAGGCCACTATTGAAGAAGGTGGTAATACAATTTGGGGTCAGCTTCCGGATATCCCTTTCAAGTATAACAAGTTTGGTCTGGGATTTACTACAGAAGGTCAGAGGGTTGTTCGTTGGGCTCGTGCTGGGAGACCCTAATTTTGCATCAGCAACACTTAGGTTAATGCTATAGAGGATGCAGACAGTGATTGTGACTTCAGTAGCTGGATATTCCCGACCATGGGTGATGGACTGGAAAACTAGAAGGCATAATACATCTTTCCCATCTCCTTTAGTCAGGAGTAATAAGCTATATTCCTGTTTTCATGTTTGTAAAAGTTTTTGGCTATGTTATAAATAATGACTTTAAAACCTTGTGTCTTACCCGGGGCACAATAGTTCATTTGTTAATGGTTGATTAATTATTCATAAACATTTGTTCATTCAATAAAAACATTGGACATTTTGCATACAAATTTTGTGATCTCTGTCTTTCTTTTATCTTATTGCATTTTCAAATAGCTATGTGTTCTTACACACACCCACACACTACATTGCAGATCCTCATCCACTTTGGATCTCGTCGATAACGATTCTGCTATTGCCTCATATGACTTTGACAATCTGATCTACCAAGCCGAGGACAAAGGTGAGGAAGATTGTGAAATACCTGGAGAACTATCCAGACTCTTGATACAGGAAGAGAAGACTATCCAACCACACGAAGAGCCGGTCGAAGTGGTGAACTTGGGTACCAAGACAAATATAAAAGAGGTCAAGATAGATGCTGACCTTGAAAGCAGTGTCAACAGCAGGTTAATTTAGATGTTACATGAATATGTTGAAATCTTCACCTAGTCATACGAAGACATGCCAGGGCTTGACACCGATATTGTGGTTCACCGCCTGCCAATGAAAGAGGGTTGTGCTCCGATAAAACATAAGGTTCATCGCATGTGTCCTGAAATGTCAGAAAAGGTCAAGCCTGAGGTTATGAAATAGTTCAATGCAGGGTTCTTAGCAGTAACGCCGTATCCTCAATGGGTGGCTAATATTGTTCCGGTACCAAAGAAAGACGGCAAAGTGCGTATGTGTGTAGGCTACAGGGATCTAAAAAGGGCGAGCCCCAAAGATGACATCCCACTACCATATATCGATGTTTTGGTCGACAACACCACTCATCACAAGGTATTCTCTTTCATGGATGGTTTCTCAGGTTATAATTAGATCAAAATGGCACCTGAAGACATAGAGAAAACTACCTTCTTCACGCAGTGGGGCACTTTATGTTATAAGGTTATGGCTTTTGGGTTGAAGAACGCCAGAGCAACTTATCAGCGTGCCATGGTAGCCTTATTCCATGATATGATTCACCATGAGATAGAGGTCTATGTTGACGATATGATAGTCAGGTCGCAAACTGAAGAAGAGCATCTTGATTACCTGCAAAAACAGTTTGAAAGACTGAGGAAGTACAAGCTAAGGATAAACCCGAACAAGTGCACCTTTGGGGTGAGATCTGGTAAACTCTTGGGCTTATTCTTCCGTGGTAAGGGTATTGAGGTTGATCCCGTGAAAGTTAAAGCCATTCAAGAGATTCTAGCTCCTCGTACCGAGAAGGAAGTCAAAGTTTTCTTAGGACAGAGGAATTACATTGCCTGTTTCATTTCACATTTGACTGCTACCTGTGAGCCAATCTTCAAGTTGATGAAGAAAGATCAAGTAGTAAAATGGAACGACAATTGTCAAATAGCCTTTGATAAAATTAAGTAGTACCTACAAGAACCTCCCATTCTGATGCCACCATTCGAAGGAAGACCTCTAATCATGTACTTAACAGTGCTAGAGAATTCAATGGGGTGTGTACTGGGGAAGCATGACGAGTCGGGTCGAAAACAGCATGCAACATACTACCTTAGCAAAAATTTTACCAAATATTGTTGTACCCCAAAATTTCCCCTCTCATTTCACTCAAGACATGCTCCTAGAGGTTCTCAATTACTCAAGGTTGACAAAGAATTGATCAGACAAAACTCTCTTCCTAAGAAATGGCCTTCCAACTAGGGTTTCACTTTTCACCAAGATGTTTGAGATCCAGAGGTCTCAAGTGTTTTCCATTGTCCTAATATGTCCTCGAGATTGTCCATGCAAAATTTCATGCCTTGCATAACAAGCTTGCTTAGTCAATTGCCCAAATGTTTGAAAATCAACTATACTAGGTCAAAAGTCAACTATGGCCCACATACACTCAAAACTTCAAGATTTTTGCCAACATCAACATTTTGAAGTTATATTGATCATTTTATCAAGGGTTGATCATGATTACTCAAGGAGTGCTCTTAGTTTATCAAAAGTTAAGAATTGTTAAATTAGGGCTTCTATAGGAAAAGTCAACTAAACTTTGACCAGGCATAACTTTCACATGCTTCATCCATTTTTCCAAAACCAAATACCATCTTGAAGAGAATCCAATTCCATACAACTTCTCTTTTATCCTCAAGTTCAATAGATGCACCATTTGAAAGATACAAGCTCAAACATTACAAGTCATTTTCAGAAAGTCAACAAAAGACACTTTTTTCCAAGACCATTTACATCAAGATAAAGTCTTAAAATGAAAAATTGATTAAAAGATAGATTGAAGTAGACATCTTTGTATTCCCAAAACATACAATATCATCATCACTGGATAAAAATTGAGCAAGTTATGGCTTACTCAAGTTGGGGAAATTTGAGAGATTTCAAGAAACATACATTGGGCAAATTTGGAATTTTAGGTCAATGGCCAAAATTGCCACAAATTCTTAAATTTTCAAATTTTAAACCTGTATTATAGGCCTTCTCAATCCAAACTAATTCCCAAATCATCCTCCTGAGACTTCCAGGAAGCCATCCAAGCCCTTACACGAGTTGTTCCACGCCCAGGGTTACAGATCGAAGCATATCTGATTGGTAAGGATTTGCAAAATCAAAACTGTATTTCCAGGCCATTTAAATACATATAGCTAGCATATTTTTTCTTTTAATGTTGTTCATGTTTGTATGAACGCATTATATGTAAGATAACATGCAGGAATAAGATCGTGCCATCGTTAGGGCACGATCTGAATTTGCCTTCGAAGCTCACGATACAGGAAGTTTCAAGCCAAATAGACCCCAGATTTGGATTCAGGGGATGATTTCACGTGGGATATGGTCCTTTGCATTGTTTTAAATTAACTTTTGGTTGAGTTTGCATGTTTTGGTGCACCGGAGAAGACGACCAGAGTTTGACTCCGGCGTCCCTCTGGTCGTTTGACTCAGGCGAGAATTGCGTGGCAGGAAGGCGCATTCTAATTGGCCCATTCAAATACAATAAGGGTCCATTGAGCATGCAAATTTTATGTTTAAATAATTACTGCATTTTTTCCATTATAATATTTTGGTTTTATTTTATTAATGAATGAACAGGTGACACGAGTGGCAACATATGGAACTTTAAGGCATTCCCTCCTCATGTCCTGGGTTCGATCCATGCGTGAGGGGTTTATTTTTTTCATATTTTTCCTCATCCAAATCCAGCACAACTTGGGCCTTTTCCTGGTCTGGGCTTGCGTTTTTGCAAATTACACCCCCTCGTTTCCCTTTAGCACCAGGCCCATTCTCATTTCTTTTTTTGTTTTCATTTTATTTATTTCTTTTTTAATTTCTTTTTTATTTCATCAGAAAAACAAATACAAAAAATCACAAAAAAAATAGATCTAGTTTTTTATTAATTAAATTAATTCTGTAAATTAATTAATTAATAGTTTTAACCATTTTATTTAATTAAAAACTAAATAGGCTTAGGATTTTAATTCATTTTCTTTTCATATTAAAAAATACCAAAAAAAGCTTAGAAAATTAATCTTCTTTCTTTAATTTCATTTTTCTTTAATAATTAACTTTTTCTTTAAATATAGATCTAGATTAATTACTTTTAATTCAACTATTTTCTTAATATAAAATAAAAAACAAACAAAAAGATCTTTCTTATTTCTAGGTTTTTTAGACGTCCTTTCAATTCGTGCGCGCTATTATATTTCACATTCTATTTTTTTTATACTATTGTAACAACCTATTGGGATGTAATAGCTTTATAACTAGGACCCTTTAGATTTTACTTCTTTATTTCCCCCAAGTTTGGACTTGTAATAATCCCCTCCCCGAAGTCCTGTAATAGCTAGTTTTAAATTTTCGCATTTTAAATTCCCGCAACAGTTAACTGTTTAGATGCATGACTAATAGGATTATATAGCAAGAATAATAATCAAACGCTAGTAAACCTAATATAAGACAAATAATTGAATACAAACACGATTGCACATATACACCTCAAGGGTATCCCACTTTGGTTGCCTTCACAAAAACAGTCACATCTCTCGAAATGTGAGAGATTTTAGTGGCTACCCTCCGGTTTAAAGATCATAAGTCCCTCGATGACCCTCTCGACATTGCCTCGATATGATCTTAAAAACCCTAGGGTAATTACTAAAGTTTCTTGCCCAGTTACCTTTGTGACAGTATAAACGTCCCTTCGAATGTCCCTCAAATATCCAACTACTAGGGCTACCTACTCACTAATAGTAGGATAGCACTATATAAATGAAAAGAGGAAAAGAAAAACCTTTTGAGTAAAATAGATAGTTGTTAGATGCTTGCTCAAACAATCTTTACACTTACACAAAACTTCTTTCAAAAACATTTTCAAACACTTTGTATATGTTCTCTACCATTCCGAGAAATATTATAAAGTTCGTCGCACTAAGGCGCTTTCAAAATACTTTACAAAAAACACAAAGCACAAGGTATTTCAAAATGAGATAAGAATCTAAGAGCCCATAGATAACTACGCATGGAAATGGTGCTAACAACTTCCCTTTCCATAATCTATCCCCCTTACTCAGAAATAATCTCAAAAGGTCTTTTTCTGTTCTTTTCATCCTTTCCTTTGTTGGATAAAAGAAAAGTCGATGGCGACTCTTGCTTACTGCAACATTTGTGAATACAAATGCAAAACCAGTATAACAGTCAGTTCTCCCACCGTGTTACAGAACTGGCGAACCTGTTTTGTAGGTTATGGATTTAGTTCGTAGAAAAACCATCCGGATTAACTTCACAGAAAGTCCTCCCAAACTCAAGGAAATGGTCTTAAAAGTTCCTGAGAACACATCATTCAACAAGAGATATGGTCACTTGCTCAGTTTGGTTACTACCGGTTTCGACAAAGGTTTAATGAGCGTCCTATTCTAGTTCTTCGATCTTAAGCACTGTTGCTTCACATTTTCTGACTATCAATTGGTTCCCATGCTGAAAGAGTTATCCAAGATACTTGGTTTGCCTATATTGGAGCAGATACCCTTTACCATTTTAGAACAAGATTCAACTGTTGAAGATGTTTCCATAGCCTTGCACTTGAAACCATCTGACATTGAATCCAATTGGGAAAGAAGAAGTGGAGTTAAAGGTTTACTTGCAAAGTTTATGATGGAGAAAGCTCAGGTATTCCTTGACGCCATGAGTTACCTTGCTTTTGAAGATGTCTTGGCTCTCTTGATCTATGGGTTGGTTTTGTTCCCTAATTCAGACCAACTTATAGACGTCAATTCCATCTACATTTTCCTTACTCACAATCCAGTGCCTACATTGCTCGGGGATATTCTGCGTTCACTCCATACCCGTACTATGAAGAAGCGAGGAACTCTTATGTGTTGTATTCCTATGCTCTATAGGTGGTTTATTTCGCACCTTCCTCGGTCAGTAATGAAGAATGAGTTAGGCTTAAGGTGGAACCAAAGATTAATGTCTCTTTCTCACTCCGATATCTATTGGTTCCCTCGCTCTCAAGAAGACATCTCTTTTATTGATTTCTGCGGAGAATTTACCAATGTGCCACTCCTTGGCATTAGAGGAGGCATCACCTATAACCCCTCTTTAGCCCTATGCCAGTTTGGTTACACCTGAAGGGGTATTCCTCATGATATGCTCATCCAGGGTGTTGTGTTTAACTATTCAAATGATCCGTAAGGTTATCGTCAAAGGTTCATCCATGCTTGGGGCATGGTTAAGAAGACTGATAGTAAGACTTTAGGGCACGAGAACTCCACCCCTTTGGAGCCTTACCTCCAATGGGTGTGAGCTCGTGCTCAAAGTCTTATGATGCCATATTCTGCCATCTTACCAGTGATCTCAGAGCCTATTGTTCAAGGAGACGGGTCTCACATCATTCTTCATCTTGATATGCCGACAAACTTTGAAGAATTGCAAAGGTCTTAGATCCAACTCAAAGAAGAACGAGACACATTTGAGGCCCAATTCTATGTCAGTGAGAAGAAAGTGTTCGAACTGACGAAGCAGCTTCACGAAGTGAAGAATCTCAATGCCTACATCAACACCAAAAGGAAGCGTCCATGGGAGACCTAGGAATTTTAGAAGTTTCTTTTTAATTGTCATTTCTTTTTAATTTTTGCTTCAGATGAACCTACTAATAAAAAGTCTTTTTCTTTTGTTTTGTTTAAAAGAGCTTAAATCCTATAAGGTCCTTGGAAACATTGCATAAGCATATCATGCATATCATCACATAAACAGGTTTCAAGACAAGTTTCTTATCTTTTTGTTGTTTATTTCAGTAAAAAGAAATGGCTCTCGAACAGAATATTAAGGACCTTCAAGCCCAAAATGCTCAATTCCAGCAGATGTTCTTTGCTCTGGATATGGGACAAGAAGACTTGAAGGCTCTTATTCTCAAAGACAAGAAGAAGAAGACAAAGAAACTAGTAGGTGTCCTGAATATGGGAAGGAGATTCAGAGGACCAGCAAAGCGAGCTCTAGAATTTGCAACTCCATCAAATGAGGGAGACAATAAAGAAGAGAAGAAAAAATAAGAAGACCACAGTCTAGGATATGATGAAGAAGATGCTGATTATGCTGAAGAGTAGTATCCTCCTGCTGATAACAAATACAAACAGCTGGAGGATCGTCTCAACGCCATGGAAATACAAAGGGTATCTGGTCTGGATTTTGAAGAATTAGGGCTGGTTTCTGGAGTGGTCATTCCGCAGAAGTTCAAAGTTCCTGTGTTTGCTAAATATGATGGGGTTTCATGTTCTAAGCTGCATCTGAGGTCTTATGTCAGGAAGATCCAACCCCACACCACTGATAGGAATTTGTGGGTGCATTTCTTCCAGGAAAGTTTATCGGGGACTCAATTGGAATGGTTCTATCAGTTGGAGGGAACCAACATCCGCAACTGGGAGGATCTGGCTTCTGCTTTCTACAAGAAGTAATAATACAATGGTGACCTCGCTCCAACCCGTACACAACTTCAAAGCATGTATATATGTTCTAGCGAGGGCTTCAAAGATTATGCCCAGAAATTAAGAGATCTTGCAGGAAGAGTCCAGCCTCCTCTATCTGATAGAGCTGGTAGATATGTTCTTGGGTACATTGTCTGGTCCATTTTTCAACCACTTGATTGGAAGCTCTTCAGCCGGGTTTACTGAACTGATATTGACGGGTGAACAAGTAGAAGCTGGTATCAAGAGCGGTAAGATTCAGAGAGATGCATCTTCAAGTACAGTGAAGAAAACACTCCCTGGGAAGAAATAGGTAAGTGTTTCATACGGTCAGAGGAATTAAAGCAAAGCTGAACACCATCCAACGGTAGGAGATGTGATAATCTCCAACCCTGTACAAAATCAACAACAAAACAATCAGCACAAGCAGGATGCACCCAGAAGACAGTTCACCCGACTTAACATGTCCTTATCTCAGGTTTTGCCACACTTGTTGAAGTCTAATCTGGTTACTCTGAGGGAGGCTCCTAAAAATCCAAATACTACATCTCCCCATTATAATTCAAATGCTCGATGTGCCTTCCACTCCAACAGTCCGGGGCACGATACGAATGATTGTTGGGCTCTAAAGAATAAAGTGCAAGATCTTATTGAGGCAAAGGAGATTGAATTTTACCCTCCCGAGACCCCTAATGTGTTAACTGCACCAATGCTTAAGCATGGCCAGAGTGTTAATGTTGTTGATGACGACCTGTTTGTTTCTTCTTTTGATGAACTAACTACTCCTCTTCCGATTGTTAAGAAGAATATCTTGTGAGCTGATTTATTTCTGGGATGTGATGAAGGTTGCCACCTGTGTGCGTCTCTACCCAATGGTTGTTTGTTGTTAAAGATAGGTGTCCAACGCCTGATGAACAATAAGGGTTTGAAAATACTCCATCTATAAGAAGTTTGTGCAAAGATGTCTCAATTATTACCATTTCCGACAATCCTCCCAAGGTCTCCTCCAAAAGACATATCAGGATTACATCCACTCCTAAGGTTGCTCCTTTAATTATCACCTTTCCAAGGCCAATACCATATTCCTCCGACAAGGTTGTTCCTTGGAATTATGGAGCTGACATTTACTACCATGGCGTCAAGCAAGACCTACTGGACATTAAGAATGAAACTATTGAATATGTTGATCCTAACATCGACAACATTGTTGGGACCAGTAAAATCACCAGAAGTGGAAAGATTTTCTCTCCTGAAATCTCTCTGAATATTGTTGCCACTCCTTTGGTTATTCCTGTTAATGTTCCTATTGTTACTCCTGTTGCTAATCCTACTGCCACTCTTGTTGTTATTCCTACTACACAATCAATTGAGACTCGAGGCAAAGAAGTACTGGTTGAGCTTTCCCGGACGGAGGCACCTAAAGAGGCCATTCCTCAAGCCTCCAAAAGAGAAATGGAGGAAATATTGAAAATCAAATGGAAGAGTGATTACAATGTTGTAGAACAATTGGGGCAGACCCCTTCAAAAATGTTAATGTTGGCCTTGTTATTATGCTCTGAAGGCCATGCTAAGGCTTTGGTAAAGTTCCTGAAGTCTGCACATGTGCCGCAAGAGACTTCTGCCAACCAATTTGAGAACTGTGTTGCTAGTCTGACTGATGACAATGGACTCGGTTTCTTTGATACTGATTTGACGTTCAAAGGAAGAAAGCATAATGATGCCCTGCATGTCTCTATTGAGTGCAAGGGAACTACCCTGGCTCATGTTCTAGTTGATACGGGTTCGTCACTAAATGTTCTACCCAAGGGTACTTTGGACAAATTGGACTGTGAAGGACTTACCTTGAAGCCCAACAATATTGTGGTGAGGGATTTTGATGGTTCTAAGAGAATGGTACACGGGGAGGTGGACATTCCTATTAAATTTAGTTCCCAAACTTTTGGCTCCACTTTCTATGTGATGGACATTCGCCCGTCTTACTCTTGTTTGTTGGGACGCCCTTGGATCCACGGGGCCGGTGCTGTTACTTCTACTCTACATCAAATGTTAAAGTATCCGGTTAATGGGAAGATTGTTACAGTCCATGACGAAGAAGAGTATATGGTGAGCCATTTGAACTCTTTCAGGTATGTTGAGATGGATGGAAAGTTCATCGAAACCCCCTGCCAGAACTTTGAAGAGGTTCCTCAGACAATTGCTGCTACCAAGACTGTTACTAATGTTTCAAAGACTGCCAGACCTCCATTGAAGATGGGTTCTCTAAAATATGCTAGGGCTATAATTGAAGAAGATGGGTGTACTATTTGGTGCCAACTACCTGACATCCCCTACAAATCTGACAAGTTTGGTTTAGGTATTACTTCAGGAGCTCAAAAAGTTGTTCTTCGTGCTCGCGCCAGAGAACCACCACTACACATCAGCAACCATGGAGTCAATGCTGCGGAAGACACTGATAGTGACTGCAACCTGGACATTTGGATCTTCCCAACTATCAACGGTGGACTCAACAATTAGAGGTCTGAGGACTTTGTTCCCATTACTTTCATCCCGAAGTAATTGTCTTTTTATTTTTTCGGGATATGTAATATTTAAACAATATAAACTCTAAAGCCTTGTGTCTTACCCGAGGCACAACAGTCTATTTGTGAGGGTTATCACTTCATATTCATATGTCATTAATAAATCATTGGATGTTTTGCATACAAATTTTATGCTCTCTGTCTTCCCTTTCTTGCTTTTACTTTATCAAAATAGCTATGCACTCTTACACACACCCACATATCAAACTGCAAATCCACATCCACTATGGATCCCATTGATAACGGTTATGCTATTGCCAATTATGACTTTAAAAATCCGATCTACCTAGCCGAGGACGAAGGTGAGGAAGATTGTGAAGAACCAGGAGAACTTGCTAGACTGTTACAACATATGGAAAAAGAAATACAACCTCATGAAGAGCCAGTCGAGACGGTAAACTTGGGTACTGAAGAGGATAAAAAGGAAGTTAAGATAGGTGCCAACTTGGAGCATAGTGTCAAAGAACAGTTAATCCAGATGTTACATGATTATGTTGAGATCTTTTCCTGGTCATACGAAGACATGTCGGGGCTGGACACTGATATTGTGGTTCATCGTCTACCAACGAAATAAGAGTGCCCTCCAGTGAAGCAAAAGGTTCATTGTATGCAGTCTGAAAGGTCAGAAAAGATTAAGGTTGAAGTCATGAAATAGTTTAATGTTGGGTTCTTAGTTGTTACTTCTTATCCATAATGGGTTGCTAATGTTGTTCTGGTACCCAAGAAAGATGAAAAAGTACGTATGTGTGTGGATTACAGAGACTTGAATAAGGCGAGTCCCAAGGATGACTTTTCGCTTCCCCATATTAATGTTCTGGTAGACAATACCATGTAACATAAGGTATTATCTTTCATGGACGGTTTCTATGGGTATAATCAGATCAAAATGGCACCTAAAGATATGGAGAAAACAACCTTCGTCACGCAGTGGGGCACTTTCTGCTACAAAGTTATGCCATTTGGGTTGAAGAAAGCCGGGGAAACCTATCAGAGTGATATGGTAGCTTTGTTTCATGATATGATCCATCACGAGATAGAGTTCTAAGTCGATGATATGATAGTCAGATCTCAGACTGAAGAAGAGCACCTTGATCACTTGCAAAAACTGTTTGAAAGACTGAAGAAGTACAAGTTAAGACTGAACCCGAACAAATGCACCTTTGGGGTAAGATCTAGTAAGCTCTTAGGCTTTGTTGTCAGCAGTAAAGGTATTGAAGTAGACCATGCAAAGGTTAAATCTATACAAGAAATGCCAACTCCCCGCACTAAGAAGGAGGTCAGGGGATTCTTGGGACGTCTAAACTACATTACCAGATTCATTTCCCATCTAACTGCTACTTGTGAGCCAATATTCAATTTACTGAAGAAAGATCAAGTAGTGAAGTGGAATGACGACTGCCAGACTTCCTTTGACAAAATTAAGAATTACCTTTAAGAGCCTCCAATTTTGATGCCAACGGTTGAAGGAAGACCTATGATCATGTACTTAACAATATTAGAGAATTTAACGGGGTGTCTGTTGGGACAGCATGACGAGTCTGGTCGAAAAGAGCATGCAATATACTACCTTAGCAAAATTTTTACCGATTGTGAAACAAGATACTCACTACTCGAGAAAACTTGTTGTGCTTTGGCAAGAGCTGCTCGCCGACTGAGATAGTATATGTTGACTCACACTACCCTGTTGATATCCAAAATGGATCCTATCAAATACATATTTGAGAAACCCGCTCTCTCCGGAAGAATAGCAAGATGGAAAATGGTCCTAACCAAATATGACATTGTGATCGGTGGAAATAGAACTGACTGTTTTAAAGCTGGTTCGCGAAATGTCGCGGTAAGCAAGAGTCGCCACCGTCTTTTATGTTCTCCAACATGGAAAGGACAAAAGCACAGCAAAATTCCTTATCGAGATGTTTTCTCGGTTCGGGAGGTAGATTATAGAAAGGGAAGGTGTTAGCACCCTTTCTATCCATGGTTATCCATGGGCTCTTAGGTACTTGCTCACTATGTTTTCAAAAATGTTTGCTTTTCAAGTGTGTGTGGGTTTTGAAAAAGTTTAGTTTGAAAAACTTCTAGGTAACTCTTGTATCAGTCCTCAAGAGTGTATGAAGTATTTGTTTGAAAACTTTTTGAAAGTGTAGGTGCGAAAAGTTGTTTTTGTTTCGAAAGAGCAAGTACCCAGGAGAAATCTACCTACTCTAAGGAATTAGGCTGTGTAAGAGTCCTTTAGACAGTACTATCCCACTATTGAGAAGTAGGTAGCACCGTCATTGGAGTTTGTTGGGTCAATTCGATTAAGGGACATGTGTGGTCACCAAAGCAATAGTAGGACGCCTTAGCGGTAACCCTAATGTCCTAGATCCTTTTTTATCTGAGGCAACCGTTTCGAGGCAACTGGATCTTTAGACAGGAGGGCGACCTCTAAAACACCATATACTTGATGACCACCTCGAGGCAACTGAGTGAGGCGTACCCTAGGAGTGGCATGTGCATGTGTGTTGTTTCAGTTTATATTATCTTTGAACATGCATCATTGTGAGCTACGGATTGATTTTATTTGTCAGGCAAATCTTGTCATGCATATTTAACAGTTTATAAGTGTGCGGAAATAAAGTGCGGAAAATTGAATCTACGCTATTACAAGGCGCGGGTATATACATCGCCAAAAACATAACCCGTTTGGAAAATAAATGCGAGAAATAAAAGAAAGCGGTAAAAGTCCTAATTACGCTATTACATCCTCGGAAACAGATACATAAATATAATCAAATAAATAACGAATTAAGAATATGCGCGCGAAAGAATTGAATCGGAATGTCCTTAGGGTTTTGACCCTTTTTGAGAAAAGAAAGAGATTTGGTCCTTTTTTGCAATTAAATTAAATATTAAACCTAAAACTAATTAATTAATTAATTATTTAATTACAAGAAAAAAGTGTTTTTTGTGTTTTTATGTTTTTAATAAAATAAAAAGAAATTAAAAGTCAAAAGTTAGTAAAAACCTAAGTCTAATTTATTTTACTTATTATGAAAAATAGTCAAAATTAACCTAATTACACTAAATTAATTTGGTTAGTATTTATTTACAAAATAATTAAAATTAATAAATAAGAATAATAATAATAATTAATAAAAATATTTACATTTTTTTAATTGTCGGAATTTATTATGAAAATATTATTAATTATGTTAGTTAAATAAATAATAATAATAATAATAGTTAGAAATTAGTAAAAGAAAAATAAAAGAAAAAATATTTAACCAGGGGGGTGTTGGGCCCATAGGAGGTATGTTAGCAATCTGGCCCACTAAGCTCAAGCCTTTGAATTTCTGATTGTCCAGCGCATGGTTGACCAGAGAACATCATAGTCAGCACTTCATAGTCATTGGATTAGTGCATGAGGACACATGGCACGCTGATTGCTTGAAGCACATGGTGGGATGTTGTTGGAACGCTGCATGGGAACATGTTATGAAAAAATAGAAACAAAGGTTTGGGGGACCTGGGAATCGAACCCAGGTCCCAGTGGTTACCAGACACATCACCTTCCACTACGCCATTCGCTTGCATCTGATAATATAATAACAATTAATCATAATATATGAAAACCAACGCATGTGCTGGAAAACAAAACACGCGCGCCACTTTATTTGAATGGCCCAACCATGAGGCAGCACGTCATCATCTTCATCCTTTCGCCTGTAAAATAAAAGTGAGATAGCGGGGGTTTTTAACCCCCACAAAATAGGACGACAGAAAATAGCGATTAAGCGCACACGAAATATAAATTGTTCGCGAGTATGGCTTTGTGTTCGTCTTGATCAGACGGTTTCAACCATAGGTCTCTTGAGGCCTAATTTTCCCTGTGCTGTAAAGCCCTAATTCGAAAGCTTGGAAACCCTAGAATCCTTCAATGGCAGTTTCTGTTTCAGGGCATCTCAATGCAATTAAATCACACCATTAGCTTCGTATGAATCCTATGAACACAAAACAATCACAAAAAGATGTTAAATATGCATGAATCAATGATTATGATATTGAAAAAAAGTGGTAAACCGTGTGACTGTAATGGGAGATTCCTTGAGTTCTAGCACGTGATTTTGATCCCTACACGTTCCTGGGAACCTATGCAATGTATTAGAATCCAGAAAATGCCTTGAACTGGCCTGGAAGATTGCAAACAGATTTCAAGTTTTCTTTGATTTTTCAATATTGGCTATGGTGTTTCTGCAGCAATTTGCACGTGTGAGGCATTAGGGTTAGCTTCAGTACTTATAATGGAAGGAAATTTGGTTAACTTCTGGCCAAGAAATCCATTGCATTATGATTTGTATATTTGATTTTCAATCAAATATTTTTCAATCTTTTTGATTGAAAAACCTTTCCAAATTAAGATATTTTGGTCCCCTTGATGTGCACACGAAATCTTCAGCACATGTTGACCACTTTTGCTTCACAAAAAGATTTGGAAATCATATCTTGATATTTTCCTACAGTTAAATTAATTAAATGAATTAAAAATCAATTAAAATCCAATTAATTAATAAAAATAAGAAAATAATTCAAATCAATCTCAATGGGTCGTGCATAAGCCTTGGACAAAGTTTCAAGAAGGAATTTGAGGCCCATTAGCAAAAATGATGTGTTTTGAGCAAAGTTGACTTTTGCAAATTCATGAAAATTTCCCAACTTCTCCAATGCATATCTTGCTCAATTTTGATCCTATGAACATGTTCTTGGACATTTTGGAAAGGTCTTGAAGTCCTCTAACCAATGCCTTTGGTCCCATGTCATTTGGATTTACCAATCTCAAGTTATGGTCTTTGACTTAAAGTGCATTTTTGTTGACTTTTGAAATTGACCTATAATGTAGAAATTGATAACTTTTTGTGAGAGCATTTCTTGGACTTGGAATGTGAATATGAGTTGTAGTAAATGTCATCCCCTTCAAAATGAGCATTGGATGGGATTTTTCTGATGAACCATGAAAAAGTTATGCCTTGGTCAAGTTATAGTTGACTTTTCAACTGTCCAAAAATAGCAACTTTTGCATCTTTGATGATTTTTGAGTCATGCTTGTGGAATCATGATCAAGACTTGATCAAATGATGATTGTGTGCTCAAAATAAGATGTTAACCAAAAATTCTGACTTTTGACTGCCAAATGACCATTTTACCCCTGCAGTTGATTGTGAACCAAATGAAGCTTTTGACTGTGCAACTTGACCCTGTGAGTCTTGAAACATGGCATGTAGATGCTTGACAATGTATATAGGCCTATGGGACTTGATTGAGCCATTGAAAACCTCAAATTCATTGAAGGAATCAAAACCCTAATTTGGACTGGCTTAGGAGGCATTTGGACTGTGCAACCCTTGAGGAAACTTGAACCATTTGGAGGTGATTCTTGATAAATCTTGAAGAATATGGGAGGGAAAATTTTTGGGTACAACAGACATCCAGTACATTACTCAAAAGGAAATAAAAGGAAGTGTACTAGCTGATCATTTGGATCATCAGGTTGTGGACGACTATCAATCCATGGATTTTGAGTTCCCGGACGAGAACGTCATGTTAGTGGCTGATTATGAAGAACCTGGACCGGATGAAGGACCTAAAAAAGGATCCCAATGGACTATGGTTTTTGATGGAGCTTCCAACGCACTTGGCAATGGAATCAGTGTTGTGATCATATCTCCCGAAGGCTGTCATACTCCTTTCACTGCCAGACTATGTTTCAACTGTACCATCAATATGGTTGAATATGAAGCATGCATTATGGGTCTCACAGCTGCTATCGACTTGAGAATCAAATTCTTGAGTGTATTTGGAGACTCGACCCTTGTAATCAATCAAATAAAAGGAGAATGGGACACAAAGCATCCTAATCTCATCCCTACCGAGAGCATGTGTTGACACTGATTCCACACTTTGAAGAAGTTACCTTTGAGCATTTTCCATGAGAGAAAAATCAGTTAGCAGACGTGCTAGCTACTATGTAATCCATGTTCAAGTTTAGGTGGGATAATGAAGCTCTTCAGATCACTATTGAGAGAATGGACGAACCGCATACTATAATGAGGATGATACTGAAGAAGTAGTGGACAAACCTTGGTTCCACGAAGTGAAAAGATACCTCGAAGCCCAAGAGTATCCTGAAGGAGCTTCCATCAATGATAAGAAGTTCCTAAGAAGGTTCTCGTCCAAGTTCTTCCTCTGTAACAGAATCCTCTACAAGCGCAACCAAGATTCTACTTTGCTTCAGTGTGTAGACAAGAGTGAAGTAGAGAAGATTATGGAAGATATGCATGAAGTTACCTTTGGCACCCATTCTAGTGGGAATACAATGGCTAAAACGATCCTACGGACATGATACTACTAGTCCACTATGGAAGCAGACTGTTATCAGCATTCCCAAACTTATCCCAAATGCCAAATCTATGTTGACAAAGTACATGTGCCTCTGGTTCTGTTGAATGTATTGACTACTCCCTGGCCTTTCGCAATGGTGGGAATTGATATGATCAGAGAGATTAGACCTACCACTTCTAATGGGCACCTCTTTATCCTTGTTGCCATTGATTACTTCACAAAGTGGGTCGAGGCAGCCTCATTTGCTTCTATTACCAAGAACGTTGTGGCACGGTTTATCAAACATAACCTTATTTGTCGGTATGGTATTCCAGAAAGAATCATCACAGATAGTGGTACCAATATCAATAATACTATGATCACCGAGCTCTGTACATAATTCAAGATTCAGCATCATAACTCTTCTCCCTACCGACCAAAGATGAATGGCACTGTAGAGGCTGCCAATAAAAATATCAATAATATCATACAGAAGATGACAGTGTCGTACAAAGACTGGCACGAGATGTAACCATTTTCTCTTCATGGTTATTGTACCTCAGTGTGCATGTTAACAAGGGTAAATCTTTTCTCTCTGTTATACGGTATAGAAGCTGTCCTACCCATCAAAGTCTAGATCCCTTCCTTGAGAATCATGAAGGATGCAGGTTTAAATGAAGACGAATGGGTTCAGACTCGACTTGACCAATTGAACCTGATTGACGAGAAGAGGCTCGCGGCTGTTTGTCATGGTCATATGTACCAGAAACGTATGATCAAAGCTTTTAACAAAAATGTAAGACGTCAGGTATATCAAGTTGGAGACCTAGTAATCAAGCGCATCATCCTGCCACAAGGTGATCCATGGGGCAAATAGACTCCCACGTACGAAGGACCATTTATGATCAAGAACATATTTTCTGGTGGAGCTATGATCTTAACTACCATGGACAGTGACAACCTTCCGCACCCTGTAAATACAGACATAGTTAAAAGATACTACACATGAACAGAGACTCGCTAGGTTGACTAGCCTAGGCAAAAATAAGGGCATCTCGGCGAACCAAAAGGGTTCGGGAAAAATTTAGAGATATACATATGAAAAATCTGTACACCTGGCAAGTCGAAAACCTGAAAAGGCGGCTTGGGCAAAAAAGGGTATCCTGGTGGACTGAAAAACCGAAAGGGCGGTCCAGGCAAAAGTTAGGGATTAAAAGCATATAACTATGCCCCGTAGGATCACCTTACAACCATACTACGACATCAACTGTCAAATTCAAATGGTACTAATCAATCCAGTCAGCTTCAGACAAGCAGCAAAGAGATGAAACGCTCAAAGATATAAAGGCAATAGAAAAATGGGAACCCAATGGGATCATTTCATATAGTTGTTCTTCTTTGTATACTACTTTGTATATTTTTCATTCTTACGACGACATTCTCTTAAGGATGTTTGTCTCCTTGTACAAAAATGCCTGTTATAGGCATACTTCTTCAAATCAATACAAAATCATCTTTTGAAAGTTCAAAACTATTTGTTTTTATTTTTCTGTTTTGTTTTGCAAAAACGTCCAGTGATTATTTTTGAACATATCTCCAGTATACAGCCTAATGATGTCAGAAGTTCCAATATCCCCTGCAAAGCAAGAGTCTCTAATCATCTCCCCAGCATCTTGAAGAATTCCTCAACATGGTTCATAAACTTCTTGGGTTCCCCAACAGGGCTTCATAAAATCCCCAAGAAGTTTACGGAGTTTTCTTTCCCCATTAGAGTTCATTTCTCTAGCCACAAAAATTCATCTCCCAACAATTCAACTTCAACAAACATTGAAGAACTGCATTCTTCACCCCCAGCAGCAGTCATGGATTTATTTTCCCTCAATTCCACGATGCTACAAAGAATAACTGATCAGTTCATATATTGCATTCATACATCATTTTACAAACATGCATACAAAATACATATAGCACAATATCATTTTGAGAACATCATTATGTGTGTCATGTATCATGATATTGCATACAACTAATTCCTTACCTTTTTAGTATAGTTTTCAAACAGACAAATATCATCATCAAATTTCAACAAGTTCCAGATTAATTCCTGAAACAAGACAGGGTAACTATAGGAAGTAACAGCTCATCAATCACTATGAAGCCTGGACCCAATTGGATAGCATTTAACATCAAATACAATTTACTGTGAAGCCTGTAATCCGACCAGATAGCAGTTTACAACATTGTGAAGCCTGAAATTCGACCGGATAGCAGTCAAACTTCTACAACACTGAAGCCTGGACCCGACCAGATAGCAGCAACATCATTATTGAAGCCCAGAATCTGACCGGATAATAGTTAATCTACAATTCAAGACACTGTGAAGCCTGTAATCTGACCAGATAACAGTATAAGTTACTGTGAAGCCTGAAATCCGACCAGATAGAAGTCTACAACACTACGAAGCATGGAGTCCGGCCAGATAGAAGTCTACTCTGTCAATGAAGCCTGGACCTGACCAGATGACAGTATAATCTACAATATTGTGAAGCCTGGACCCGACCAGATAGCAGTTAACATCATTGCTGAAGCCTGGAATCCAATCGGATAACAGTTCAAATATGTCAATTACTATGAAGCCTAGACCCGACCATATGAAAGGATACCTCAAATTCAAGTTGAAGTCTGGATCCGACCAGATAACAGCTTAATTTCTTCAAATCACTGAAGCTTGGTGTTATACCTCAAAATTTTCCCTCTCACGTTTCCCAAGGTTTTTCTCTTACATGGTTGGTTACAAACACTTTCCTGAAGAAAATAAATTTTTTTGAATGCTAGAAAAGTGTCTTTCAATTGGCAGGTGAATAATGTCCTTTGATTGGCATATCAACAACGTCTTTTGATTGGCATCTGAACAATGTCCTTCGTTTGGCATATCAGAACAGTGTCCTTCGAGTGCCATGTCAACAAGCTTTGACTAGGCTTCTAAAACCTTTCGATCAAGCATTGACCCATTAGCTCTGATTACATGTTGGTTCCTCTTCGAGCAAGCATTAGTCCAAGTCTCATCTAGGCAAAAAGACTCTACATGCAACCTTCGATCCACCAGGAAGAGGCTCCCTCAGATTTGTTTGGGATTCACAAGGGCAAAGGTTTCTTCTATGATTTCCTTCAATTCATAAGGAAAGGACTTCCTCTGAATTTTCTTTCAATGCACAAGGCCAAGACCCCTCAATACAGTCTCTTCACTATGACACACAATATGACCCCTTCGAAAGAGCACTCCAAAGGTCCATTCGAAAGACACATATTGGTGGTCATTCGAAGGAGACATAATTACTGAATGCAAGTTTATCTTATGATGAGTCTTAGTCCTACATGTGGCCAAGCCCAGGCTTCCTGTGCAATGGCATTCGAAGGAAGTAACAAAGGAGGCTTCGATTGATAGAATAAAGTTCTCACTTGGGGATATTTGAATCAAGCAGCTAAGGAAAATAGATGGATCAAATATAAAGCCATTCAAAGGATATGTAAATGATCCATTCGAAGGAGCAATTTAACGGCCCATTCGAAGAACACATAGTGTTGTCTGAAAGAAAAGGGTTTGGTCAAAGATTAGATCTAGTTGGCCAAAACGAAAGAGAAATATGCAAAGATGCTGGCTGGCCCAAAATCCGACATATTGCCATACTCAAACTTCCTGCACAAGCATTCATGCCAAAGGAAGCTTTGATTGGACTGGAAAGAGTTTTCTTTTGGGCTAGCTGAGTAGGGGCTCAATCGAAGAGGCCCCAATGATGAAACTTGAGCCATTTGAAGGAAGTAACTCAAAGTCAATCAAAGGATAAGACTTGAACCCTTCGAAGGAGACAATTCTGGGCCAACCGAAGAGAAAGGATAAGGGATACTTCGAAGGCATATCAGAGCAAGATGTCTTTAGATAAGCATATCAACAAAATCAAGCAATCAATGTAGAAGGTGACTGATCGAAGAAGCTCTAATAAGGAGGTTTTTGAACACTTCGAATCAAAACTCTAGGCCAATCGAAGAGAAACGCTGGAGGGAATTCGAAGGAGCGAAATCTGTCCAGGTTCATCCCAAGGCTCAAAGAGGCATGAACATTTCAAAAATGGAAGTCTCTTAATGTGTCTGATTTTGGTCTCATGGCCTTCAAAGCTGGGTTAATGGTTGTCTCTTGCCATTTCCATGCACCCCATCTCTTATAAATACGAGACAAACACAAGGAAGGAGACACACACATTGGAGACACGCTGCCCCACAAACCACCCCAAAGCTATCAAAATCCTCATAAGTGGTCCCAATCGAAGGAATTTTCAGCAATGCTCCATTCACTCCCTGAAGTCTACAGGAAGTATTCCCAAACACTAGCCAATTCACGCCCAAGTCGAATCATCTCATCCTTGGTAAAATTTCAAATTCATATTATTGTTTTCATGATGTACTGATGTTTCCTAGTGTCTGATTTATGCCCAGGATATTATATAGCACAGTGTTCTCATGGGCATACAAATATAGAGGGCACGATATGTGCTTTTTCATCGAATCCCAAGAGACCATGGTTTTTCTAAGCCAAACGAACCAAAATTCGAATTCAAAGATGTCTAATTAATGGGAGGTCAGATTAGGAAAAAGACCTGGGTTCATGCCCAGGTCATGCTTTTGTATTGTTGACACTTTTTCTTCCAGATTTTAGTGCTTTCCTCTACAGGCAAAGTCATCAGGCGCCTCCAACAACGTTCTTTGCTGGATCAAAGGTCTTTCTTCACAAGATCGAAGGCCTGTATCCATCGATCGAAAACCATCATTCTTCCCTGAATCGAAAGGCCACGTTTTCCCTTGAATAGAAGGAGGGCTCTTCGTATCTTTAATTTTTCTTTACTCATTTCTTTATTGATTTTAAGTTAAATTTAAATCAAAAAAATCACAAAAAACATTAGGTTAGTGTTTTATTAATCAAATTAATTTTGTAAACAAATTAATTAATTATTTTAACCTTTTCTTGAAATTAAAATTAGATTGACTTAAGTTTTATTTTCTTTTATAAATGAAAACTAAACAAAAAGATTTCCTTTTACCTTAGGATTTTTAGGTGTATTTTTTGTTCGCACGCTTATTTTAAATTTTGCATTTTTATTATTAATCTACCTGCTCATGGGATGTAATAGAAATTAATTAGGACTCTTTACCGCTTTTCTTTATTTTCCCCCAAGTTTTAGACTTGTAAAAATCCACTCCCCAAGGCCTTGTAATAGCGTAGATTTAAATTCCCGCACTTTAAATTCCTGTATATATATTAACTGCTTAGATGTATGACTAATAGGATTACATGACAAGAGCCTAATAACAAAATGTTAGCAAACTTAAATTCGAAGATAAATAAACTGAATTGAATCAATTGCACATATACACCTCTAGGGTATCCTACTCCGGTTTCCTTCAAAAAATAGTCATAATTCTCAAAATGTGAGAGGTTTTACTGGCTACCCTCTGGTTTAAAAAAGATCATAAGTCCCTCGATGACCCGCTCGAAGTTGCCTCAGTAAAAATATAATCTTAGAACCTTAGGGTGGTTACTAAAGCTTCTTGCCCAGTTGCCTCTGTGACTATAAAACGTCCTTTCAAATGTCCCTCTTACATTCAAAGATAGGGCTACCTACTCACTAATAGTAGAATAGAACTGTCTAAAGGAAAGGAGGAAAGGAACAACCTTTTCGAGTATAAGTAGATAGTTCTTAGATGTTATGCTCAAAACAAACCTTTTACACTTACACATTTCAAAAACAACTTTTAAAAACATTTGCTTGGTCAACACTCTTGAGGACTGATACAAGAGTTATTATGAAGCAAATCCCCGCACTAAGGCATTTTCAAACTTATTTTCAAAAACACACAAAGCACGAGGTATTTCAAAATATGAGCTAAGCATCTAAGAGCCCGTAGATAACTACGGATGGAAAGGGTGATAACACCTTTCCTTTCCATAATCTACCCCACTTTCTCAGAACATTCTTGAAAAGGTCTTTTTCTGTTCTTTTCACCCTTTCCTTAATTTTGATAAAAGAAAATTCAGTGGCGACTCTCGCTTACTGCAACATTTGTGAATACAAACGCAAAACCAGTACAACAGTCGGTTCTGCCACCGTAACACAGAACTGGCGACTCTGTTGGAGAACAATAAAAAGTGGGGTTACCTTAGAGTTTAGTTTATCACTTTAAAATAACTTGTATTCTTTGCTTGCTTTATTTTGAAAGGGTTTCATGGGTTATTGTTAAAGATCCTACACCCAGATCTAGGACACTTTATTAGGTAAGTAGAAATAAATCATCGAGGATGTACGATGTAGACGATATGGACGAAGTGATAGCTACGTTAACGCGATACTCTGGCTTGTACTAACGTTCCTTGAGTCAGTCAAGGATAACATTAGGATTCCTTATAGTGTCATTAAGCGCTAACTGACCTTTGGAACCTTTAATTGACTCATCCTAAGCCATTAGAAAGTAGTGAGATGGCCGACTTTGGTTCCGACTGAAGATTAGTTGATACTCGATACTACACTCATTGAGACTAGACTTTTGGGATATTCTGGCCGCAATACTTTGGTGCTTGAGCTATAACAATGCCTAAAAGAAAGGTCAGTGATATGAGACTCCTTAGAACCCGATTACTATTAATAGGACAGGTTGAGCCAACTGAAACTTCAAGAGGGTACTTACCTTTAAAACTCATGCTAGCCTTTAAACCTAAAGTCTCTATGTGACTTGTTTGTGTTTGATATACTTGTGATTTCGAAACATAATCATAATATCATAAACATCATAACATGTCATGTACACTAACCATTTCAAGGGCCTGTGGATTTATCTCTTCTCTGTTTTATAGGTCATGGATTCAGCTCGCAGAAAAACCGTCTGAATTAATTTTATAGAGATCCCTCCCAAATTCAAGGAAATGGTCTTAAAAGTTCCTGAGAGCTCATTGTTCAACAAGAGACATGGTCACTTGCTCAATTTGGTTACTACCAGTTTTGACAAAGGTCTGATGAGTGTCTTATTCCAGTTCTTCGAACCTAAGCACCATTGCTTCACATTTCCAGACTATCCATTGGTGCCTACGCTGGAAGAATTCTCCAAAATACCCGGGTTGCCTATATTTAAGTAGATTCCCTTTACCGGTTTAGAACAAGATCCAACTGCTGAAGATGTTACTGTAGCTTTGCACTTAAAGTCGTCTGACATTTAGTCCAACTAGGAGAAAATGAGTGAAGTTAAGGGCCTCCTTACAAGTTTTCTAATGAAGAAAGCTCAGGTATTCCTAGATTCCATGAGTTAACATGCCTTTGAAGATATCTTAGCTCTCTTGATCTATGGATTGGTTATGTTCCCCAATTCATACAAGTTTATAGATGTCAGTCCCATCAACATATTCCTTGCTCATAATCTAGTGCCTACATTGCTCGGGGATATTCTACATTCACTCTATACCCATACCATGAAGAAGCGAGGTACTCTTATGTGTTACATACCTCTACTCTATAGGTGGTTTATTTCGCACCTTCCTCGGTTAGTAATTAAGAATGAGTTAGGTTTAAGGTGGAACCAAAAATTAATGTCTATTTCTCACTTTGATATCTATTGGCGCCCCGTGATCGGTGGAAATAGAACTGACTGTTTTAAAGTTGGTTCGCGAAATGTC
The DNA here is from genome assembly GCA_948472305.1 of Vicia faba. Classification (NCBI taxonomy): domain Eukaryota; kingdom Viridiplantae; phylum Streptophyta; class Magnoliopsida; order Fabales; family Fabaceae; genus Vicia; species Vicia faba. The sequence continues at coordinate 726,712,213 of OX451736.1, forward strand.
GCGGTAAGCAAGAGTCGCCACCGTCTTTTATGTTCTCCAACATGGAAAGGACAAAAGCACAACAAAATTCCTTATTGAGAATGTCTCTCGGTTCGGGAGGTAGATTTATAGAAAGGAAAGGTGTTAGCACCCTTTCTATCCATGGTTATCCATGGGCTCTTAGGTACTTGCTCTTATGTTTTCAAAATTTGTTTGCTTTTCAAATGTGAGTGGGTTTGAAAAAGTTTCATTGAAATATTTCTGAGTGACTCTTGTATCTGTCCTCAAGAGTGTTTGAAAAATTTGTTTTGAAAGCTTTCGAAAGTGTCAGTGTGAAAAGATTTTTGATTTTTTTTGAAGAGAGCAAGTACCCATGAGTCATCTACCTACCCTAAGGAATTAGGCTGTGTAAAAGTCCTTAAGGTAGTGCCATCCCACCATTGAGAGGTAGGTAGCACCACCGTTGGAGGTGTTCGGGTCAATTCGATTGAGGGACAGTGTGATCATCGAAGCAATAGTAGGACACCTTAGAAGTAACCCTAATGTCCTAGATCCTTTTAATCCGAGGCAACCGTTTCAAGGCGACTGTTTCAAGGCAACTGTTTCGAGGCAACTGGATCTTGGACATAAGAGCGACCGCTAAAACGTCCTATACTTGACGACCACGTTTCGAAGGCAACGAGTGAGGCGTACCCTAGAAGTGGTGTGTGCATTGTGTGTTGTTTTCATGTTATGTTTTATCTTTGATCATGACATTGTAAGCTACGCGTTGTTTTTAGTTACCATACATTCTTTCCTGCCAGTTTAGCAGTTAGGAGTGCGGAAAATTAAAAGACGGAAAGATAAAAGCTACGCTATTACAAGGCGCGGGTCTATACATTGCCAAAATACAAAGACCCGTTTTTGATAAAGATGCGGAAAGAAAAAACGATGAACCTAATTACTATTACATCCTTGAACAGTTACATAATAATCAATAAAAAAAATGATGCGCGAAAGGAATTAAACTGAACGTCTGAGGGTGTTGGACCCTTTGCTTGAAATTAAATTAAATTAATACCTAATTAATTATTTAAAGAAAAGAAAATGTTTTTTATGTTTTTTTGTATTTTATTATGGAAATAAAGAAAAGAATTTAAAAGTTTAGTAAACAACCCTAATTCTAGATTATTTTAATTATTAAAGAAAATGTCAAAGTTGACCTAATTTACTAATTAATTAATTTACATATTTATGTACAAAAATAATAGTAATTAGTAATGATAATAATAATTAATAATAATAATAATTAATTAAGAAAAAGATAAAAGTGTCAAAACCTAATTCTATGTATTTTTTATTTATTAAGAAAAGAGATTAAATTTTAAACCTAAATTAACTAAGTTAATTATTAACATTTATTTACAAAAATAGGTTAATGGTAAATTTAATAAATAATTAAAAATAAAACATTTTTTGAGTTTCTGATTTTTATTAGGAAAAAACTATTTTATGGTGAATTAATAATAATTAAAAAAAACAATTGAAAGAAATTAAAAGAAGAAAAGAAAAGAAAATTAATTATGTAAACCAAGGGGGTGTCTGGCCCAAAGTGGAGGTGCATTGCTAGAATTCAGGCCCAAGAAGCATAGAACCCAGTTGACTTTCCTGATCGTGTGCATGTTCCTTGACCAAGGCATAGAGTGTTCATCACCTCCTGGCCTTCAGATTATGGATCAAGGCCACTTGGCAGGCTAATGTGTGAGGCTCATGGTAGGACGTTGGATGAGGCGCTGCACTAGATTACGTCAGAACAAAAATTATCAATTATGTGGGGGGACCTGGGAATCGAACCCAGGTCCCAATGCTTGCAAGACACGTCCTCCACCATCTGAACCATGGAGCGCTTTTGTAAGTATAATAATCAACAAAAGTAATATATGTAAAGTAATAATTATGCTGGAATTCAGAAAACGCGCGCGTGGATTTGAATGCCCCAACCACATGTTGCCACGCATGCTGTCTTCTTCGTTTCATGAAACAAAAAGCAAGCAGATAGCGGGGGTTTTAAACCCCCACTAACTTCAATAGTAAAAAATAGCGATTAGAATTAGAGCCAATATAAAAAAGGCGCGAGGATTACATTCTCTTCGTCTTGAGCTTCTGAGTTTAATGGTATATGTCTCAAGGTCTAATTTTTCCTCAACAAGAAAGCCCTAATTTTCAAGCTTCTAAACCCTAGATTTTATCCATGGTGGATTTCGATTCAGGCAGTTTTAGCACAATTAAACTATATCAAAAGCTTCAGGAAGGTGTCAGCAATACAAATCAGTAAGCAAAACATGTCAATGATGCATGGAAATTAGATTTCGATTATGAACATATTTGATCAAACCGTGACTTTGTTTTACCGTTTCCTTGAGCTATGGAGTTGGAAAATGCTTGCAATACGTTCAGGAAACTCTCAGCAAGGGATTAGAATCAACAAACTTCCTTGAATCGGAATGTAAATTAGAAAACAGTTTTGAGTTTTTTCACTTTTTTTTTCAATGTTGCATATGATGTTCTTGCAGCAATTTTTTTCGTTTCTTTGAGTAGGGTTTCACTCAGCATATGTATGTGATGTGAATTAGGTCAAGAATAAGCCCAAAATCCCATGAAATTAAGTTTGCATTCTTTGATTTTCAATCATGTAATTTTCAATCTTTTTCAATGAAAACCTTGCCAAATATGGATGATCTTCCCTTTTTTGATTGAGAAACGAGTTTGCCAGCTTGACCTGATATGATTTGCTTCACAAAAGATCCAAAAACATATCTTTTTTATTTTCCTATAATTAAAACCAATTAAATGAATTAATATTAATATAAATTCAATTAATTAATTAAAAATAAGAAAATAAATTATTTTGAGCTCAATGGGTCGTGCATAGGCTTTGGGTAAAGATTCAAGAAAGAATTTGAGGCCCATTAGCAAAATTGAAGTGTTTTAGGCAAAGTTGACTTTTGAAAGTTCCCAAAAATTTCCCAACTTCTCCAATGCATATCTTGCTCAATTTTAAAGCTATGAACATGTTCTTGGACATTTTGGAAAGGTCTTGAAGTACTCTAACCAATGTCTTTGGTCCCATGTCATTTTTATTTACCAATCTCAAGTTATGGTCTTTGACTTAAAGTGCCTTTTTGTTGACTTTTGAAAATGACCTATAATGTTGAAATTGATAACTTTTTGTGAGAGCATTTCTTGGACTTGGAATGTGAAGATGAGTTGTAGGAAATGTCATCCCCTTCAAAATGAGCTTTGGATGGGATTTTTCTGATGAACCATGAAAAAGTTATGCCTTGGTCAATTTGCAGTTGACTTTTCAATTGTCCAAAAATAGAAACTTTTGCATCTTTAGACTTTTTGAGCCATGTTGTGGAATCATGATCAAGAATTGATCAAATTATGATTGTGGCTTCAAAATAAGATGTTGACCAAAAATTTTGACTTTTGACTGTCAAATGACCATTTTGCCCCTGCAGTTGACTATGAAGCATTTAGGGCTTTTGACTGTGCAATTTGATGATGTGAGCCTTGAAACTTGACATATGGATGCTTGACAATGGATATAGGCATATGGGACTTGATTGGACCCTTGAAAACCTCAACTTCTTTGCATGAACCAAAACCCTAATTTTGACTGTGTTAGGAGACAATTGGACTGTGCAATCTTTGAGAGATTTTGAACCATCTGGAGATTGATCTTGTCAAATCTTGAAGAATATGGGAGGGAAAATTTTGGGGTACAACAGTTGTCCCTGTTCAATCTTCTTAGACCTGAGGATGTAGATTGGCTTGCGTGCCTTTCGTGATCCGAAGGTGGAAGATGATTGAACACTAGAGTGCCCAGAAATTTGCACTCACATAGTAGAATGTCAGCAGTGTGATGTAGGGAATGGGCTTATAGATGCCATTTGGAGAGATGATGGATAGGAGGATGTGCTTATAGATGCCATCTAGGTGTCGATCGCGTAAGAGATTCCTTAGCGAGAACTTGTGTACCTGAGGAAGAAAGATAATTACCTGGCCTGTTACAGGGGTTGATCTTCAAACTCTTTATGTAGATATGCCCTGGCTAGATACAGGTATCGAATCTTCAAACTCTTCAGACGTGCCCTGGCAAGATACAGGAATCGAGTCTGGAAATAGTCGTCAACAGATATACCCTGGCCGAATACAGGAATCGAATCTTCAAACTCTTCAGACGTGCCCTGGCAGGATACAGGAATCGAGTCTGGAAATAGTCGTCAACAGATATACCCTGTCCTGATACAGGAATCGTATCTTCAAACTCTTCAGACGTGCCTTGGCAAGATACAGGAATCGAGTCTGGAATTAGTCGTCAACAGATATACCCTGGCCTGATACAAGAATCGAATCTTCAAACTCTTCAGACGTGCCCTGGCAAGATACAGGAATCGAGTCTGGAATTAGTCGTCAACAGATATACCCTAGCCTGATACAGGAATCGAATCTTCAAACTCTTCAGACGTGCCCTGGCAGGATACAGGAATCGAGTCCGGAATTAGTCGTCAACAGATATACCCTGGCCTGATACAGGAATCGAATCTTCAAACTCTTCAGACGTGCCCTGGAAGGATACAGGAATCGAGTCTGGAAATAGTCGTCAACAGATATACCCTGGCCTGATACAGGAATCGAATCTTCAAACTCTTCAGACGTGCCCTGGCAAGATATAGGAATCGAGTCTGGAATAGTCGTCAACAGATATTCCCTGGCTGGTTACAGGAATCGAATCTTCAAACTTTTCAGACGTGCCCTGGCAGGATACAGGAATCGAGTCTAGAAATAGTCGTCAACAGATATGCCCTGGACGGATACAGGAATCGAATCTTCAAACTCTTCAGACGTGCCCTGGCAGGATACAGGAATCGAGTCTGGAAATAGTCGTCAACAGATATGCCCTGGATGGTTACAGGAATCGAATCTTCAAACTCTTCAGACGTGCCCTGGCAGGATACAAGAATCAAGTCTGGAATTAGTCGTCAACAGATATACCCTGGCCTGATACAGGAATCGAATCTGGAATTGCGACGGTTGATAGTAATCATCTTTGTATTGACCTTTGTCCTGAAAAGACAAAACGTTAGTTGTATGCAATGTCATGACGTATGGAATGCATGATGTTCTCAAAATAAGTGAGATTGTATGTTCATGTTGTGTAGGGGCATGCTATAATGTATGAAGATGTGATGTTTATGAATGTATTTTCGTCTAGGAAAATAAATCCTTGACGAATGTCGGGAGGTTAAATCCTGGGCTGATGTTGAAGAGTAGAGTTCTTCGCTTCCGTTGGGGATGATGGTTGCGAGAATAAACCCGTAGGAGAAGATGACTCTGTTGAGGAATAAACTTTGCTGGAGAGATTACTCTGTGGGGAATGCTCTGTGGGAAGAGAGGCACTTTGCTGAGATGTTGATGATAACTCCGTTGAGGATACCATTGTTGAGCTCTGTTGAAAGATTTGATGAACTTCGCTGGGGGACAGAAAGAATTTTGTCGGGGACGATCTTTCCGTGGCAATTTGCTGAGGATAACCCAGTTATATCCTGGTAGGGAATAACCTTTGAATAAGGCCGGGGAGACGCGCTCGTGCTCTGCAGAGAATGAGCTTCCAGAATCTACTGGGGATAAGCTTTCTACTAGGGAGATTGATTCAACTTTCCTACGGAAACTTCTCCGATTGGACTGGGGAATGGCTCCACTAGATGTCCGGTATACTGCCGGGGAACAATCTTAGATCAAGATTGTTGGGGATGCTTGCTAGGAATGTTTGTATACTCCGTTGGGGAATATTGGGATCTTCGGGGAATAATCCAACTCCTTGAGGCTGACAGTAGATTAACTCTGCTCGGGGGGAGTGTTGCTGACTTGCTTGAGATATTGTGCCTTTTAGGGGCTGATGGGAGATCAACTGCTTGGGAGAGAATTGTTGATTCTTGTCTTACTCTCTGGGAAATTAAGGTATCTTGGTTACATTCTTCAGCCGAACTTACCTTGGTACCTTGGTGGACAGAGCAACTTGATCGCTTAGACAACTCATTATTTCCCCTGTTTCTGATGTCACATGTAATTAATCCTTTGTTTCGTATGTAAGTATTTATGAGTTAGCAATTAGTGTCAAATGCATATATCACAATTGAACATTGGACGTTCTTTGCACAACAAAACAGAAAAAGGAAAAATAATTGGCAATTTTATTTGAAAAGTGAATTTGTATTGATTTGGATTTTGCCTGTAAATAGGCGTTTATGTACAAGAGGCTGACGTCCTAGTAAGAGAACGCCGCCGAACAACAGAGTTTATACAATTTGTACAAAGAAAACAAAACAACTGTGCGAAAAGAGTAATCCCACTGGGTTCCAACTCTGCTATCGCCTTTATATCTTCGAGCGTCTCATCACTTGGCTGCTTAGTTGGAGATGAAGCTGATTGATCGATGCCGTCTGAACTTGATGGTTGATACCGGATTCTGGATGCAAGGTGATTCAATGAGACATAGTATTACGCTTATCCTTAACTTTTCCCTGGACCGCCCTTTCGGGTTTTCAGTCCACTGGGATACCCATTTTTGCCCAAGCCGCCTTTTCAGGTTTTCGACTTGCCGGGTGTATAGATTTTTCATTTTTCATCCCTTATTTTTGCCCGAACCCTTTTGGTTCGCCGGGAAGCCCTTATTTTTGCCTAGGTGTGTCAACCTAGCGGGTCTTTTATTCATGCGTAGTATCTTTTTACTATGTCTGCATTGGCGGGGTGAGGAAGGTCGTCACCATCCATGGTGGTTAGAATCATGGCTCCTCCTGAGAAGACATGTTTAACCACAAATGGCCCTTCATACGTAGGGGTCCATTTGCCCCTGGGATCACTTTGAGGAAGAATGATGCATTTGATTACCAGGTCCCTGACTTGATACTCTTGTGGTCTGACTTTCTTGTTAAATGCCCTGATCATCCGTTTTTGATACGTCTGACCATGACAAATAGCAGCGAGTCTCTTTTCGCCAATTAGGTTCAACTGATCAAGTCGAGTCTGGATCCAATGATCTTCGCTCAGACCTGCATCCTTCATTATCCGGAGAGAGGGTAACTGTACTTCAATCGGCAAGACTGCCTCCATGCCATAGACCAAGGAAAAGGGGGTTGCCCCGGTTGACGTTCTTGCTGAGGTACGGTATCCGTGAAGAGCAAACGGTAACATTTCGTGCCAATCTTTATAGGTCACTGTCATCTTCTGCACAATCTTTTTGATATTCTTATTAGCTGCTTCTACAGCCCCATTCATCTTCGGCCGGTAGGGAGAAGAGTTGTGGTGCTGTATCTTGAATTGCTCGCAGAGCTCAGTGATCATCTTGTTTTTAAGATTGGTACCGTTGTCCGTAATGATCCTCTCAGGTACACCGTAGCGACAGATCAAGTTGTGTCGAATGAACCGTGCCACGACGTTCTTGGTTATCGTAGCGTAGGAAGCTGCTTCAACCCACTTTGTAAAGTAATCGATCACTACTAGGATGAAGCGATGCCCGTTGGATGCCGTAGGTTTGATCTCGCCGATCATATCAATGCCCCACATTGCAAAAGGCCAAGGTGCAGTCAAGACATTCAGAGGGACTGGAGGAACGTGCACCTTATCAGCATAGATCTGGCACTTATGACATGTCCGAGAATGTTGGTAACAGTCGGCTTCCATTGTGGACCAGAAATATCCTGCCCGAAGGATTTTCTTTGCCATAGTGTGTCCACTGGAATGCGTTCCGAAGGTACCTTCATGCAGCTCTGCCATGATCTTTTCTGCTTCAGTCTTATCCACACAACGCAGTAAGGTTTAATCATGGTTTTGCTTGTAGAGAATGTCGTTGCTGAGGAAGAACTTTGCAGCGAACCTTCTCAGGAACTTCTTGTCGTTGACAGATGCACCCTCGGGATATTCTTGAGCTTCCAAATACCTCTTCACCTCATGATACCAAGGTTTTTCTGTTACCTCTTCAGCCTCAAGATCACAGCAATACGCAGGTTCGTCCAATTTCCAGATAATGATCCGGGGAGCCTCATTGTCCCATTTGACTTTAAACATGGAAGACATCGTAGCTAGCGCGTCCGCCAACTGATCCTCCTCTCTCGGGAAGTGTTCAAAAGTTATCTCCGTGAAATGGGGGATCAACGTCAACACACACTCTTTGTAAGGAATAAGGTTTGGGTGTTTCGTATCCCACTCGCCTTTGATCTGATTGGTCACGAGAGCGGAATCTCCGAAGACACTCAAAAACTTGATCCTTAAGTCAATTGCAGCTTGAAGACCCATGATACATGCCTCATACTCTGCCATATTGTTGGTGCAGTTGAAACATATCCGGGAAGTAAGTGGAGTATGAGTTCCTTTTGGGGATATGATCACAGCGCCGATACCGTCACCCAAAGCGTTGGAGGCTCCGTCAAAGTGCATAGACCATCGGGATCCTTCCTCAGGTCCTTCATCCGGTCCAGGTATTTCACAATCAGTCACTACCATGATGTTCTCGTCAGGAAATTCAAAGTTCATAGATTGGTAGTCGTCCACTGCCTGATGTGCCAAATGGTCTGCCAATACACTTCCTTTGATAGCTTTCTGAGTCGTGTACTGGATGTCGTATTCTGTCAAGATCATCTGCCATCTTGCTATTCTTCCAGATAAGGCGGGCTTTTCGAAGATATACTTTATTGGATCCATCTTAGAGATCAACAGAGTAGTGTGAGTCAGCATATACTGTCTCAGCCGGCGAGCAGCCCATACCAAAGCGCAACAAGTTTTCTCGAGCAGTGAGTATCGGGTCTCACAGTCGGTAAACTTTTTGCTAAGGTAATAAATGGCGTGCTCTTTTCGGCCAGACTCGTCATGTTGCCCCATCACACACCCCATTGAGCTGTCAAGTACTGTCAGGTATAGTATTAGAGGTCTCCCTTCAACCGGTGGCATAAGAATGGGTGGTTCTTGGAGATACTCTTTAAGTCTATCGAACGCGGCCTGACATTCATCATTCCAACGTACTACTTGATCTTTCTTCAGCAGCTTGAACATTGGTTCACAGGTAGCAGTTAGATGCGAGATGAACCGGGCAATATAATTCAGACGTCCTAGAAAGCCTCTGACTTCTTTCTCTGTCTTGGGAACTGGCATCTCTTGTATGGCTTTAACCTTGGCAGGGTCCACTTGAATACCTTTGTCGCTCACGACGAAGCCTAGCAACTTTCCAGATCTTACCCCAAATGTGCACTTGTTTGGGTTCAACCTCAGCTTGTACAACTTCAGACGGTCAAACAGCTTCTATAGATGGTCAAGGTGTTCCTCCTCAATTTTGGACCTTGCAATCATATCATCGACATATACCTCAGTCTCATGGTGGATCATGTCATGAAATAAAGCAACCATGGCGCGCTGGTAGGTTGCCCCAGCATTTTTCAACCCAAAAGGCATGACCTTGTAACAGAAGGTGCCCCACTGAGTAACAAAGGTAGTCTTTTCCATATCTTCAGGAGCAATTTTGATCTGATTATAACCTGAAAAGCCGTCCATGAAGGAGAACACCTTATGCTGAGCAGTATTGTCAACCAGAACGTCGATATGAGGAAGAGGGAAGTCATCCTTGGGGCTCGCCCTGTTCAAATCCCTATAATCAACACACATTCTGACCTTACCATCTTTCTTCGGCACCGGAACCACGTTGGCAACCCATTGAGGGTAAGAGGTCACTGCTAGAAACCCGGCATCAAATTGTTTCATAACCTCAGCTTTGATCTTCTCGGACATCTCTGGACGCATACGGCGTACCTTCTGTTTAACCGGAGGGCAGTCTTCCTTGGTAGGCAGGTGATGGACCACAATGTCAGTATCCAACCCAGGCATGTCTTCGTAGGACCAGGCAAAGATTTCCACATAATCATGCAACATCTGAATCAACCGTTGTTTTACGCTGGGCTCTAGATTGGCACCAATCTTGACTTCCTTTCTGTCTGTCTCAGTACCCAGATTTATTGTTTCCACTGGCTCTTCATGTGGCTGAATGACCCTCTCTTCCTGGAGTAACAGTCTTGCAAGCTCACCAGGCACTTCACAATCATCTTCACCTTCGTCTTCGGCTAAGTTGATCGAATTTTCGAAGTCATAACTGGCAGTAGCAGAGTCGTTACCAGTGAGATCCAGAGTGGATTGAAACCTGTATGGGTGAGTGTGTGTAAATATAGCTGTTTTGCAATATATAAAGAAAGAAAGAAAGGGAGCGCAAGATTTGAAATGCGAAAAACGTCCAATGTTTTTATTCATGATATATGGAAATGACAAGTAATAAGCCCTCACAAATGAAGCCACGGTGCCCCGGGTAAGACACCGGGCCATCAATTATTGTTCGTTACAAATTTAAAAACAAAGGAATTCATTACTGAGTAACAAAAGTAACAGGTATGTAGTCTTTTGCAATCCAGTTGCTTGGTCCACTGTCGGTCGTCGGGTAGATCCAGCTGTCAAATTCAGATTCTTCCACTTCATCATCATCCCCAATAACATTCAATCCATGATTGGGCATGGGAGCTGTCACCACATTAGGCTTCTCGGGAGCCTCGAACTGTACCTCTTTAGCATCAATAAGGTCTTGAACCTTATTCCTCAGGCCCCAGCAATCATCAGTAGAATGCCCCGGGCTATCAGAGTGATAAGCACAGCGGGCGTTGGGATTGTACTTCGGAGAGGTTGTGTTTACCACCTTCGGAGCTTCTCTGACAGTCACCAGGTTGGTTGATAGCAGTTGCGGCAAGATTTGAGGCAAGGTCATACTAAGCCGAGTGTATTCTCTTCTGGGTCTCTCACCCCTTGGTTGGTTAGGTTGCCGAGGAGCGGCAGCAGGCTTTGCAATTACCACCGTGTTGACAGCTTGGCGGCGTTCCGGTTTATTTTGCCTTCTGGGCCCATACACAGCACTGGCTTCCTTCTTGAAAGGCTTCTTTTCAGAACTTGAAGACGCACCTTTCTGTATCTTCCCCGATTTCATACCAGCTTCTATCCTTTCACCAGTCAGGATGAGGTCTATGAACCCTTTAGAAGAATTACCGATCAGGTGGTTGAAGAATGGCCCAGATAGGGTCCCCAAGAACATGTCCACGAGTTCACGGTTGGTCAACGGTGGCTTCACCCTACCAGCCAGGTCCCTCCATTTCTGCGCGTACTCTTTGAAACCTTCTCCCGATCCTAGCGACATACCCTGGAGTTGGGTACGTGTAGGAGCGAGGTCGGCATTGTACTGATACTGATTATAAAAAGCAGTAGCCAAGTCCTCCCAGTTACGAACCTTGGTTCCATCCACCTGATAGAACCATTCGAGATGAGTCCCTGAAAGACTCTCCTGGAAGAAATGGATCCATAAGTTCTTGTCCACAGTATACGGCTGGATCTTCCGCACATAAGATCTGAGATGCAGCTTAGGGCAGGACGCCCCGTCATACTTTGCGAAAGATGGTGCTTTGAACTTGTGTGGGATCACCACACCAGAAGATAAACCCAAATCTCCAAAATCCAACCCAGGCACCTGTTGAATTTCCATGGCATTCAGGCGATCCTCTAACTTCTTGTACTTGTCTTCAGCTGGAGGGTACTGCTCTTCGTTGAAATCAGTCTCGTTGTCAGAGACCACATGACTAGGAACCCCTCCCCCTTGGGGACTGCCTTTCCCTACAGAAGAACCAGCTTGATCAGTCTCATTTTGCAGTGTATTGCCAAACCTCCGGCCAGTGTTGAATAGTACAGTTCTCTTCTTCTTCTTGACCAGCAGAGCCTTCAATTCCTCTTGACCTTGGGCTAAACTCATGATCAATTCTTGGAACTGGGCATTCTGAGCCTGGAGGGCCTTGATGGATTGCTCAGTAGATGATTCAGGATTCATGATTACTGCTGAAATAAATAGCGAAGAACATTAAGCAACCTAAAAAGAAGAGTACCTGTGATGCATATGATGAATGGGATGCGTATGATTTATGTTTTCAAAGACAATTGGGATTCAACATTGTAAACAAAAAGGAAACGCACTTTATTAGATTCAACTTTGAAATTTAGATTGTTCAACAGATTGCCCTTAGGCGTTACATAAAAATGGAAATACTGAAAAGGGAAATAAAAAGCTGTAAAAGGACATCCAAAGCTCATCATTGATCCCAGGGTCTTCTCTTCTCAGTACGGATGTAGTCATTCAAGGCACACTCGTTCTCCAATTGCTTTGTCAGCTTCTGGATCTTCAATTCCTGCTCGTTGAACTTTTCCCGATAAGAATCCCGTTCTTCTTGTAGTTGCGCCCAAGACCTCTTTAGTGTATCAACATCAGTAGGTATCTGAGGAGGGAGTACAGTTGGAGGAATCCCGTCTCTATCAAGATATTCAAGAATGATGGGCCTGACAGCTTCATATGGCATACCTAACTTCTGAGCACGGATGCGGACCCGTCTGTAGTAGGGTTCCATACGTAGAGAAGTCTTTGGTCCCAACTCATGTGGGTCAACTCTGTGAATTCTGTCCCAAGCCTTGATGAATCTACGACGCAGCTCGTCACTATCTACCTGACACTCAAAACTGATGTGAGGCACCAACATCTCATGAGGCCCTGCTCTTTTGGCTCTTCCAAACTGACGGAGGGCTAGACATGGATTATAAGAGATTCCTCCTTGGGTACCAATCAAAGGAACATTAGGATATTCTCCGTAACGATCAATAACAACTACCTCATCCAAACCCCTGAAAGTCCAAATGATGTCATTATAAGTGAGAGACATTAACCTATGAGCCCAACCTCTTCCTTCTTTGTTCTTCAGCACGAACTTAGGGAGGTGCGAAATAAACCACCTCACTAACAAAGGAGTACAACACCACAGAGTTCCTCGTCTTTGGGCAGTACGAGCATAGAGTTGTTGCAGGATGTCACCCAAGAGAGTGGGCACAGGGTTCTGAGACATGAAGATCCTTATGGCAGTGACGTTAATGAAGTTATCAGGATTTAGAAATAGAACCAAGCCATAGACTAAGAGAGCCAGAGTGTCTTCATACGCCCGGAAGTCTAAGTCATTCTAGAAACTGTTAGCTTTACCAATCAGAAACTTGGCCAAGAAGCCCTTAACTCTACTTCTAGTCACCCAGTTGTCCATTACCTCTTTGTGGGTCAAGGGAAGGGCTGCAACAATCTCCTCAAGCCTAAGAGTCCTTTCCCAACCAGTGAAGGGAGTCTGATCCAAGATAGGGATACCAAGCAAATCAGAGAATTCTTCCAGGGTAGGGACCAGCTGGAAGTCTTGAAAGGTGAAGCAATTGTACAAGGGATCATAGAACTGAGTCAAGACACTCATCAGTTGTTGGTCCCACTTTGCAGTGACTAACCCGAGAAGAGAACCATGCCTCTGGATGAAGGAAGTAGTGTTTGGAATTCTTCTAACCAACTCTTCAAGCAACTCAGGTGGGTGAACAAAGTTGAACCGGATAGTGTTCCTTCGCATAGGCATCATGATGTCCTACAAAACAGCAAAGATGAAACCCTCTTGTCTTTGAAATGGGTCAGTTCTTATGCAGGATGCATGCAATGTCTATGATGGTATGATGTCATGATAAAGCACACCACAAGTATTCACAAAGGCAAACATGATAAGGCACACAAGTCACACAAGATAGCCCTTAAAGTTTAGGCCAGCATGAAGTTCAGGTATTACCCTCTTTCAGTTTGTGGGTTAAGACCTGTCCTATCAAAAGTAACCGGGTTCTAGAGGATCCCAATATCACTGACTACCCTCAATCGGTCATAACTCCAGCGTCGCAATCTTTTCTTGCATCCAGAACCATCACGAGAGTTTAGCCTCAATGGGTGTAGCATACTGCTACTGTTCTATGGCCAAGTTGGGTCAAATTAGGGTTCTAAGGTTGGTTGGTGCTTAATGACTCCTCAGAAGACCCATATTCTCCTTGTTGCGACACAAGGGATATCGGTACAGACCAATTTGCCACACCAACGTAGCCACTGCTTCACCCGTGTCGGTCTACGCCGGACAGGTCCCTCACAGCTTATGCTACCTAAAAGGGTATCCCCAGATCCGGGTTAGGATCTATGAAACTCCAAGACAATGCCCACAATAATAAAGCAAACAAACATTCAATTGAAAACATAGGTATGAGCTATCCTAAGGTACACCTCACTTTAAGTATCCTCAGCAGAGTCACCAGTTCTGTGATCGGTGGAAATAGAACTGACTATTTTAAAGCTGGTTCACGAAATTTCGCGGTAAGCAAGAGTCGACACCGTCTTTTATGTTCTCCAACATGGAAAGGACAAAAGCACAGCAAAATTCCTTATTAAGAATGTCTCTCAGTTCGGGAGGTAGATTTATAGAAAGGGAAGGTGTTAGCACCCTTTCTATCCATGGTTATCCATGGGCTCTTAGGTACTTGCTCTTATGTTTTCAAAATGTGTTTTCTTTTCAAATATGAGTGGGTTTGAAAAAGTTTCATTGAAAGATTTCTGAGTGACTCTTGTATCTGTCCTCAAGAGTGTTTGAAAAATTTATTTTGAAAGCTTTCGAAAGTGTCAGTGTGAAAAGATTTTTGATTGTTTTTGAAGAGAGCAAGTACCCATGAGTCATCTACCTACCCTAAGGAATTAGGCTGTGTAAAAGTCCTTAAGGTAGTGCCATCCCACCATTGAGAGGTAGGTAGCACCACCGTTGGAGGTGTTCGGGTCAATTCGATTGAGGGACAGTGTGATCACCGAAGCAATAGTAGGACACTTTAGAAGTAACCCTAATGTCCTAGATCCTTTTAATCCGAGGCAACCGTTTCAAGGCGACTGTTTCGAGGCAACTGTTTCGATGCAACTGGATCTTGGACATAAGAGCGACCGCTAAAACGTCCTATACTTGACGACCATATTTCGAAGGCAACGAGTGAGGCGTACCCTAGAAGTGGTGTGTGCATTGTGTGTTGTTTTCATGTTATGTTTTATCTTTGATCATGGCATTGTGAACTACGCGTTGTTTTTAGTTACCATACATTCTTTCATGCCAGTTTAGCAGTTAGGAGTGCGGAAAATTAAAAGACGGAAAGATAAAAGCTACGCTATTACAAGGCGCGGGTCTATACATCGCCAAAATACAAAGACCCGTTTTTGATAAAGATGCGGAAAGAAAAAACGATGAACCTAATTACTATTACATCCTTGAACAGTTACATAATAATCAATAAAAAAAAATGATGCGCGAAAGGAATTAAACTGAACGTCCGAGGGTGTTGGACCCTTTGCTTGAAATTAAATTAAATTAATACCTAATTAATTATTTAAAGAAAAGAAAGTGTTTTTTATGTTTTTTTGTATTTTATTATGGAAATAAAGAAAAGAATTTAAAAGTTTAGTAAACAACCCTAATTCTAGATTATTTTAATTATTAAAGAAAATGTCAAAGTTTACCTAATTTACTAATTAATTAATTTACATATTTATGTACAAATATAATAGTAATTAGTAATGATAATAATAATTAATAATAATAATAATTAATTAAGAAAAAAGATAAAAGTGTCAAAACCTAATTCTATGTATTTTTTATTTATTAAGAAAAGAGATTAAATTTTAAACCTAAATTAACTAAGTTAATTATTAACATTTATTTACAAAAATAGGTTAATGGTAAATTTAATAAATAATTAAAAATAAAACATTTTTTGAGTTTCTGATTTTTATTAGGAAAAAACTATTTTATGGTGAATTAATAATAATTAAAAAAAACAATTGAAAGAAATTAAAAGAAGAAAAGAAAATAAAATTAATTATGCAAACCAAGGGGGTGTCTGGCCCAAAGTGGAGGTGCATTGCTAGAATTCAGGCCCAAGAAGCATAGAACCCAGTTGACTTTCCTGATCGTGTGCATGTTCATTGACCAAGGCATAGAGTGTTCATCACCTCCTGGCCTTCAGATTATGGATCAAGGCCACTTGGCAGGCTAATGCGTGAGGCTCATGGTAGGACGTTGGATGAGGCGCTGCACTAGAATACATTAGAACAAAAATTATCAATTATGTGGGGGGACCTGGGAATCGAACCCAGGTCCCAATGCTTGCAAGACACGTCCTCCACCATCTGAACCATGGAGCGCTTTTGTAAGTATAATAATCAACAAAAGTAATATATGTAAAGTAATAATTATGCTGGAATTCAGAAAACGCGCGCGTGGATTTGAATGCCCCAACCACATGTTGCCACGCATGCTATCTTCTTTGTTTCCTAAAACAAAAAGCAAGCAGATAGCGGGGGTTTTAAACCCCCACTAACTTCAATAGTAAAAAATAGCGATTAGAATTAGAGCCAATATAAAAAAGGCGCGAGGATTCCATTCTCTTCGTCTTGAGCTTCTGAGTTTAATGGTATATGTCGCAAGGTCTAATTTTTCCTCAACAAGAAAGCCCTAATTTTCAAGCTTCTAAACCCTAGATTTTATCCATGGTGGATTTCGATTCAGGCAGTTTTAGCACAATTAAACTATATCAAAAGCTTCAGGAAGGTGTCAGCAATACAAATCAGTAAGCAAAACATATCAATGATGCATGGAAATTAGATTTCGATTATGAACATATTTGATCAAACCGTGACTTTGTTTTACCATTTCCTTGAGCTATGGAGTTGGAAAATGCTTGCAATACATTCAGGAAACTCTCAGTAAGGGATTAGAATCAACAAACTTCCTTGAATCGGACTGTAAATTAGAAAACAGTTTTGAGTTTTTTCACTTTTTTTTCAATGTTGCATATGATGTTCTTGCAGCAATTTTTTTCGTTTCTTTGAGTAGGGTTTCACTCAGCATATGTATGTGATGTGAATTAGGTCAAGAATAAGCCCAAAAGTCCATGAAATTAAGTTTGCAATCTTTGATTTTCAATCATGTAATTTTCAATCTTTTTCAATGAAAACCTTGCCAAATATGGATGATCTTCCCTTTTTTGATTGAGAAACGAGTTTGCCAGCTTGCCCTGATATGATTTGCTTCACAAAAGATCCAAAAACATATCTTTTTGATTTTCCTATAATTAAAACCAATTAAATGAATTAATATTAATATAAATTCAATTAATTAATTAAAAATAAGAAAATAAATTATTTTGAGCTCAATGGGTCGTACATAGGCTTTGGGTAAAGATTCAAGAAAGAATTTGAGGCCCATTAGCAAAATTGAAGTGTTTTAGGCAAAGTTGACTTTTGAAAGTTCCCAAAAATTTCCCAACTTCTCCAATGCATATCTTGCTCAATTTTGAAGCTATGAACATGTTCTTGGACATTTTGGAAAGGTCTTGAAGTCCTCTAACCAATGCCTTTGGTCCCATGTCATTTTGATTTACCAATCTCATGTTATGGTCTTTGACTTAAAGTGCCTTTTTGTTGACTTTTGAAAATGACCTATAATGTTGAAATTGATAACTTTTTGTGAGAGCATTTCTTGGACTTGGAATGTGAATATGAGTTGTAGGAAATGTCATCCCCTTCAAAATGAGCATTGGATGGGATTTTTCTGATGAACCATGAAAAAGTTATGCCTTGGTCAAGTTACAGTTGACTTTTTAGCTGTCCAAAAATAGAAACTTTTGCATCTTTAGACTTTTTGAGCCATGTTTATGGAATCATGATCAAGAATTGATCAAATGATGATTGTGGCTTCAAAATAAGATGTTGACCAAAAATTTTGACTTTTGACTGTCAAATGACCATTTTGCCCCTGCAGTTGACTATGAAGCATTTAGGGCTTTTGACTGTGCAATTTGATGCTGTGAGCCTTGAAAGTTGACATATGGATGCCTGACAATGGATATAGGAATATGGGACTTGATTGGACCCTTGAAAACCTCAACTTCTTTGCAAGAACCAAAACCCTAATTTTGACTGTGTTAGGAGACAATTGGACTGTGCAATCTTTGAGAGATTTTGAACCATCTGGAGATTGATCTTGTCAAATCTTGAAGAATATGGGAGGGAAAATTTTGGGGTACAACACGCCCCCGCTCTCAAGAAGACATCTCTTTTATTGATCGCTGCGGAGAATTTCCCAATGTTCCACTCCTTGGAATTAAAGAAGGCATCACCTACAACCCCTCTTTAGCTTTACGCTAGTTCGGTTACACCCGGGGGGATGGTCCTCATGATATGCTCATTCAGGCCATTGTGTTCGACTATTCAAATGATCTGCAAGGTTATCGTTAGAGGTTCATCCGCGCTTGTAGAATGGTTAAGAAGACAGATAGTAGGACTCTAGGGCACAAGAACTCCGTCCCTTTGGAGCCATACCTCAAATGGGTTCGAGCTCGTGCTCAAAATCTTATGATGTCGTATGCTACTATCCTACTAGTGATTTCACAGCCTATTGTTCAAGGGGTCGAATCTCGCATTATTTTGCATCTTGATATGCCAAAAAACTTCAATGAATTGCAAAAATCTTGGATACACCTCAAAGAAGAACGAGATACCTTTGAGTCCCAATATTATGCCAGTGAGAAAAAGGTGTTGGAACTGACAAAGAGGCTTCACGAAGAGCAGAATCTCAATGCCTACATTAGCACCAAAAGGAAGCGTCCTTGGGAGCCTTAGGAATCTTAGAAGTTTCTTATTTATTATTCCTTTGTAAACTTTGATTTCATTTGAACTTACTAATAAAAAGTCTTCGTTTCTGTTTTGGTTAAAAGAGTTTAAATCCTATGAGGCCCTTGAAAAAACTGCATAAGCATATCATACATATCATTGCATAAACAGGTTGTCAAGACAGGTTTCTTATTCTTTTCACTGTTTGTTTCAGCAAAAGAAATGGCTCTCAAATAAATAGTAAAAGACCTACAAGCTCAGAATGCTCAGTTTCAACAAATGTTCCTGGCTCTGGCCTAGGGCCAGGAAGATCTGAAAGCTCTTATTATCAAAGAGAAGACCAAGAAGGCAAAGAAACCAACTGGTGTATTTAATATGGGAAGAAGGATCAGAGGAACGGTTAAGTGAGCTATAGATTTCGCGACCCCGTCAAATGAGGGGGACAATCAAGAAGAGAAGCCTGTGGAAGAAAACAACAATCCAGGGTCTGAGGAAGATGAACCTGATTACTCTGAGGAGTAGTATCCTCCTATTGATGATAAATATAAACATCTAGAGGATCAACTCAATGCTATGGAGATCCAGAGGATACCCGGGCTGGATTTTGAGGAGCTAGGACTGATTTCAGGGGCGGCCATCCCGAAAAAATTCAAAGTCCCTACATTTGCTAAGTACGATGGTGTCTCCTGCCCTAAGTTACACTTAAGGTCATATGTCAGGAAGATTCAACCCCACACTACTGACAAGAATCTGTGGGTACATTTCTTCCAAGAGAGTTTGTCAGGGACTCAGCTGGAATGGTTCTATCAACTGGAGAGAACCAACATTCACAATTAGGAAGATTTGGCTGCTGCTTTCTACAAGCAGTACCAATATAATGCTGACCTCGCCCCAACTCGTACACATTTGCAAAGTATGTCTATGGGTTCCGGTGAAGGTTTTAAAGATTATGCCCAAAAGTGGAGAGACCTTGCGGGAAGAGTCCAGCCTCTGTTGTCTGATAGGGAGTTGGTGGGCATGTTCTTGGGCACGTTATCCGGGCCATTCTTTAATCATTTGATTGGAATTTTGTCTACTAGGTTCACTGAACTGATACTGACTGGTGAACAAGTAGAGGCTGGCATCAAAAGTGGTAAAATTCAGAGAGATGCATCCTCCAATGCTACAAAGAAGCCTTTTACTGGAAAGAAGGAGGTCAATGCTGCTTATGGCCAAAGAAATCATAACAAAATTGAGCTTCATCCGATGGTAGGGGCTATTATGATTTCTAATCCTGCATCAAACCAGCAACAAAACAATCAGCACAAACCAGATGCGCCTAGAAGACAGTTCACTCGGATCAACATGACCTTATCCCAGGTTTTACCACACCTGCTGAAATCCAATTTGGTGACTCTAAAGGAGGCCCCAAAGAATCCTAATATTGCCTCTCGCCTCTATAATCCGTATGCTAGATGTGCCTACCATTCTGAGACTCCGGGGAATGATACAAATGATTTTTGGGCCTTAAAGAATAAGGTACAAGATCTCATTGAGGCGAAGGAGATTGAGTTTGACCTTTCTGAGACATCTAATGTAATCATAGCGCCAATGCCCAAACATGTCCAAGGTGTCAATGTTGTTGATGATGACCATTTTGTTTCCTCCGTGGATGAATTAACTAATCCTCTATTGACTGTGAAATAGAATCTATTGCAAGTCGGTTTATACTCGGGCTGTGGTGAAGGTTGCCACTTATGTATGTCTCTACTAGATGGCTGTTTTTTGTTGAAGATGGGCGTCCATCGCCTGATGGTTAACAAAGAAATCATGTTCGAGAAAGTTCCTCTTTCCATAAATTCATGTGAAGACGTTTCGATAATCATCATTTGCGACAATCCTCCCTGGGCCTCCACCAAAAGACCCTTCAGGATTACATCTGTTCCAAAGTTTTCTCCCCTGATCATCACCATTCCTGGGCCAATACCATATTCCTCGGATAAAGTTGTTCCCTGGAATTATGGGGCTCACGTCTATTACCATGGCATCAAGTAGGATCTATTGGTTGTTGAAGAAAAGCTACTAAAAATACTGATCCTGACGTTGACAATATTGTTGGTACCAGTAAAATAACGAGAAGTGGAAGAGTTTTCTCCCCCGAGATTTCTCCAAAGACCATTGCTACTCATGTGATCATCCCTGCTGCTACTCCTGCTAGTACTCCTATTACTACTCTTGTGATTATTCATGCTGCTGCTCTTGTCAGTATTCCCATTGCTACTCCTACTACTAGTCCTGTTGTTATCCCTGCTACCGAGTTGGCCGAGACTCGAGGCAAAGAGGTATTGGTTGAGCTTGTCCAGACGAAGGCACATCCAGAAGTCATTCTTGAGGCTTCTAAAAAGGAGATGGAAGAGATTTTAAAGGTAATCAAGAAGAGTTATTATAATGTCGTAGAGTAATTGGGACAGACCCCTCCAAAAATCTCAATGCTGGCCTTACTACTATGCTCTGAAGCCCATGCCAAGGATTTAGTGAAATTCCTGAAGTCTGCCCATGTGCCTCAGGAGACCTCCGCTGACCAATTTGAGAATTGCGTGGCTAGTTTGACAACTGACAATGGCCTGGGATTCTCTGATGCTGACCTGACTCCCAAGGGAAGGAAACACAATGATGCCCTACATGTCTCTATTAAGTGCGAGAGCACTACATTAGCCCATGTTCTAGTGGATACAGGCTTGTCACTGAATGTCTTACCCAAGAATGCTCTAGACAGGCTGGATTACGAAGGGCTCACACTAAAGCCCAGTAACATTGTGGTGAGGGCCTTCGACGGTTCTAAAAGAATGGTGTATGGGGAGGTGGACATCCTTATGATCGGTGGGAATGAGAACTGACTGTTTATTAGCTGGTTTCGCGAAATGTCGCGGTAAGCAAGAGTCGCCACCGTCTTTTATGTTCTCCAACACGGAAAGGACAAAAGCACAGCAAAATTCCTTATTCGAGATGTCTCTCGGTTCGGGAGGTAGATTTATAGAAAGGGAAGGTGTTAGCACCCTTTCTATCCGTGGTTATCCACGGGCTCTTAGGTACTTGCTCTTATGTTTTCA
Source organism: Vicia faba (assembly GCA_948472305.1). Classification (NCBI taxonomy): domain Eukaryota; kingdom Viridiplantae; phylum Streptophyta; class Magnoliopsida; order Fabales; family Fabaceae; genus Vicia; species Vicia faba. The sequence continues at coordinate 726,733,927 of OX451736.1, forward strand.
AAATTTGTTTTCTTTTCAAATGTGTGTGGGTTTTGAAAAAGTTTCGTTTGAAAAATTTCTAAGTAACTCTTGTATCAGTCCTCAAGAGTGTATGAAAAATTTGTTTGAAAACCTTTTGAAAGTGTCAGTGTGAAAAGTATTTTTGTTTATTTAAAAAGAGCAAGTACTTAAGAGAATCTACCTACTCTAAGGAATTAAGCTGTGTAAGAGTCCTTTAGATAGTGCTATCCCACCATTGAGAGGTAGGTAGCACCATCGTTGGAGGTATTCGGGTCAATTCGATTATCGGGACCGTGTGGTCACCGAAGCAATAGTAGGACACCTTAGAAGTAACCCTAATGTCCTAGATCCTTTTATCTGAGGCAACCGTTTCGAGGTAACTGGATCTTAGACATAAGGGTGACCTCTAAGACGTTCTATACTTGATGACCACGTTTCGAGGCAACGAGTGAAGCGTACCCTAGGAGTGCCATGTGCTTTGTGTGTTGTTTTTCAGTTAATGTTTTTGTCTTGTACATGTTATTTTGTGAGCTACGGGTTAATTTTATTCACATACATTCTTTCATGCGTTTAACAGTTAAGGGGTGCGGAAAGTAAATTGCAGAAATATAAAGTTCTACGCTATTACAAGGCGCGGGTCTATACATCGCCAAAAATACAAAGACCCGTTTTGGTAAATAAGTACGAGAAATAGTAAATAAAGCAGTAAAATCCTAATTACTATTACATCCGGAGGCAGTTACAGAAATAATAAAAAATAAAGAATTAAAACTAAAATGCGCGCGAATAAAAGTTAATCGGGAATGCCTAAGGGTTTTGACCCTTTTAAGAAAAGAAATTGAATTTTTTGTCTTTTTTGTGATTAAATGAAATTAATAACTAATAATTAAACTAATTAATTAATTTATTAAAAGAAAATATTTTTGTGTTTTTTATGTTTTTTATGAAAATAAAATAAAAAGAAATAAAATTAAAAGTTAATTTTTCCCTAATTCTAAATCTATTTTAATTATTAAGAAAAGAAGTTAAAATTGCCTAATTAAACTATTTTAGTTAATATTTTATTTACAAAAATAAAATGGAATTAGTAATAATAATAATAATAATGTTAATTCTTTTTTTTGATTTTTTTATGAAAATTTAATTATAATTAATTGTCTATAAAAAAAAGGAATAAGAAATAAAAATAAAAAGAAAAGGACAAAAATAATAAAAAAAAGGAGCAAACCCAAGGGGAGGGTTTTGGGTCAAATAGGAGGTGTATTATTGAATTCTGGCCCATTTGAATCCAGCTCGTTTGACTTTTTGGAATCCCTGCAGCATGCTTTGACTGAGCACATGGTATTCATCACTTTTTGTCCTTTGGATCTATGATCATGGCCACCTGGCGCTTGGATCTGTGAGGTCTATGGTGTTCAACGCTTGAGAATCTGCATAAGAACATATTGGGAAAAATAACATTGGAATTATGGGGGACCTGGGAATCGAACCCAGGTCCCAACGCTTGCAAGGCACCTGGCCAACCACTACACCAACTGCGTTAGTTTGTTAGTATAATGAACAAAGAAAATTAACTATGAAAACAAACGCTATTCTGGAAACTAGCAAAAATCCACGCGTTTATTTGAATTCACCAATCACATGGAGGCACGTCCTTCATCTTCTCCGTTCCTGCAAAAAACATAAAACACATAGCGGGGGTTTTAAACCCCCACAAAATGCAAGCATGTAAAAATAGCGATTAGACGCTCATGAAATATAAATTGGGCGCGAGGTGTGCTTTAGCTTCGTCTGGTCACGCTGATTTTGGCCCTAATGTTCTTCAATGGTGGATTTCTATTCAGGGCACTACAACCAAATTGGATTATGCCACTAGCTTCAGAATGTCCCTATTAACACAAATCAATTCAGAAGAATGGTTAAAAACACATGAATGATGATATGTAATTCTGGAAAATAATTCAAACCGTGTGAGTTGTGTGGCACGAGTTCTTGAGGTTTTGCGCTTAATTTTGATTGCAAAAGGTTCCTGGAAGGGCCAGGAGTGTGTTTGGATCAAAGGAGAGGCTTGAAATATGCTGGAAGGTAGTTTTCAGTTTCACACTTTTCCTTTGAAATTTTGAGATTGCTTATGCTGTATGGGACTGTTCTAGGTCGTGTCCTCTCTTGCCAAGGCTTGCATATGTGTTTTGTAATGAGAATCAATCAGAATAATGGATATTAAACCAATGCAATGAAGTTTTTGATTTCCTCCATAACCACCATTGAACCACTTGCCGTATTTGCTTCAAATTTGAATTTTGTGTTTGAAATGGGCTGTACACGAATTTGGAAGGTGTTTCATGATGCATCAAAGCAATTCAAGCCACAAAATATCCCCTAATTAATTTTTTTGATTTTCATTTGAATTTTAAAGATTTAAAATGAATTAAATCAAATAAAATTAAATAAAAATGGAAAAATTAATTTTTAATCTTGAAATAAATTGTGGGACACTTGGGAGGTATGACAAGGATGAATCAAGTGGAAAAAGTGGGCCCCTTTTGTCAAAAATGAAGTTTCAAGGATACTTGACTTTGGCCATTTCACAAAACTTTCCCAACTTCTCCAATGCATATCTTGCTCAATTTTGAAGCTATGAACATGTTATTGGACATTTTGGAAAGGTCTTGAAGTCCTCTAACCAATGCCTTTGGTCCCATGTCATTTTGATTTACCAATCTCAAGTTATGGTCTTTGACTTAAAGTGCCTTTTTGTTGACTTTTGAAAATGACCTATAATGTTGAAATTGATAACTTTTTGTGAGAGCATTTATTGGACTTGGAATGTGAATATGTGTTGTAGGAAATGTCATCCCCTTCAAAATGAGCATTGGATGAGATTTTTCTGATGAACCATGAAAAAGTTATGCCTTGGTCAAGTTACAGTTGACTTTTCAACTGTCCAAAAATAGAAACTTTTGACACCTTGATGATTTTTGAGCCATTCTTGTGAAATCATGGTCAAGATTTGACCAAATGATGATTGTGGCTTCAAAATAAGATGTTGACCAAAAATTTTGACTTTTGACTGCCAAATGACCATTTTGCCCCTGTAGTTGATTGTGAAGCAATTAGGGTTTTTGACTGTGCAACTTGACCTTGTGAGCCTTGAAACTTGACATGTAGATGCTTGACAATGTATATAGGCATATGGGACTTGATTGAGCCCTTGAAAACCTCAACTTCCTTGCAAGAACCAAAACCCTAATTTGACTGGCTTAGGAGGGTGTTTGAACTGTGCAACCCTTGAGTAGACTTGAGCAAATTGAGATGATGCTTGTCAAAACTTTGAAGAATATGGGAGGGAAAATTTTGGGGTACAACAGTTGCCCCTGTTCAATCTTCTTAGACCTGAGGACGTAGATTGGCTTGCGTGCCTTTCTTGATCCGAAGGTGGAAGATGATTGAACACTAGAGTGCCCAGAAATTTTCACTCACATAGTAGAGTATCAGCAGTGTGATAGCGGGAATGGGCTTACATATGCCATTTGGAGAGATGATGGATAGGAGGATGGGCTTATAGATTCCATCTGGAGGTGTGACAGAACCTTGTCGGGAATGGGCTTATAGATTCCATTTGGAGACTGTTGGTATGTGCGTCCGAATAAGAAATAGAATGGCTTCTGTGTCTGGAGCATATCTAGTCTGTGTCTAATTGCTGACGTCTGAATAAATAGTAGAACAACCGCCGTGTCTGGGGTATATCCATACTGTGTTTGAATGAGTGACAGAATGTCATCCGAATCTGGGTCGTATCTGGACTATCTCTTGAATGAATCTGGACTAAACAATTGAATAGCATCCAGGCTGGAGCATCTCTAAGTTTTATTTAGAAGCTTGAATCTGAATAAGCAATAGAATAGCGTCCGGGTCAGGAGCATCTCTAAGCTATATCTCAAAGGAAATCTGAATAAGTATCAGAATGTCGCCATGTCTGGGTCGCATCTGAACCATCTCTAGAAGGAAATCTGGAATAAGCAATAGGATAGCATCCGTGTCCGGAGCATTTCTAGGCTATCTCTAGAAGGGAGTCTGGAATATGTATCAGAATGTAGCCATGTCTGGATAGCATCTGAACCATCTCTAGAAAGAAACTCTGAATAAACAATAGAATAGCATCCTTGGTTGGAGCATCTCTAAGTTATCTCTGAAAAGAAGCCCTGAATAAGCAACAAAATAACGTCTGGTTCTGGAGCATATCTGAACTATTTCTGAACAAGCAACTCTGAATAAGCAACAAAATAGCGTCCATCTCTGGAGCATTTCAAAGCTATATCTGAAAAGAAACTCTTGAATAAGCAGAAGAATAACATCCATCTCTGGAGCATTTCTAAGCCATCTCTAAAGAGAAAATCTGAATAAGCAAAAGAATAGCATCCATATCTGGAGCATTTCCCAGCTATATCTGAAAGGAAACTCTTGAATAAGCAAAAGAATAACGTCCATCTCTGGAGCATCTCTAAGCCATCTCTGAAGAGAAAATCTGAATAAGGAAAAGAATATCATCTATATCTGGAGCATTTCCCAGCTATATCTGAAAGGAAACTCTTGAATAAGCAAAAGAATAACGTCCATCTCTGGAGCATCTCTAAGCCATCTCTGAAGAGAAAATCTGAATAAGCAAAAGAATAGCATCCATATCTGGAGCATTTCCCAGCTATATCTGAAAGGAAACTCTTGAATAAGCAAAAGAATAACGTCCATCTCTGGAGCATTTCCCAGCTATATCTGAAACTTTGAATAAGCAAAAGAATAGCACCCATATCTGGAGCATTTCCCAGCTATATCTGAAACTTTGAATAAGCAAGAGAATGGCACCCATATCTGGAGCATTTCCAAGCTATCTCTGAAGAGAAAATCTGAATAAGCAAAAGAACAACATCCATATCGGGAGCATTTCCCAGCTATCTCTTTAATCTCTTTAATGTAGATATGCCCTGGCTAGATACAGGTATCGAATCTGGAATTGCGACAGTTGATAGTAACCGTCTTTGGATTGACCTTTTTCCTGAAAAGGAAAAACATCAGTTGTATGCAATGTCATGATGCATGAACTGCATGATTTTAAGATGCTCTCAAAAATAAATGAGATTTGTGTTGTATGATGCGTATGCATGCTATAATGTATGAAGATGTGATGTTTATGAATGTATTTTCGTCTAGGAAAATAAATCCTTGACGAATGTCGGGAGCTTGAATCCTGGGCTGATGTTGAAGAGTAGAGTTCTTCGTTTCCGCTGGGGATGATGGTTGCAAGAATAAACCGGTAGGAGAAGATGACTCCGTTGAGGAATAAACTTGTTGGAGAGATACTCTGCGGGGAATTACTCTGTGGGAAGATACACTTCGCTGAGGTTTTGAAATTGATGATAACTCCGCTGAGGATGCCGTTGATATGTTATGTTGAAAGATTTGATGAACTCTGCTGGGGATAGGAAGAGCTTCGCCGAGGACGATCTTTCCGTGGCAATTAGCTGAGGATAACCCAGTTATACCCTGGTAGGGAATAACCTTTGAATAAAGCCGGGGAGACGCGTTCGTGCTCTGCAGGGGATAAGTTTCCAGAATCTACTGGGGATAAGCTTCCTACTAGGGAGATTGATTCAACTCTCCTGGGGAGACTTTTGAGACTGTACTGGGGAAGTGGCTTCGCTAGGGATGTCTGGTGTTCCGCCGGGGAACAATCTTATATTAAGACTGCCGGGGATGCTTGCTTAGGAACATCTGTATACTCCGATGGGGAATATTGAGATTTTCTGGGGGTACCCAACTTCCTTAAGGCTGGCAGTAGCCTAACTCTGCTTGGGGAGAGCGTTGTTGACTTGCTGGAGATACTGTGCCTTTTCAGAGCTGATGAGAGACCAACTCTGCTCGGGGGAGAGTATTGTTGCATCTTGTTTTACTCTGCGGGGAGTGAAGATGTCTTGGTTACATTCTTCAGCTGAACCTACCTTAGTACCTTGGTGGACAGAGCAACTAGACCGCTTAGACAACTCATATTGCCCCTGTTTCTGTGGGAGAAGATACCTGTGGAGGCGCTTGATGACTGCCGGTTGACAAATCTTCTTCTGGTAGGCAAGTGACGAGATGCCGGGACACAGTCGTACGCTTTGATCCCTAACTTTTGCCTGGACCACCCTTTCGGGTTTTTAGTCCACCGGGATACCCATTTTTGCCCAAGCCGCCTTTTCAGGTTTTCGACTTGCCGGGTGTACAATTTTTTTTTCATTTTTATCCCTTATTTTTGCCCGAACCTTCTTGGTTCGCCGGGAAGCCCTTATTTTTGCCTAGGTGTGTCAACCTAGCGGGTCTTTGATTTTGCGTAGTATTTTTTCGACTATGTCCGTGCTCTCAGGATGCAGGGAGTTGTCACTGTCAGTAGTGTTGCGTTGTAGTACTACCAGAAGATCTTCGTTTGATCGTCCAATGCCCCAAGTGATCCGGATGGAGGTTTTCCCCAAGCTGGTTAGCCTTTTGAGAGATTCTCTGAATCTTGACTTAACTGCCCCAGATAATAGACCATGATCATGCCATGCCCCTTGATTGGAGGTGCTTTTGTTCATTCAGACATTCGTCGTGCGAACTTTTATGCTGTTCAAACAAATAGTCATATGCAAACAATGTTATTTTAAAAATGCAAAGCTTATGTCTGTTTCGAAGTTTTTGAAAATGCATCTTTTTTTTTATAGTAAAAACAAGTGAATTTTGTAAAACTATGATGTCAACTCGTTATTTCACCGTAAGCCCTAAGGAGTCAGGATACCTTTGTAACAGTATGCTTTCGAACTAACCCATGCTTCAGCTAGGACTTTTAGGGGTTGTAGCGTGGCCTGGTTCACGGTTTAAGAAACAAAGGATAAAGGCTCAAATTTTATTTGTACCCACCCGTTCTTCGTGATGTTCTTCAAACCTAAACTCAGCTAATCGTGCGTTAGACCTTGTTTGAGGCTTTGCTTCGATATACCAGTGATGGTTCGCATACTGACGGTTTATTTTGAATAGGCAGTCATTTCCTTTTGTGTTGAGGGTTTGTAGGACCTCTTTCTTTTTTGATTTCGTTATCCCTATTTTTTGCCTGAACTGTTTCCTTTTTTGGAATTACAGTCAGCGGGATGCCCCAGTTTTGTAAGTCTCCTTCATAGGTTTTGACTTATTGGGCTTTAGTTTTTTTTTGTAATGACTGCCTGTCTTTATGATTATTTAGGACCATCACTGTCTTTTGCTTTGGAAGGACTCATTTGATGCTGTTTGTTGTGCACTTGGATCAACTGAGAGAACTACCCTGCCCCAGGTTATGATTAAGGGTTTAATTTTTTTGTGAAAAGAAAACTCCTACTTCTTTGGCTCAACAAAGGGGGTAACGAGGGATTATCTTCCTTATAACTCCAGTGTTTAGGATTTGAAACAATGCTTGTACCTCATCAGCGGGGTCGGTTCAAAAGCGTACTGTAGATTGTGGTATCGTTTTCGTCATCCCCCCTCAAGAGGCTTAGAATTATTAATTGAGAGTTGAACATCACAAAAAAATATGAAAACAATTTGAATATAGTGAAAATAATTGGATTAATTCAAAAACAGACGTATGCAGTGCATTAATGAAATAGAAGAGTTTGCTATGACAAAAATTGTTTGTATAAGAAAAAAAAAATACAACTCGGAAATTCAAATAAACAAAAGCCTTCAATGATTGGGCAAAGGAGCAGTGATTATGTTTGGAGTCTCTGGTGCTTCAAACTGAATCTCTCTGGCGTCAATCATGTCTTGAATATTGTTCTTCAGAGGCCAGTAGTTCTCCGTAGTATGCCCTGGGCTATCAGAGTGGTATGCGCACCTATCGTTGGGATGATAGTTAGGAGCAGAAGTGTTTGGATTCCGGAGAGGAGCCCTTAAGGTAATCAGCCCTGCCTTCAACATTTGCTGTAGCGCTTGATCCAGTGACATGTTGATCTTAGTGAACTGTCTCTTGGGTGCGACCTCCTTACGTTGCTGCCCCTGTCCTTGTTGATCAGGCCTAGGATTATAGATCCGGGTTGCCCCTACATGTTGATCATGGCGACCCTTTTTACTATGCACAGCATTGGACTCCTTCTTCGCACTATAAGGCTTTTTATGAGCATCAGCAGGTGCAACTTCTTGAATCTTTCCAGCCTTGATACCAGCTTCAATCCTCTCCCCGATCAAGATCAAATTTGTGAACCCAACAGAAGAATTACCAATCAGATGGTTGAAGAAAGGACCGGACAGGGTCCCCAAAAACATGTCAATGAGCTCACGGTCAGTCAAAGGCGGCTGCACCCTTCCAGCCAGGTCTCTCCATCTTTGCGCATACTCCTTAAAACCTTCACCCGTCCCCAGTGACATACCCTGGAGTTGGGTACGCGTAGGAGCGAGGTCGGCATTATACTGATACTGCTTATAAAAAGCAGTAGCCAAGTCCTCGCAGTTACGAATAGTGGTTCCGTCCAGCTGATAGAACCATTCGAGTTGAGTCCCTGAAAGACTCTCCTAGAAGAAATGGATCCATAGATTCTTGTCTGCCGTGTAGGGCTGGATTTTCCTTGCGTAGGAACGGAGGTGCAACTTAGGACAGGAAGCCCCGTCGTACTTTACAAAGGCAGGTGCCTTGAACTTGTGAGGGATCACCACCCCAGAAGATAAACCTAGATCTCCAAAATCCAACCCAGGTACACGTTGAATCTCCATAGCATTCAGACGGTCCTCTAGCTGTTTGTACTTGTCCTCAGCAGGAGGGTACTGTTCATCGTTGAAATCTATCTCGATGTTAGAGACCACAGGACTAGGAACCTCTCTCCCTTGGTGACTGCCTTCCCCAACAGATGGAGTAGTCCGCTCAGCTTCATTCTGCAGTGTATTCCCAGATCTGCGTCTAGGGTTGAACAAAACAGTCCTCTTCTTCTTTTTCTTCAAAAGCAGAGTCTTCAATTCCTGTTGTCCTTGGGCTAAGCTCATGACCAGCTCCTGGAACTGGGCGTTCTTGGCCTGGAGGGCCTTGATAGATTGTTCATTGGATGATTCAGGATTCATGATGATGGCTGAAATAAACAGCGAAGAAGATTAAGCAACCTGTAGAACAGAGTACCTGTAATGCAATGATATGTATGTATGCATGCGATGTTTTCAAGGATCTCGCGGGGTAAACAAGAAAAATTGTTAGAATTTGAATCCGGTAGCTTGATTGAAGGAACTTCATGTTGTTGAGAGTCCTTCTTCAAGAGTCAAGGCTCACCATATCGAGTGGGTCATAGCCCCTGACTCAAGTTATCAACCTTGGCTAGAGGAAAATAAATCCCCTTTGCCCCTTGCTAGACATCATGACCTGCATCACAACCCTTGAGATCCTTGAAATGGATTAGTCCTTATGTAGAATGTATGAAATGGTATGAAGTTATGCTATGCATGGAGTGATGTAAGTAGGCCCTGTAATGAGTCCAGGTTAAGGACTGTAAACAAACCCTGCAAGAAACTCAGGTGTTAGATAACAAGCATGCAAGTAGTCAAGTTTGAAAGCACACAAGTCACACAAGACAGCCCTTAGAGTTTAGGCCAGCATGAAGTTCAGGTACTACCCTCTTTCAGTTTCGTTGGTTAAGACCTGTCCTATCAAAAGTAACCGGGTTCTAGAGGATCCCAATATCACTGACTACCCTTAATCGGTCATAACTCCAGCGTCGCAATCTTTTCTTGCGGCCAGAACCATCGCGAGAGTTTAGCCTCAATGGGTGTAGCATACTGCTACTGTTCTATGGCCAAGTTGGGTCACATTAGGGTTCTAAGGTCGGTTGGTGCTTAATGACTCCTCAGAAGACCCATATTCTCCTCGTTGCAACACAAGGGATATCGGTACAGACCAGGGTGCCACACCAATGTAGCCACTGCTTCACCCGTGTCGGTCTACGCCGGACAGGTCCCTCACAGCTTATGCTACCTAAAAGGGTATCCCCAGATCCGGGTTAGGATCTATGAAACTCTGATGCAAAGCCCACAAATATAAAGTAATCAAAGCAAAGAAATTGAAAACATAAGTATGATCTAATCCTAAGGTACACCTCACTTTTATTATCCCCAGCAGAGTCGCCAGTTTTGTGATCGGTGGGAATGAGAACTGACTGTTTATTAGCTGGTTTCGCAAAATGTCGCGGTAAGCAAGAGTCGCCACCGTCTTTTATGTTCTCCAACACGGAAAGGACAAAAGCACAGCAAAATTCCTTATTCGAGATGTCTCTCGGTTCGGGAGGTAGATTTATAGAAAGGGAAGGTGTTAGCACCCTTTCTATCCGTGGTTATCCACGGGATCTTAGGTACTTACTTTTATGTTTTCAAAATTTGTTTGCTTTTCAAATGTGTGTGGGTTTTGAAAAAGTTTCGTTTGAAAAATTTCTAAGTAACTCTTGTATCAGTCCTCAAGAGTGTATGAAAAATTTGTTTGAAAACCTTTTGAAAGTGTCGGTGTGAAAAGTATTTTTGTTTATTTGAAAAGAGCAAGTACTTAAGAGAATATACCTACTCTAAGGAATTAAGCTGTGTAAGAGTCCTTTAGATAGTGCTATCCCACCATTGAGAGGTAGGTAGCACCATCGTTGGAGGTATTCGGGTCAATTCGATTATCGGGACCGTGTGGTCACCGAAGCAATAGTAGGACACCTTAGAAGTAACCCTAACCTCCTAGATCCTTTTATCCGAGGCAACAGTTTCGAGGCAACTGGATCTTAGACATAAGGGTGACCTCTAAGACGTCCTATACTTGATGACCACGTTTCGAGGCAACGAGTGAAGCGTACCCTAGGAGTGGCATGTGCTTTATGTGTTGTTTTTCAGTTAATGTTTTTGTCTTGTACATGTTATTTTGTGAGCTACGGGTTAATTTTATTCACATACATTCTTTCATGCGTTTAACAGTTAATGGGGTGCGGAAAGTAAATTGCAGAAATATAAAGTTCTACGCTATTACAAGGCGCAGGTCTATACATCGCCAAAAATACAAAGACCCATTTTGGTAAATAAGTACGAGAAATAGTAAATAAAGCAGTAAAATCCTAATTACTATTACATCCGGAGGCAGTTACAGAAATAATCAAAAATAAAGAATTAAAACTAAAATACGCGCGAATAAAAGTTAATCGGGAATGCCTAAGGGTTTTGACCCTTTTAAGAAAAGAAATTGAATTTTTTGTCTTTTTTGTGATTAAATGAAATTAATAACTAATAATTAAACTAATTAATTAATTTATTAAAAGAAAATATTTTTGTGTTTTTTATGTTTTTTATGAAAATAAAATAAAAAGAAATAAAATTAAAAGTTAATTTTTCCCTAATTCTAAATCTATTTTAATTATTAAGAAAAGAAGTTAAAATTGCCTAATTAAACTATTTTAGTTAATATTTTATTTACAAAAATAAAATGGAATTAGTAATAATAATAATAATGTTAATTCTTTTTTTTTGATTTTTTTATGAAAAGTTAATTATAATTAATTGTCAATAAAAAAAAAGGAATAAGAAATAATAAAATAAAAAGAAAAGGACAAAAATAATAAAAAAAGGAGCAAACCCAAGGGGAGGGTTTTGGGTCAAATAGGAGGTGTATTATTGAATTCTGGCCCATTTGAATCCAGCTCGTTTGACTTTTTGGAATCCCTGCAGCATGCTTTGACTGAGCACATGGTATTCATCACTTTTTGTCCTTTGGATCTATGATCATGGCCACCTGGCACTTGGATCTGTGAGGTCTATGGTGTTCAACGCTTGAGAATCTGCATAAGAACATATTGGGAAAAATAACATTGGAATTATGGGGGACCTGGGAATCGAACCCAGGTCCCAACGCTTGCAAGGCACCTGGCCAACCAATACACCAAGCGCGTTAGTTTGTTAGTATAATGAACAAAGAAAATTAACTATGAAAACAAACGCTATTCTGGAAACTAGCAAAAATCCGCGCGTTTATTTGAATGCACCAATCACATGGAGGCACGTCCTTCATCTTCTCCGTTCCTGCAAAAAACATAAAACACATAGCGGGGGTTTTAAACCCCCACAAAATGCAAGCATGTAAAAATAGCGATTAGACGCTCATGAAATATAAATTGGGCGCGAGGTGTGCTTTAGCTTCGTCTGGTCACGCTGATTTTGGCCATGTAAGTCTTGAGGTTTAATTTTACAGTATATAAAAACCCCCAATATGAGAGCTCTGAAACCCTAATGTTCTTCAATGGTGGATTTCTATTCAGGGCACTACAACCAAATTGGATTATGCCACAAGCTTCAGAATGTCCCTATTAACATAAATCAATTCAAAAGAATGGTTAAAAACACATGAATGATGATATGTAATTCTGGAAAATAATTCAAACCGTGTGAGTTGTGTGGCACGAGTTCTTGAGGTTTTGCGCTTAATTCTGATTGAAAAAGGTTCCTGGAAGGGTCAGGAGTGTGTTTGGATCAAAGGAGAGGCTTGAAATATGCTGGAAGGTGGTTTTCAGTTTCACACTTTTCCTTTGAAATTTTGAGATTGCTTATGCTGTATGGGAGTGTTCTAGGTCGTGTCCTCTCTTGCCAAGGCTTGCATATGTGTTTTGTAATGAGAATCAATCAGAATAATGGACATTAAACCAATGCAATGAAGTTTTTGATTTCCTCCATAACCACCATTGAACCACTTGCCATATTTGCTTCAAATTTGAATTTTGTGTTTGAAATAGGCTGTACACGAATTTGGAAGGTGTTTCATGATGCATCAAAGCAATTCAAGCCACAAAATATTCCCTAATTAATTTTTTTGATTTTCATTTGAATTTTAAAGATTTAAAATGAATTAAATCAAATAAAATTAAATAAAAATGGAAAAATTAATTTTTAATCTTGAAATAAATTGTGGGACACGTGGGAGGCATGACAAGGATGAATCAAGTGGAAAAAGTGGGCCCCTTTTGTCAAAAATGAAGTTTCAAGGATAATTGACTTTGGCCATTTCACAAAAATTTCCCAACTTCTCCAATGCATATCTTGCTTAATTTTGAAGTTATGAACATGTTCTTGGACATTTTGGAAAGGTCTTGAAGTCCTCTAACCAATGCCTTTGGTCCCATGTCATTTTGATTTACCAATCTCAAGTTATGGTCTTTGACTTAAAGTTCCTTTTTGTTGACTTTTGAAAATGACCTATAATGTTGAAATTGATAACTTTTTGTGAGAGCATTTCTTGGACTTGGAATGTGAATATGAGTTGTAGGAAATGTCATCCCCTTCAAAATGAGCATTGGATGGGATTTTTCTGATGAACCATAAAAAAGTTATGCCTTGGTCAAGTTACAGTTGACTTTTCAGCTGTCCAAAAATAGAAACTTTTGACACCTTGATGATTTTTGAGCCATTCTTGTGAAATCATGGTCAAGATTTGACCAAATGATGATTGTGGCTTCAAAATAAGATGTTGACCAAAAATTTTGACTTTTGACTGCCAAATGACCATTTTCCCCTGCAGTTGATTGTGAAGCAATTAGGGTTTTTGACTGTGCAACTTGACCTTGTGAGCCTTGAAACTTGACATGTAGATGCTTGACAATGTATATAGGCATATGGGACTTGATTGAACCCTTGAAAACCTCAACTTCCTTGCAAGAACCAAAACCCTAATTTGACTGGTTTAGGAGGGTGTTTGAACTGTGCAACCCTTGAGTAGACTTGAGCAAATTGAGATGATGCTTGTCAAAACTTTGAAGAATATGGGAGGGAAAATTTTGGGGTACAACAATCCCTATCAAAGTTGGTACTCAGACTTTTAGTTCCACTTTCTACGTGATGGACATCCACCCTTCTTACTCCTGTTTATTGGGTCGACCCTGGATCCATGGGGCTGGTGCTGTGACTTCCACCCTACATCAGATGCTGAAGTACCCAATCAATGGGAAAATTATCATAGTTCATGGGGAAGAGGAATACATGGTGAGCCACCTGAACTCTTCCAGATACATTGAAATGGACAGCAAGTTCATTGAAACCCCCTGTCAAAACTTTGAGGAGGTTTCACAGACCGTGGCTGCGACCAAGACCACTGCCAGTGTTCCGAAGACTACCAGACCTCCACTGAAGATGGCTTCTCTGAAGGATGCCAAGGCAGTAGTCGAAGAAGGTAGGTGTAAAATTTGGGGCCAACTTCCGGATATTCCCTACAAATTTGACAAATTTGGTTTGGGTTTTACTTCAGGATCCCAAAGAGCTTTCCGTCGTGCTCGTGTCGGGGGCCACCTTTATGGATCAACAACCATGGAGTCAATTATGTGGAAGACAACGATAATGATTATGACCCGGACAAGTGGATCTTCCCAACCATCAGCGGTGGACTCAGCAATTGGGAGGCTAAAGATTTTGTGCCCGTTACTTTTATTCAAGAGTAATTTGTCTTTTTTGTTTTTGAGGAAATGTAATATTTGAAAATTTTGAAACATTAAAGCCATGTGTCTTAACCGAGGCACAATGGCCTATTTGTGAGGGTTATTGCTTCATTTTCATATGTCATCAATAAAACATTGGACGTTTTGCATGTAAATTTTGCGCTCTTTGTTTTTTCTTTCCTGCCTTTTTACCTTATCAAAAAATATACAGCTAGGCTCTTACACACACCCACATATCAAACTGCAGATCCACATCCACTATGGATCCCATTGATAACGGTTCTCTTATTTCTCATTATGACTTTGAAAATCCGATCTACCAAGCCGAGGACGAAGGTGAGGAAGATTGTGAAGTACCGGGAGAACTTTCCAGAATGTTACAACAGGAAGAAAGGGAAATACAACCTCATGAATATTCGGTTGAGACAGTTAACTTGGGTACTGAAGAGGACAAGAAAGAAGTCAAGATAGGTGCAGATCTGAAGCGTAGTGTCAAGGAGCGGTTAATTCAGAGGTTACATGACTATGTTGAGGTTTTTGCCTGGTTGTACGAAGACATGCCGGGATTGGACACTGATATTGTGGTTCATCACCTACCTATAAAAGAGGATTTCCCTCCAGTGAAACAGAAGGTTTGTCGTATGCGGCCGGATATGTCAGAAAATATCAAAGCCGAAGTCATGAAACAATTTAATAAGTTTCTTAGTCGTAAACTCTTATCCATAATGGGTTGCTAACGTTATTTCAGTACCTAAGAAGGATGGTAAGGTACGTATGTGTGTGGATTACAGAGACCTGAACAGGGCAAGCCCCAAGGATGACTTTCTGCTTCCCCATATTGATGTTCTGGTTGATAACACTGCACAACATAAGGTATTCTCCTTCACGGATGGTTTCTCCGGGTATAATCAGATCAAAATGGCACCTGAGGACATGGTGAAGACAACCTTTGTCACACAGTGGGACACTTTCTGTTACAAAGTTATGTCATTTGGGTTAAAGAACACCGGGGCAACCTATCAGCGTGCCATGGTAGTTTGTTTCATAATACGATCCATCATGAGATAGAGGTCTACGTTGATGATATGAAAGCCAGGTCCTAGACTGGAGAAAAGCACATAGATCACCTACATAAGCTATTTGAAAGGTTGAAGAAGTATAAACTGAGGCTAAACCCGAATAAGTGCACTTTCAGAGTAAGATCTGGTAAACTCTTAGGCTTCATCGTCAACAACAAAGGCATTAAAGTCGACCCTGAAAAGGTTAAAGCTATACAAGAAATGACAATTCCTCACACTGAGAAGGAAGTTAGGGGATTCTTGGGACGCCTAAACTACATAGCCAGATTCATTTCACATCTGACGGCTACTTGTGAGCCAATCTTCAAATTATTGAAGAAAGATTAAGTAGTGAAATGGAATGACGAATGCCAGAACGCCTTTGACAAAATCAGGGAATATCTTCAAGAGCCTTTAATTTTGATGCTGCTAGTTGAAGGAAGACCTCTGATCATGTACTTAATAGTATTAGAGAACTCAATAGGGTGTGTGTTGGGGCAGCATGACGAGTCTGGTCGAAAAAGCGTGCAATATACTACCTTAGCAAAAAATTTACCGACTGTGAAACAAGATACTCACTGTTCGAGAAAACTTGTTGCGCTTTGGCATGGGCTTCTCGCCGACTGACACAGTATATGTTGACTCACAATACCTTGTTGATATCTAAAATGGATCCTATCTACATTTTTGAGAAGCCCGCCCTCTCCGGAAGAATATCAAGATGGCAAATGATCCTGACCGAATACGACATTCAATACACAACCCAGAAAGAAATTAAGGGAAGTGTACTAGCTGATCATTTGGCTCATCAGGCTATGGACGACTACCAATCCATGAATTTTGAGTTGCCGGATGAGAACATCATGTTAGTAGCTGATTGTGAAGAACTTGGATCGGATGAAGGACCTGAAAAAGGATCCCGATGGACTATGGCTTTTGACAGAGCCTCCAACGCTCTTGGAAATGGCATCAGCGTTGTGATCATATCTCCTGAAGGCTGTCATACTCCTTTCACTACCAGATTATGTTTCAATTGTACCAACAATATGGCTGAGTATGAAGCATGTATCATGGGTCTCAAAGTTGCTATCGAATTGAGGATCAAATTCTTGAGTGTATTTGGAGACTCATCTTTAGTAATCAGTCAAATCAAAGGAGAATGGGACATGAAGCATCCTAATCTCATCTCGTACAGAGAGCATGTGTTGACACTAATTCCACACTTTGAAGAAGTTACCTTTGAACATTTTCCACGAGAGGAAAATCAACTAGCGGACGTGCTAGCTACAATGTCATCCATGTTCAAAGTCAGGTGGGATAACGAGGCTCCTCAGATCACTATTGAGAGAGTGGATGAACCAGCATACTATCACGAGATTGGTACTGAAGAAGTAATGGATAATCCTTGGTTCCATGAATTCAAAATATATCTCGAATCCCAAGAGTATCCTGAAGGAGCGTCAGTCAACAATAAGAAATTCCTAATAAGGTTCTCTGCCAAGTTCTTCCTTAGTAATAGGATCCTCTACAAGCGCAACCACAACTCTACCTTGCTTCAGTGTGTAGACAAGATTGAAGCAAAAAAGATTATGGCTGATTTGCATGAAGGTACCTTTGGCACCAATTTTAGTGGGCACACGATGGCTAAAAAGATCCTACGGGGAGGATACCACTGGTCCACTATGGAAGCAGACTTTTATCAACATTCGCGAATTTGTCACAAATGCCAGATCTATGCTGATAAAATACATGTGCCTCTGGTTCCTCTAAACGTCTTGACTGCTCCTTGGTCGTTTGCAATGTGGGGCATTGACATGATTGGAGAGATTAGACCTACTGCTTCTAATGGGCACCGCTTCATCCTGGTTGCCATTGATTATTTCATGAAGTGGGTCGAGGCAACTTCATTTGCTTATGTTACCAAGAACGTTGTGGCCCGATTCATAAAACATAACCTTATCTGTTGGTACGTTATTCCAGAAATAATCATTACGGATAATGGTACCTATCTCAATAACACTATGATCACTAAGCTTTGAACACAATTCAAGATCCAACATCATAACTCTTCTCCCTACCGGCTGAAGATGAATGGCGCTGTTGAAGTTGCTAACAAAAATATCAAGAAGATCATACAGAAGATGATGGTGACATACAAAGACTGGCATGAGATGTTACCATTTGCTCTTCATGGTTACCGCACGATAATGCACACATCAACAGGGGAAACTCCTTTCTCCCTGGTATACGGTATGGAAGCTGTCCTGCCCATTGAGGTCCAGATCCCTTCCTTGAGGATCATGAAAGATGCGGGTTTGAATGAAGATGAATGGGTTCAGACTAGAATTGACCAAATAAACCTGATTGATGAGAAGAGGCTCACGATCGTCTGCCATGGTTATACGTACCAAAAACGTATGATAAAAGCTTTTAACAAGAAGGTCAGACGTCAAGTACATCAGGCCGGTGATCTAGTAATCAAGTGCATTATACTGCCACAAGGTGATCCCAGGGGCAAATGGACTCCCACATATGAAGGGCCATTTGTGATCAAGAATATATTTTCTGGTGGAGCCATGATCTTAACTATTATGGACGGTGACGACCTTCCACACCCGGTAAATGCGGACATAGTTAAAAGATACTACGCATAAACAAAGTCCCGCTAGGTCGACTGCCCTAGGAAAAAATAAGGGCATCCCGGCGAACCAAAAGGGTTCGGGAAAAAATTAGGGATATACATAAAAAATTTGTACACCCGAAAACTCGAAAACCTGAAAAGGCAGCTTAGGCAAAAAGGGTATCCCGGTGGACTGAAAACCTGAAAGGGCGGTCCAGGAAAAAGTTAGGGATTTTAAGCGTATGACTATGTCCTGTTGGATCACCTTACAACCAATCTTCAGTATCAACTATCGAGCTCAAGTGGTACTAATCAATCCAGTCAGCTTCGGACAAGCAGCGAAAGAGATGAGACGCTCAAAGACATAAAGGCAATAGCAGAATGGGAACCCAATGAGATTATTTCACATAGCTATTTTTCTTTGTATACTATTTTTGTATAGTTTCCATTCTTACGACGACATTCTCTTACTAGGATGTCCGTCTCCTTGTACAGAAACACTTCTTCAAGTTAATACAAAACTATTCCTTTGAAAGTGAAAAACTTCTGTTTTTATTTTTCTGTTTTGTGTGCGAAAATGTCCAATGATTATTTTTGAACATATGCATTTGAATGTGATTACTGCTTACAAATATACACCTAAAAACAGAAAGACATTTTCTAATAACTTTAAGAAAAGGGACAATATCTAAGGGCCATCCATAAAATCCCCAAGCAGTTCACAAAGTCTTCCTTCCCCAACAAAGTTTATTTCTCTAACGGCGGAAGCTCATCTCCTAGCATTTCAACTTCAACAAATCCAAAGACCTACATTCTTCACCCCCAGCAACAGTCAGGGATTTATTTTCCCTAATTCAACAATACAACAATGGAACAACTGACACGTTCATACATTGCATTAATACATCATTTCTACAAACACCATAGCATATGAAGCACGAATGCATATATCACAATCTCATTTATTTTGAGAACATCAAGTAATTCATACATCATGACATCGCATGAAACTGATTTTACCTTTTCAGGTTAAATTAGTAGAAAGACAAACACTGTCAACCTATACAGCAGGTCAAAGATTAATGCCCGAAACTAGACGGGGAAACTATCTATACGACCAAGTGGTATGAACTCCCAAAGCAAGACGGGTTTACCAACAAATACAGCAGGCCACATATTAATGCCTGAAACCAGATAGGGAAACTATCTATGTGCCCAACATTGCCAAGTTCCAGATTAATACCTGTAACAAGCCAGGAAAACTATCTGTGGATGACCGATTGTAGATTAATACCTGTAACAAGCCAGGAAAACTATCTACATGAGGAGATTGAAGATTAATACCTGTAACAAGCTAGGAAAACTATCTTTCTTTCTCAAGTTAGAGATTAATACATGTAACCATCCAGGATAACTATATCGACGACCAACTAAAACAAGTTCTAGATTAATACTTGTAACAAGCCAAGAAAACTATCTGTGGACAATCAATTGTAGATTAATACCTGTAACAAGCCAGGAAAACTATCTACATGAGGAGATTGAAGATTAATACCTGTAACAAGCCAGGAAAACTATCTTCCTTCTCAGGTCATAGATTAATACCTGTAACAAGCCAGGACAACTATCTCAGCGACCGGCGATTTTCAAGTTTGAGATTAATACCTGAAACCAGACACGACAACTATCCCCGAATAAATGATTTGTAGATTAACACCTGAAACTAGACAAGAATACTATATATATGACCATACAAAGCAATCTTACACGGATTCCTTCTCATCATCCAGATGCAGTCTAACACAGACTCATCCCAAAGCAATCTTACATGAGTTCCTTCTTATCATCCAAATGCAGTCTAACACGGACTCATCCTGAAGCAATCTTACATGGATTCCTTCTCAAACTTTCCAGATGCAGTCTAACACTGGCTCATCCTGGAACAGTCCTACACATGCTCTTTCTAATACATTTTTAGGTAAAGGTTAATTCCATTATCCCCAGCAAATTACTATGAAGCCTGGATTTCAAACAGAAAACAACAAACTTTCATCTTACCAGAGTTAACTCCTCAGTAGAGCTTTGGACAACTGAAGTTCTTAGAATATATTCCCCGCAGAACTTTCCTCAAGCAGGAAAACAACAAAAATCAACATTCCCCAGTGGAGTCCTCCTCAGACAGAAGGAACAGGAATTCCCCACAAAGAGACCTCTTAGGAAGTCAGCATCTACTTTGGATGACATCTTTAATCCCATCTCCGAAGACTCTCAGTCATCTTCTCCAAATGGCATATGTAAGCCCATTCCCGCCATCATCAACCATCAGTGTTACTTCATGCGAGTGCAAATTTCTGGGCACTCTAGTGTTCAATCATCTTCCACCTTCAGATCACGAAAGGCAGATAAGCCAATCTAAATCTTCAGGTTTAAGAAGATTGAACAGGGGAAGTTGTTGTACCCCAAAATTTTCCCTCTCACGTTTCCCAAGGTTTTTCTCTTACATGGTTTGTTACAAATACTTCCTTGAAGAAAATGAAAATTTTTTAATGCTAGAAAAGTATCTTTCGGTTGGCAGGTGAACAATGTCCTTCGATTGGCATGTCAACAACGTGTTTCGATTAGCATCTGAACAATGTCCTTCGTTTGGCATATCAGAACAGTGTCCTTCTATTGGCATGTCAACAATCTTCGATTGGGATCCTGAAACCTTTCGATCAAGCATTGTCCCATTAGCTTTGATTATGTGTTGGTTCCCCTTTGAGCAAGCATTAGTCCAAGTCTCATATAGGCAAAAGGCCTCTACATGCAACCTTTGATCCACCAGGCAGAAGCTCTCTCAGATTTGTCTGGGATTCACAAGGGTAGAGGTTTCTTCTATAACTGCCTTCAATGCATAAGGCAAGGACTTCCTCTGAGTTTTCTTTCAATGCACAAGGCCAATACCCTTCAACACAGTTTCTGCACTATGACACACAATATGAACCCTTCGAAAGAGCACTCCAAAGGTCCATTCAAAAGACACATATTGGTGGTCATTCGAAGGAGACACATAATTACTGAATGCAAGTTTATCTTATGATGAGTCTTGGTCCTACATGTGGCCAGGACCAGGATTCCTGTGAAATGGCATTCGAAGGAAGTAACAAAGAAGGCTTCGATTGGAAGAATGAAGTTCTCACTTGGGGCTATTTGAATAAAGCAGATAAGGCAAATAGATGGGTCCAATCTAAAGCCATTCGAAGGATATGTAAATGATCCATTTGAAGGAGAAGTTTAAAGGCCCATTCGAAGGACACGTAATGTTGTTTGAAAGAAAGGGTTTTGGTCAAAGATTAGATCTACTTGGCCAAAACGAAAGAGAAATATGAAAAGATGCTGGTTGGCCCAAAATCCCACATATTGCCATATTCAAACTTTCTGCACAAGCATTCTTGCCAAAGGAATCTTTAATTGGCCTGAAAAGAGTTTTCCTTTGGGCTAGCTGAGTAGGGGCTCAATAGAAGAGGCCCCAATGATGAAACTTGAGCCATTCGAAGGAAGAAACTCAGAGTCAATCAAAGGGCAAGACTTGAGCCCTTCGAAGGAGACAATTCTGGGCCAATCGAAGAGCAAGGATAAGGGGTACTTCGAAGGCATGTTAACAAGGTGTCCTTCGATTTCCATATCAGAGCAAGATGTCTTTAGGTAAGCATATCAACGAAATCAAGCAATCAATGTAGAAGCTGACTGATCGAAGAAGCTCTTATAAGGAGGTTTATGAACACTTCAAATCAAAACTCTAGGCCAATCGAAGAGCAACGCTGGAGGGAATTCGAAGGAGCCAAATGTGTTTAGGTTCATCCCAAGGCTCAAAGAGGCATGAACATTTCAAAAATGGAAGTCTCTTAATGTGTCTGATTTTGGTCTCATGGCCTTCAAAGTTGGGTTAATGGCTGTCTCTTGCCATTTCCATGCACCCCCATCTCTTATAAATACGATACCTACACAAGGAAAGAGACACACGCATTGGAGACATGTTGCCCCATAAACCACCCCAAAGCTATCAAAATCCTCATAAGTGGTCCAAATCGAAGGACTTTTCAGCAACGCTCCATTCACTCCCTGAAGTCTGCAGAGAGTATTCCCAAACACTAGCCAATTCACGCCCAAGTCGAAGCATCTCATCCTTGGTAAAATTTAAAATTCATATTCATGTTTTCATGATGTACTGATGTTTCCTAGTGTCTGATTTATGCCCAGGATATTATATAGCACAGTGTTCTCATGGGCATACAAAGATAGAGGGCACAATATTTGCTTTTTCATCGAATCCCAAGAGACCATGGTTTTTCTAAGCCAAACAAACCCAAATTCGAATTCAAAGAAGTCTAATTAATAGGAGGTCGAATTAGGAAAAAGGCCTGGGTTCACGCCCAGGTCATGCTTTTGTATTGTTGACACTTTTTCTTGCAGATTTTAGTGCTTTCCTCCACAGGCAAAGTCATCAGGCCCCTCCTGCAACGTTCTTTGCTGGATCGAAGGCCTGTCTTCACAAGATCGAAGACCTGTCTCCATGGGTCAAAAACCATCATTCTTCCCTGAATCGAAAGGCCACTGTTTCTCTTAAATCGAAGGAGGGCTCTTCG
Organism: Vicia faba; assembly: GCA_948472305.1. NCBI lineage: Eukaryota > Viridiplantae > Streptophyta > Magnoliopsida > Fabales > Fabaceae > Vicia > Vicia faba. Next base: position 726,756,683 of record OX451736.1, read on the forward strand.
TATCTTTAATTTTTATTTACTCATTTCTTTATTGATTTTAAATTAACTTTAAATCAAAAAAATCACAAAAAACATTAGGTTAGTGTTTTATTAATCAAATTAATTTTGTAAACAAATTAATTAATTATTTTAACCTTTTCTTGAAATTAAAATTAGATAGACTTAAGTTTTATTTTCTTTTATAAATAAAAACATAACAAAGAGATTTCCTTTTACCTTAGGATTTTTAGGCGTATTTTTGGTTCACGCGCTTATTTTAAATTCCGCATTTTTATTATTAATGTACCTGCTCATGGAATGTAATAGAAATTAATTAGGACTCTTTACCGCTTTTCTTTATTTTCCCCCCAAGTTTTAGACTTGTAATAATCCCTCCCCGAGGCCTTATAATAGCATAAATTTAAATTCCCGCACTTTAAATTCCTGTATATATATTAACTGCTTAGATGTATGACTAATAGGATTACATGACAAGAGCCTAATAACAAAATGTTAGCAAACTTAAATTCAAAGATAAATAAACTGAATTGAATCAATTGCACATATACACCTCTAGGGTATCCTACTTCGGTTTCCTTCGGAAAATAGCCACAACTCTCGAAACGTGAGAGGTTTTAGTGGCTACCCTCTGGTTCAAAAAATATCATAAGTCCCTCGATGACCCGCTCGATGTTGCCTCGGTAAAAATATAATCTTAGGACCTTAGGGTGGTTACTAAAGCTTCTTGCCCAGTTGCCTTTGTGACTATAAAATGTCCCTTCAAATGTCCCTCTTACATCCAACGATAAGGCTACCTACTCCAGGATAGGAGGAAAGGAACAAACTTTTCGAGTGTAAGTAGATAGTTCTTAGATGTTATGCTCAAAACAAACCTTTTACACTTACACATTTCAAAAACAACTTTCAAAAACATTTGCTTTGTCAACACTCTTGTGGACTGATACAAGAGTTATCATGAAGCAAATCGCCGCACTAAGGCATTTTCAAACTTCTTTTCAAAAACACACAAAGCACAAGGTATTTCAAAACATGAGCTAAGCATCTAAGAGCCGGTAGATAACTACGGATGGAAAGGGTTCTAACACCTTCCCTTTCCATAATCTACCCCCCTTACTCAGAAAATTCTCGAAAAGGTCTTTTTATATTCTTTTTACCATTTCCTTAATTTTGATAAAAGAAAAGTCGGTGTCTACTCTTGCTTACCGCAACATTTGTGAATACAAACGCAAAACCAGTACAACAGTCAGTTATGCCACTGTATCACACTTGGACACGACCAGATATCAGTTCAAGTCACTGAAGCCTGGATTTCGACCAGATACCAGTTCAATTTCATTTTTACTGCAAAGCCTGGAAACCGACCAGATCACAGTTAGTCTGGTAATCCCCAGTAAGTCGTTGTGAAGGCTGGAATACGACCTGATAACAGTCAACTTTTATTATCTTCAGCAAGTTATTGTGAAGCCTGGATTTCCACCAGATAACAGCTAACTTTCACCTCTCTAGTCAATTGATAAGTTGCCAGTATAATAGTGGATAACTAAAGTTCCTAGACTCTATTCCCCAAATAGAAATCAACATTTCCCAAATGGAGTCCTCCTCAAACAACAGGAACATGAATCCCCACAAAGAGACCTCTTATGAAGTCAGCATCTACTTTGGATGGCATCTTTAAGCCCATATCCGACAACTCTCATTCATCTTCTCCAAATTGCATCTGTAAGCCCTTTCCCGATATCATCAACCAGTAGTGTTATTTCATGTATATGCGAGTGCAAATTTTTGGGTACTCTAGTGTTCAATCATCTTCCACCTTCAGATAACGAATGGAGGACAGGCCAATCTAATCCACAAGTTTAAGAAGATTGAATATGGGCAGCTATTATACCCCAAAATTTTCCCTCCCATTTCACTCAAGACATGCTCCTAGAGGTTCTCAATTGCTCAAGGTTGACCAAGAATTGATCAGACAAAATTCTTCTCCTAAGCAATGGACTTCCAACTAGGGTTTCACTTTTAACCAGGATATTTGAGCTCCAGAGGCCTCAAGTGTTTTCCATGGTCCTAATATTCCCTCAAGATTGTCCATGCCAAATTTCATGCCTTGCACAACAAGCTTGCTCAGTCAATTGCCCAAATGTTTGAAAATCAACTATACTAGGTCAAAAGTCAACTGTGGCCCACATACAATCAAACTTCAAGATTTTTTATCAACATCAACATTTTGAAGTGTTATTCATCATTTGATCAAGGATTGATCATGATTCCTCGAGGAGTGCTCTTAATTTATCAAAAGTCAAGAATTGCTAAATTAGGGTTTCTATAGGAAAAGTCAACTGAAATTTGACCAGGCTTAACTTTCACATGCTTCATCCATTTTACCCCAAACAAATCTCATAATGAAGATAATCCAATCCCCTACAACTTCTCTTTTATCCACAAGTTAAAGAGATTCACAATTTGAAAGATACAAGCTCACACATTACATGTCATTTTCATAAAGTCAACAAAAGATACTTTTTTCCAAGACCATTTACATCAAGATAAAGTATTCAAATAAATTTTTTATCAAAAGAGATATTGAAATAGACATCTTGGTATTTCCAAAAAGTCAAAGATCATCATCACTGGATAAGAATTGAGAAAGTTATGACTTACCCAAGTTGGGGAAATCTGAGAGATTTCAAGAAACATACATTGGGAGAATTTGGAATTTTAGGTTAATGGCCTAACTTTTTGGACTTCAAACACTTTCATGACCTTATGAAGGGCCCCTAATCTCATTTTTAATTTTCCTTGCAAATTTTTTCTATTTTATTCATATTTATTTTGATTTACTTCAAATAAATACAAAGTAAATTGTATAAAATATTTAGAGACGGGCTTTGGCATTTGGGATAATGTTTTGTTTTGGCTTAAGGCCCAAGAATTCATGCGAAAATGTCCAGGTACATTCAAGGATGGAAATGGCATGAAATCTTCATTTTTGGCCTTTTTTCAAATTATAATCATGGCTTTAAACAACATGGTTATGGCTTGGATTCTTTCCATATCTCCTTCCTATCTCCATCTCCTCTATATATACATCACATTTCCAAGCCAATGACATGGAGACAATACCTCGAATCACCACACCAAAATTGCAACAAATTCTTAAATTGTCAAATTCGAAACCTGCATTACATGCCTTCTCAATCCAAACTAAAGCCCAAATCATCCTCCTGAGACTTCAGGAAGCCATCCAAGCCCTTACACGAGTTGTTCCAAGCCCAGGGTTACAGATCAAAGAATCTCTTATTAGTAAGAATTTACAAAATCAAAATTGTATTTCCATGCCATTTAAACATATTGCTTGTATATTTGTGTTTGTATAAACGTATTACATGCAAGATGACATGCATAAATAAGATCGTGCCATCGTTAGGGCACAATCTGAATTTTCCTTCGAAGCTCACGATACAGGCAGTTTCAAGCCAAATAGACCCCAGATTTGGATTCAGGGGATTATTTCACGTGGGATAGGGTCCTTTGCATTGTTTTAAAATAAGGTTTAGTTGAGTTTGCAGGTTTTGGTGCACTAGAGAAGACGACCAGAGTTTGACTTCGGCGTCCCTCCGGTTGTTTGAATCAGGCGAGAATTGCGTGGCAGGAAGGCGCGTTCTGATTGGCCTTTTGAAATACAATAGGGGTCAGCTGAGCGCGCAGATTTTATGTTTAAATAATTACTGTGTTTTTTCCATTATAATATTTTTGTTTTGTTTTATTAACGAATGAACAGGTGACACGAGTGGCAGCGCATGGACCTTTAAGGCTTTACCTCCTCATGTCCTGGGTTCGATCCAGGCGTGAGGGGTTTATTTTTTTCATATTTTTCCTCATCCAAATCTAGCACAACTTGGGACTTTCCCTGGTCTGGGAATGCGTTTTTGCAAATTACACCCGCTCATTTCCCTTTAGCACCAGGCCCATTCTCATTTCTTTTTTTGTTTTCATTTTATTTATTTCTTTTTTAATTTGTTTTTTATTTAATCAGAAAAACAAATACAAAAAATCACAAAAAATAGATCTAGTTTTTTATTAATTAAATTAATTTTGTAAATTAATTACTTAATTATTTTAATCATTTTCTTTAATTAAAAACTAAATAGACTTAGGATTTTAATTCATTTTCTTTTCATATTAAAAAATACCAAAAAAAGCTTAGAAAATTTATCTCCTTTCTTTAATTTCATTTTTATTTAATAATTTACTTTTTATTTAAATATGGATCTAGATTAATTACTTTTAATTCAACTATTTTCTTAATATGAAATAAAAAACAAACAAGAAGATCTTTCTTATTTCTAGGTTTTTTAGACGTCCTTTCAATTCGCGCGCGTTATTATATTTTGCATTCTATTTTTTTTCTTCATACTATTGTAACAGCCTACTGGGATGTAATAGCTTTATAACTAGGACGCTTTACATTTTACTGCTTTATTTCCCACAAGTTTGGACTTGTAATAATCCCCTCCCTAAAGCCCTGTAATAGCTAGTTTTAAATTTTTGCATTTTAAATTCCCGCAACTGTTAACTATTTAGATGCATGACTAATAGGATTGTATGGCAATAATAATAATCAAATGCCAGCAAACCTAATATAAGACAAATAAATGAATACAAACACAATTGCACATATACACCTCTAGAGTATCCCACTTTGGTTGCCTTCAGAAAAATAGTCACATCTCTTAAAACGTGAGAGATTTTAGTGGCTATCGTCCGATTTAAAGATCATAAGTCCCTCGATGACCCTCTCGACGTTGCCTCAGTATGATCTTAAAAATCCTAGGGTAATTACTAAAGTTTGTTGCCCATTTTATCCCTCAAATATCCAATGACTAGGGCTACCTACTCACTAATAGTAGGATAACAATGTGTAAAGGAAAAGAGGAAAAGAACAACCTTTCGAGTAAAGTAGATAGATGTTAGATGCTTGCTTAAACAATCTTTACACTTACACAAAACTTCTTTTAAAAACATTTTTAAACACTTTGTATACGTTCTCTACCATTCTGATAAACATTACAAAGTTCGTCGCACTAAGGCGCTTTCAAAATACTTTTCAAAAACACACAAAACACAATGTATTTCAAAATGAGATAAGCATCTAATAGCCCGTAGATAACTACGGATGGAAAGGGTGCTAACACCTTCCCTTTCCATAATCTACGCCCCTTACTCATAAATAATCTCGAAAGGTCTTTTTCTATTCTTTTCACCCATTCCTTTGTTGGATAAAAGAAAAGTCAGTGGCGACTCTTGCTTACTGTAACATTTGCGAATACAAATGCAAAACCAGTATAACAGTCAGTTCTCCCACCGTATTACAACTGTGAAACAAGATATTCACTGCTCGAGAAAACTTGTTGCGCTTTGGATTGGGCTGCTCGCCTACTAAGACAATATTTGTTGACCCATACTACTTTGTTGATCTCTAAAATGAACCCTATCAAATACATATTCGAGAAACCAGCTCTCTCCGGAAGAATAGCCCGATCGCAGATGGTCTTAACAGAATATGATATCCAGTACACCACTCAAAAGGAAATCAAAGGAATTGTATTGGCCGACAATTTGGTGCATCAGGCTGTAGACGACTATCAGTCTATGAACTTTGAATTCCCGAACAAGAACATTATGCTAGTAACAGATTATGAGAAACCTGGACCGTATGATGGACCTGAATAAGGATCCTGATGGAATATGGTTTTTGATGGAGCTTCCAACTCTCTTGGCAATGGAATTGGTGCTATGATCATTTCCCCCGAAGGTTTCCATATGCCATTCACCGCCAGACTATGCTTTTACTGCACCAACAACATGGTGGAATACGAAGCGTGCATCATGGGTCTTAGGGCTGCTATTGACCTGAGAATTAAGTTCTTAAGCGTATATGGAGAGTCAGCCTTGGTAATCAGTCGGGTTAAGGGAGATTGGGATGTGAAGCACCTGAATCTCATTCCTTATAAAAAGCATGTATTAACCATGATTCTGTATTTCAAAGAGATTACCTTTGAACACATACCAAGAGAAGAGAATCAGATGGCGGACACTCTGACTACCATGTCATCCATGTTCAAGGTTAGATGGGACAATGAGGTTCCTAGAATTACCATTGAAAGATTCGACGAACATGCACACTGCTGTGAAATTAACACTGATGGATTAGAGGAGAAACCTTGGTTTCATAAGGTGAAAAGGTACCTTGAGGCTCAAGAATACCCTGAGGGGGCATCCTTCAATGACAAGAAATTCTAGCGAAGGTTTTCAGCTAAATTCTTCTTAAGCAACAAAAATTCTATACAAGCTCAATCATGATTCAATCCTGCTTCGTTGTGTGGACAAGCAAGAAGCATATGAGGTTATGTAGGATATGAACGAAGGTGTCTTTAGTACTCACTCCATTGGGCATACTATGGCTAAAAATATCTTAAAAGTTGGTTACTATTGGTCGACTATGGAAACTGACTGTCACCACCACTTGAGAACTTGTCATAAGTGCCAAATCTATGCCGATAAAGTTCATGTACCTCCAGTACCATTGAATGTCATGACTGCACCTTGGCCATTCGCAATGTTGGGCATTTATATAATCAGAGAGATCAAGCCCACAGCCTCTAACGGACACCGCTTCGTCATTGTCACCATTGATTACTTTACAAACTAGGTTGAAGCAGCCTCGTTCGCCCCTGTCACTAAAAATGTGGTTTCCCGGTTCATCAAATACAACTTGATCTGTCGGTATGGAATTCCCGAGAGGATTATCACAGACAACGGTACCAATATTAACAACACCATGATCACTGAACTTTTCACGCAGTTCAAGATCAAGCATCACAAATCTTCTATGTATCGTCCAAAGATGAATGATATAGTGGAAGCTTCCAATAAGGACATCAAGAAGATTATACAGAAGATGGTTGTGACATATAAAGATTGGCACAAGATGTTACCATTTTCTCTCCATGGTTACAGAACTTCGGCTAGAACCTTAATTGGGGAAACCCCATTCTCTATGGTTTATGGTATGGAAGCTGTCCTACCTGTCGAGGTCCAGACTCCTTCTCTAAGAATCATGAAAGATGCAGACTTGGACAAAGACGAGTGGATTAAGACCAGGTTGGATCAACTAAATCTAATTGACGAGAAAAGTCTTGCAGCTGTCTGTCACAGTCAGATGTATCAGAAACGCATGATCAAGGAATTCAACAAGAAGATCAAGCATCGGGTATATCAGAATGGTGACTTGGTAATAAAGTGCATTATCCTCACGCAAGGAGATCCTAGGGGCAAATGGACTCCTACCTAAGGACCATTTGTAATCAATAAGATATTTTCTGGTGGAGCTATGATACTGACCGCCATGGACGGTGAAGATTTCTCACACCATGTGAATGTGGACATAGTCAAAAGATACTACGCCTAAAAATGACCCGCTAGGTTGACTAGCCTAGGAAAACATAAGGGCATCCCAACGAACCTAAAGGGTCCTGGAAAAAGAAGAGAATCAGCTGACAGACACTCTGACTACCATGTCATCCATGTTCAAGGTTAGATGGGACAATGAGGTTCCTAGAATTACCATTGAAAGATACGACGAACATGCACACTGCTGTGAAATTAACACTGATGGATTAGAGGAGAAACCTTGGTTTCATGAGGTGAAAAGGTACCTTGAGGCTCAAGAATACCCTGAGGGGGCATCCATCAATGACAAGAATTTCTTGCGAAGGTTTTCATCTAAATTCTTCTTAAGCAACAAAAATTCTATACAAGCTCAATCATGATTCAATCCTGCTTCGTTGTATGGAAAAGCAAGAAGCAGATGAGGTTATGTAGGATATGAACGAAGGTGTCTTTAGTACTCACTCCAGTGGGCATACTATGGCTAAAAATATCTTAAGAGCTGGTTACTATTGGTCGACTATGGAAACTGACTGTCACCACCACTTGAGAACTTGTCATAAGTGCCAAATCTATGCCGATAAAGTTCATGTACCTCCATTACCATTGAATGTCATGACTGCACCTTGGCCATTCACAATGTTGGGCATTTATATAATCAGATAGATCAAGCCCACAGCCTCTAACGGACACCGCTTCGTCCTTGTCACCATTGATTACTTTACAAACTGGGTTGAAGCAGCCTCGTTCGCCCCTGTCACCAAAAATGTCGTTTCCCGGTTCATCAAATACAACTTGATCTGTCGGTATGGAAATCCCGAGAGGATTATCACAGACAACGGTACCAATATTAACAACACCATGATCACTGAACTTTGCACGCAGTTCAAGATCAAGCATCACAACTCTTCTATGTATCGTCCGAAGATGAATGATGCAGTGGAAGCTGCCAATAAGAACATCAAGAAGATTATACAGAAGATGGCTGTGACATATAAAGATTGGCACAAGATGTTATCTTTTTCTCTCCATGGTTACATAACTTCGGCTAGAACCTTAATTGGGGCAACCCCGTTCTCTATGGTTTATGGTATGGAAGTTGTCCTACCTGTCGAGGTCCAGATTCCTTCTCTAATAATCATGAAAGATGCAGACTTGGACGAAGACGAGGGGATTAAGACCAGGTTGGATCAACTAAATCTAATTGACGAGAAAAGTCTTGCAGCTGTCTGTGACAGTCAGATGTATCAGAAACGCATGATCAAGGCATTCAACAAGAAGATCAAGCATCGGGTATATCAGAATGGTGACTTGGTAATAAAGTGCATTATCCTCCCGCAAGGAGATCCTAGGGGCAAATGGACTCCTACCTATGAAGGACCATTTGTAATCAATAAGATATTTTCTGGTGGAGCTATGATACTGACCACCATGGACGGTGAAGATTTCTCACACCATGTGAATGCGGACATAGTCAAAAGATACTACGCCTAAAAATGACCCACTAGGTTGACTAGCCTAGGAAAACATAAGGGCATCCTGACGAACCAAAAGGGTCCGGGCAAAAATCAGGGATATATATGAAAAGACTGTACACCCAGCAAGTCGAAAACCTGAGAAGGCGACTTGGGAAAAAAAGGGTATCCCGGTGGACTGAAAACCCGAAAGGGTGGTCCAGGCAAAAAATTAGGGATCAAAGCTTATGACTATGTCCTCATTGGATCACCTATAATGAGCTTTATTACCGAAGTCAAAGTTCAAACGATACAAATCAGTTAAATCACCTTCTTCCTACAACAAGGGATGAGATGTTCGAAGACATAAGGGCAATAGCAGAGTTGGAACTCGACGAGATTATTTCCACATAGCTATATGTTTTGTTTTCACTTTATAATCTTTTCTTCGACGACTTCATCTTACTAAGTATTTCCGTCTCTTTGTATAAAATTGCATGTTTATGGGCAAAATTATCAATACAAAAACAATTTCAAACCTAAATTTTGTTTTTAATTTTTCTATTTTGTTTGCAAAATGTCCAATAACTAAAATTGAACGAGCATATGCATATGAATACAATTGACTGTTAACAAATATTTGCATAAGAAACATGAATGAGCATTTACTCAAGACTGTAGGAGTTGGGACGATGTCCAAGCCACCCATGAATCCCCATAGAGCCACTTCAGGAGATTATCCCTACAAAGTAATCTTTGGAAATTCATACATTCCCCGCAATTTCTCCAGTATATCGCTCGGGCAGATAAAGGAGTGTAACCTTTCTTCCCAGTGATATTACCCATCTAGGGAACCCTGATCATTACAGTTCATGGGGATTCTTCTCCCCAGCCGAGTCTTCAAAATTGTAAAAGACCTTGAAGACTACTTCTCTCTGGCAGAGCTCATTCTCCTCAGCAAAGAGTTCCCCTCAACATGATATCCCTCCATCAATAGGGTTTACTTCCCAGCGGAGTTCAGACTTCCGTCAACATGGTTTATTTCCCCAAAATGGTTTATTTCCCCAAAATGGTTTATTTCCCCAGTGAGGTCCAATCTCCCTAGCTTGAGTCTGTTACTTAGATGGCCACAAATCGTCGGCAAAATTTCCTTCCCAAGTGAAGTTACCATTATCCCTAGAGAGTTGCTACTGAATCTAAAACCAGACCGGATGTCAGTTAACTTTATCCTCCCCGAATGGGCCGAAAGGTTATCCATCTCTTTTGTCCCCAGCCAGGGTGTTGTACCCTAAAATTTTCCCTCGCATTTTACTCAATACTTGCCCATAAAGGTCACCAATTGCTCATGGTTGACAAAAGAATTTATCAGACAAATTCTCATCCTAGGCAATGAACCTCCAACTAGGGTTTCACTTTTCACCAAGATGTTAGGGTTTCAAAATCTCAACTGATTTCCATGGTCCCTTATATGTCTTCATGATTTCCCATTCCAAATTTCATGCCTTACACTGCAATTTTGCTCAGTCAACTGCTCAAGTGTTTGAAAATCAACTATACTAGGTTAAAATTCAACTGTGGCCAATATACAGTCAAACTTTAAGATTTTTTGTCAACATAAACATTTTGAAGTGATAATCATCATTTTATCAAAGGTTGATCATGATTCCTCAAGGAATGCTCTTAATTTATCAAAAGTCAAGAATTGTAAAATTAGGGTTTCCTAGAGAAAGTCAACTGAACTTTGACCAGACATAACTTTCACATGATTCATCCATTTTGCCCCAACCAAAGCTCGTTTTTAAGAGAATCCAATTCCCTACAACTTATCTTTTTCCCTCAAGTCCAAGAAATGCATCATTTGAAAGATATCAACTCATACATTACAGGTCATTTTCAAAAGGTCAACAAAAGACACTTTTTTCCAAGACCATTTACATCAAGATAAAGTCCTCAAATGTAAAATTGATCAAAAGATAGATTGAAGGAGACATCTTAGGATTTCCAAAAAGTCAAAGATCATCTCCTTTGGATAAAAATTGAGCAAGTTATGGCTTGCACAAGTTGGGGAATTTTGAGAAATTTCAAGAAACATGCATTGGGAAATTTTGAAATTCTAGGTCAATGGCCTAACTCTTTTGGCTTCAAGCATCTTCATGACATTACAAAGGACCCCTAAAATCATTTTTACCTTTCCTTGCCAATTATGTCTATTTTGTTCATACTTATTTTGTTTTATTCAAATAAAAACAAAATAAAATTGCATAAAATATTAAAAATGGATTTAGGCATTTGGGCTGATGTTTTGTTTGTCTTAAGGCCCAAGAAGCGTGCAAGAAGCGTACAGGTTCATTGTTTTCCAAAAATGGCATGAAATATTCACAAATATGGCAAAATTAAAATTTTGATCATGGCTTTAAACAACATGTTTATGACACGATTCTTTCCTTGTTTCCTCATTACCTTCACCTCCTCTATTTATAAATCACGTTTGCAAGCCAACCAGAAAGAGAAGACCCCAGCAAACCAGACGAAAATTGCAAAAAAAATCACAAAGCTATCAAAACTCAAAAGGTATTTTGCAAGCTTCCTCCATCCAAACAAACATCGCAATCTTGCTCTTGAGATTCCGAGGAAGATGTCCATATCCCTACACGAGCCTTTACACGTCCTATAGCACAGATCAATACATCACCGTTGGTATGAATTTTCAAAAATCAAAACTGCATTTTCATGTCCTATTAATGCTTTTCATTATTTGATTCGTGTTCAGGGTTGCTCATAGTACAAGTCTAACATGTAATATGTAAGCTTAAGGACCAGAATGAGATCGTGCCATTTCTAGGGCATGATCTGTAGTTTCCTTTGTATCTTAAAATCTAGACCATTTCAGGACAAACAGACCACAAATTTGGAATCAGGGGACTCGAAATGGGCGGTATGGTAGGCCTTGATCCTTATATCTCTTTTGTTTTGAAGGTTTGAAATTGGAACCCATCAGAGAAGACGACCGGAGAGTTGACTCCGGTGGGCTAACTCCGGCGCCACAAATGTCTCCCTCCCATTGGCTTGTGCAGCGCGCGCGTTTCTGATTTTTGAATATATATATATATATATATATATATATATATATATATATATATATATATATATATATATATATATATATATATATATATATATATATATATATATATATATATATATATATATATATATATATATATATATATATATATATATATATATATATATATATATATATATATATATATATATATATATATATATATATATATATATATATATATATATATATATATATATATATATATATATATATATGTGACTCATTTTTAAATATAATGTTATCATTTCATTTGTAATAAAGAATTGAAAGTAGCTCAGTTGGCAAATGAGGCGCGTGTAATGGAAAGGACCTGGGTTCGATACCTAGGTCATACAATTTTTTTCTAATGCTTTACATGTAGATTCAGTGTACCTAGCCAGCGTGTACATACCATACACCACATGGTAAACACCAGGAGATCTCATCTGATCCAGATCAACGCATTCAAGCACGCAGATCACCATGGGCACTCAAAGGCTGTCCTCACTGGATCACAAGGCAGAGTTGGGATCCTTCCATCTTGGGCCTGAATTTTGCAAGTCATACCCCCCATATTTCTATTGATATCCTGGCCCATTTTCTTTTTTTTCTTTTTTTCTATTTATTTGTTTAATTGTTTTTTTATTACAATATAAAATCATATAAATATCACAAAAAAATTAAGGTTTGTTTTTTTAAATTAAATTATTTTTTAGAAAATTAATTAATTAATCACCTTAACATTTTATTAAAATTAAAATTAAATAGACTTAGATTTTAATTTCTTTTCATAACAAAAATACCAAAAAAGCTTAGGTTTGTTTTCTTTAGTTTAAATTTCACATTTTCTTCAATAATTAATTTCTTTTTCTAGGTTAATTAATTAACTTGTTAACTTAAACATTTTCTTAATAATATAAAACGAAAACAAACAAAAAGATTTTTCTTCTTAGGGTTTTAGACTTTCGCACTTTTGTATATCATTGTAATTGCTTATTGGGATGTAATAGTTTTATAACTAGGACTTTTACATCTTACTGCTTTATTCCCCCCAAGTTTCGGACTTGTAATTAATCCCCCTCCCCGAAGCCTTGTAATAGCTAGGATTTACATTTCCGCACTTTTAATCCCTGCAACTATTAACTGTTTAGATGCATGACTAATAGGATTGTATGGCAAGAACATAAAATCAAACACTAGATGTTGTACCCCAAAATTTGCCCTCCCATATTCTTCAAAGATTTGCAAAGTCAAGCTTCAAAATTCCCCAAGGGTTGCACAGTTCAAGGGCTTCCTAAGCAGTCAAAGTTAGGTTTGTGTTCTGGTCAAGAAAATGAAGTTTTCAAAGGTCCAATCAGGTCTCATATGCCTACAAATATGGTCAAGCATCCTCATACCAAGTTTCAAGACATTCAGCACAAGATTGCACAGTCAAAAACCCTAAATTGCACTACAGTCAACTGCAGGGGCAAAATGGTCATTTGACAGTCAAAAGTTCAAATTTTTGGTCAACATATCATTTTGAAGTCACAAACATCATTTGATCAATGCTTGATCATGATTCTCAAAGCTTGGCTCAAAAATCATCAAGATGCAAAAATTTCCTTATTTGGACAGTTGAAAAAAGTCAACTGTAAATTGACCAGGGCATAACTTTCACATGGATTATCAGAAAAATTCCATCCAAAGCTCATTTTGAAGAGAAAGAAATTTCCTACAACTCATCTTCATATTCCAAGTCCAAGAAATTCTCTCACAAAAAGTTATCAATTTCAACATTATAGGTCATTTTCAAAAGTCAACAAAAAGGGACTTTACGTCAAAGGCCATAACTTGAGATTGGTAAATCAAAATGACATGGGACCAAAGGCATTGGTTAGAGGACTCAAAGACCTTTCCAAAATGTCCAAGAACATGAGAAAAGCTTAAAAATTGAGCAAGTTATGCCTTGTGGAAGGTGGGAAATTTTTGGATATTTTGAAAAGTCAACATTGATTCAAATGACCTAAAATTGCTAATGGGCCCATTTTTATTCCATAATTCATCATCCATAGCATGTGCACGACCACTTGGCCCAAAGGGAAGTTTTTATTCATTTTTTATTCATTTATTTGGATTTTTATTAATAATAATTCATTTAAATTAAAATAAATACATGAAAAATGCTAACCTAAGTTTTTTCAATCTTTTTGTGCATGTTTTATCCTCAAGATTTCGTGCCTAGCTAAATATGGAAGGATTTGGAGAGAATTGATCATGATTTGCACAAAAGCACATGGAAAAAGATTGAAAAAGATATGTGAAAATCAAATTTCAAAAACCATGATTGCCAAAGATTTGGAGTGTTTTATTTGACCTAATTGGTTCTATACTTAAGCCTGAACATAAACCTAATCTCAAAGACCATTGAAGCTGCGCAGAAACCATTCACCAACTTGAAATTTTTTCTCAAAAAACTCAATTCTGAAAACTCACTTCCAGGGCGATTCAAGGCGCGATTTTTGTTTCATTAGCTTGCTGAAGGTCCACTGAACGTTTCCCAATCAAAAACATCAAACAAAACCTCTTGAATCATTGTACAGAAGCTAACTTTTCTCACTTTTTTTTCATAATCGTGCATTCCAATCCCTGCGCATTTAGCCTTTTTTAATGTTTGATTCATGTTCTTGGTATGATCCTAAAGCTAACCCATGTGTTTGATTGAATTTTTGCAAGTTATATACGATTTCACCATTGTCAATTTTTAGGGTTTATAGGACCTTGAATTAGGGTTTTGCAAATAAAGAAAAATTGAGACTTGAAACCACCACCATTGGAATCAGCGTGTCTGGACGAAGAGGAAGCTATGCTCGCGCTCAATTTATGAGTGTTCCTGAGCTAGTCGCTATTTTCCCATAACCAGCCTAAGAAAACACTCAGAAAACCGTAGCCTTTGTTTTTGTGTTTCAGGGACGAAGAAGAAGACGATATCGTGGCAGGATGTGATAGGCTAGTTTAAATTTCGCGCGGAAAAAGAAACACTAACGCATATTTATTTTATTATATTTGTTTGTCATATTAATTACAGAAAAGCAAATTGGTTCAGCTGGCAAGCATAGCTATTGGTAAGGTACATGACCTGGGTTCGAGCCCCAGGTCTCCATGCTTTCAATATTATTTTTCCATTAACATTCACATGTAGCGCCAACGCTGAAGACCATGATACACTCTCACAATCCAATGCCCACGCGTCCACTTTCATCCATCCAAGGGCCAGGACTTGGGGAACATGGAAGTCTCTAGTCAACGCTGGGGTACGTGTCCTAAAAAGTCCACCAGGCCTAAAGGTTGATGGGCCAAATTGCTGAAGGAAACACCTCCTATTTGGGGTCTGAACCCCCAGGTTTGCAAACCTTTTCCATTTTTTATTATTTTGTTTCTTTATTTTCAATTATTATTTTATTTTCTTTTAATTTGTTTAATTAATCATTTATTTTCATAAATATAAAAAACATAAAAATCAGAAAAAAGAGAAAAACAATAAATATTTTATTTTTAGTATTTTCATAAATAAATGCATATAATTGAATTTAGTGTAAAATAGGTTTAATTTTAATACTTTTAATAAAAAAAATCTAAAAAAATGTAGAAATAGGGTTTTATTAATAATTTTTCATCCTTTTTATTTTTTCTTTCATGAATAATATTATTTATTTTATTTATTTTCATAATTAAATTTGTATATAAAAATTAGGGTTAATTTAGGTTAAAATTCAATATTTTCTTAATAAATTAAAAGCCATTAGAATTAGGGTTAGTATTTATTTTAATTAATTATTTTTTCTATTAAATCCTAAAACACTAAAAAATACCAAAAAACATCTCTTTTCCTTTTTCTTTATTAATTAATTCCATGTAATTTTAATTTTGCAAAAAGGGTCCAACGCCCTCGTTTCGATTTAATTCTTGTTCGCATATTTGTTTTATTTCATTATAATATTTATGTATCTCTCCCAAGGCCATGTAAACTTTTAACTTTATCGCACTTTATCTTTTACTTTCTTTTTTCTGTCAAATCGGGTCCTGGTTTAATTTTGGCGATGTGGACCCGCGCCTTTTGTAATAGCTTTAGACTTTTACTTTTCTCGCAATTTTAACTGTTAAATAAATGGCATGAAAGAATGTATGGACAAATAAATAAAAACAAGCGTAGCTCACTCATAACATGACAAGATAAATGCAAATGAAAACGACACACGAATCGCACACACCACCCCTAGGGTACGCCTCACTGTTGCCTTGCCTCGAAAGGTGATCGTCGAGTAGAGGATGTCTTAGTAAGTCCTCATGATCCGGGAACCTGGCATGAGGGTAGCTTCTAAGGTGTCTTCCTATTGCTCCGGTGATCACCATGTCCCGAACCTCGAATTGACCCGAACACCTCCAACGGTGGTGCTACCTACCTCTCAATGGTGGGATGGCACTACTTTAAGGACATTTACACAGACGAATTCCTTAGGGTAGGTAGACGACTCTAGATACTTGCTCTATTTCAAAACAAATCAAAAAATACTTTTCACACCGATACCTTTTCAAAAAGCTTTCGAAAGCAACTTTTCAAACACTCTTGAGGACTGATACAAGAGTCGAACTGGAATTTTCAAAGAAACTTTTTAAACCCACAGTTGAAAAGCAAACAAACCATTTTCGAAAACACAATGAGCAAGTATCTATGAGCCCATGGATAACCATGGATAGAAAGGGTGCTAACACCTTCCCTTTCTATAATCTACCTCCCGAACCGAGAGCAATCTCTTTAAGGAATTTTTCTGTGCTTTTGTCCTTTCCATTTGGAGAAAATAAAAGACGGTGGCGACTCTTGCTTCCGCGACATTTCGCGAACCAGCGTTAAACAGTCAGTTCCAGATCCACCGATCACAGAACTGGCGACTCTGCTGGGGAGAAATACTCTGTGAGGTGTACCTTAGGGCTAGTTCATAACTGTGTTTTCAATTGTATTGATTTGCTTGCTTTACTATTGTGGGTTGCATCGGAGTCACATAGATCCTAACCCGGATCTGGGGATACCCTGTTTAGGTAGCATAAGCTGTGAGGGACCTGTCCGGTGTAGACCGACACAGGTGAAGCAGTGGCTACATTGGTGTGGCACCTTGGTCTGTACCGATATCCCTTGTGTCGCAACGAGGAGAATATGGGTCTTCTAAGGAGTCATTAAGCACCAACAGACCTTAGAACCTTAAATGACACGACTTGGCCATTAGAACAGTAGCAGTATGCTACGCCCATTGAGGCTAAACTCTCGTGATGGTTCTGGCCGCAAGAAAAGATTGTGATGCTGGAGTTATGACCGATTGAGGGTAGTCAATGATATTGGGATCCTCTAAGAACCCGGTTACTTTGATAGGACAGGTTGAACCAACGAACTGAAAGAGGGTAATACCTAGACCTCATGCTGGCCTAAACTCTAAGGGCTCTCTTGTGTGACTTGTGTGCCTTCGTACTTGACTATTTGCATGCTTGTTGTCTGACACTTGAGCTTCTTGCAGGTTTTGTTTGTAGTCCTTAATTAGGACTCATAACCAGGTTTACCGAGTTTCTTGCAGGTTCTGTTTTTAGTCCTTAATTGGGACTCATGACAGGTTTTACTTGAGTTTCTTGCAGGCTTTATTTACAGTCCTTAACAGGGACTCATGACAGGGTTACTTACCTTACCCCATGCATACCATAACATCATACCATTGCATACATCCTAATCCATTTCAAGGATCTCAAGGGCTTGTGATGCAGGTCATGATGAACCAACTGTCCAGCAAGGGGCAAAAGGGATTTATTTTCCTCTAGACAAGGTTGTCAGGGGCTATGACCCACTGGATATGGTGAGCCTTTGACCCTTGAAGAAGGACTCTCAACAACATGAAGTACCTTCAATCAAGTTACCAGTTTCCAACTCTAACAATTTGTTTACCCCTCGAGGTCCTTGAAATCATTGCATGCATATCATACATAACAGGTACCCTTTCTCTGCAGGTTGCTTACCTTCTTCGCTGTTTATTTCAGCAGCCTCGTCATGAATCCTGAATCCTCAACCGAGCATAATATCAAGGCCCTCCAGGCTCAGAACGCCCAGTTCCAAGGGCTGATCATGAATTTGACCCAGGGGCAACAAGATCTGAAGGCTCTACTCTTGAAGAAGGAAAAGAAGAAGAAGAGGACTGTTTTGTTCAGCCCTAGACGCAGATCTGGGAACACCCTGCAGGATGAATCTGAGAGGACAACTCCATCTGTGGGGAAAGGCAGTCATCAAGAGGAAAGGATTCCCAGCCCAGTGGTCTCTGACAATGAGACAGATTTCAATGACGAACAGTACCCTCCGGATGAGGATAGGTACAAACAGTTGGAAGACCGGCTAAGTTCTATGGAGATACAAAAAGTGCCTGGCCTAGACTTCGAGGATCTAGGTCTGTCTTCTGGGGTAGTGATCCCGCACAAATTCAAGGCACCTGCCTTTGCAAAGTACGACGGGGCATCATGTCCAAAGCTGCATCTCAGGTCATACATGAGGAGGATCCAGCCCTACACGGCCGACAGGAACTTATGGATCCACTTTTTCCAGGAAAGTCTTTCAGGGACTCAGCTTGACTGGTTCTATCAACTGAATGGAGCCAACATCCGTACCTGGGAAGACTTAGCCACTGCATTCTACAAGCAGTACCAGTACAATGCCGACCTCGCTCCCACGCGCACTCAGCTTCAGGGGATGTCTATGGGTACGGGTGAAGGTTTCAAAGAATATGCCCAAAAATGGAGGGACCTTGCTGGAAGGGTACAACCACCTCTGACTGACCGCGAGCTCGTCGACATGTTCTTGGGGACCCTATCTGGGCCATTTTTCAACCACCTGATTGGGAATTCTGCTGCTGGGTTTACAGATCTGATCTTGACCGGGGAAAGAATAGAAGTTGGCATCAAGTCAGGGAAAATACAGAATGGTGACTCCTCGAACACTGAGAAGAAGCCATCCAAGAGAGAATCTAGTGTTGTCAACGCAGTAACTATTGCAAAGTCGGCCGGTGCTCCTCAGCGTCACAATCAACAAAGGGAAGAAAGACCTAAGAGGCAATTTACTCCCCTCGGCATGACCTTGTCACAGATATTGCCACAGCTGCTGGAAACCAAGTTGGTAACTCTCATGGACCCTCCAAAGAATCCTAACAGGACACCTTCAAGGTACAATCCCAATGCTCGCTGCGCCTATCATTCCGACAGTCCGGGGCATGCTACAGATGACTGTTGGACTTTGAGGAATAGGGTTCAAGATCTGATTGATGCAAAGGAAATCCAGCTTGACTCTCCAGAGACTCCCAATGTGACAACTGCTCCCTTGCCAAGACATGGCTAGGATTGGATTTTTGGTTCATTCGAATGTTCAATTTGTAATCTTCTTTCAATTGTTCAAACATTTTGTCTCATGTCAAACATTGTTATTTCATTAATGCACTACACATGTCTGTTTTGAAGTAATTATTTCGTATTCACTATGTGCAAATTATTTTCATATTTTTTCTGATGTCAACTCTCGATTAATAATTCTAAGCCTCTTGAGGGAGGATAACGAAAACGATACCGCAATCTTTACAGTATGCTTTTGAACAGACCCCGCTGATGAGGTACAGGCATTGTTTCAATCCCTAAACACTGGAGTTATAAGGATGATAATCCCTCGTCAACCCATCCGAGCCAAAGAAGTAGGAGTTTTTTCTTTTCGAGATTTAAAACCCTTAATCATAACCTGGGGCAGGGTAGTCTCTCAGTTGATCCAAGTGCATAACAAATGGCACCAAAGAGGTCCTTACGAAAAAAAAGAAGACAGTGATGATTCCGAATAATCATAAGGATAGGCAGTCATTATATCTCAAAAATAAAAACCCATTAAGTCAAAACCCATGAAGGAGACTTGCAAAACTGGGGCATCCCGCTGACTGTAATCCCAAAAAAGGAAACAGTTCAGGCAAAAAAAGGGATAACAGAATAAAAAAAAAAGAGAGAGGTCATAAGGAATGACTGCCTATTCAAAATAAATCATCAACATCTGAATCATCACCGGAAAATCAGAGCAAAGACTCAAACAAGGTCTAACGTATGATCAACCGAGTTTAGGTTTGGAGAACATCACGAAGAGCGGGTGGGTACAAATAAAATTTGAGCCTTTATCCTTTGTTTCTTAAACCGTGAACCAGACCACGTTATAACCCTTAAAAGTCCTAGCTGAAGCATGGGTTAGTTCGAAAGCATACTGTTACGAAAGGTATCCTGACTCCTTAAGGCCTACGGTAAATACGGTGTTGACATCATGTTTTACAAACAATCACTTGTTTTATTGAAAAAAATGCATTTTCAAAATCTTCAAGACAGACATAGGCTTTGCATTTTTAACATAACTTTGTTTGCATATGACCTCTTGTTTGAACATCAGGAAATTCGCACGACGAATGCCTAATGAACAGAAGTACTTCCAATCAAGGGGCATGGCATGAGCATGGTCCATCATCTGGGGCAATCCAATCAAGATTCGGAGAATCTCTCAAAGGCCAAATAGACTGGGGAAAATCTCCGCCTGAGTCACTTGGGGGCATTCCAGCAACAAATCTTGCCTGATTAAACATCTTCTGGTAGCATGACAAAACACTTCTGACAGGGGCAATTCCCTACATCCTAAGGACACGGACATAGTCGAAAAAAATATTGCGCATAATCAAAGACCCGCTAGGTTGACACATCTAGGCAAAAATAAGGGCTTCCCGGCGAACCAAAAGGGTTCGGGCAAAATGAAGGGATGAAATGAAAAAATCTGTACACCCGGCAAGTCGAAAACCTGAAAAGGCGGCTTGGGTAAAAAAGGGTATCCCGGTGGACTGAAAACCCGAGAGGGCGGTCCAGGCAAAAGTTAGGGATCAAAGCGTACGACTATGTCCTGTCATCTCGTCACCTGCCTACCAGAAGAAGGTCTGTCCATCAACAAGCTATCAGCACCTCTCGGGTCTTCCTCTCCCACCTCAGAAACAGGGGCAATAAGGAGTTGTCTAAAAGCAATCTAATTGTTCTGTCCTCCAGGGTACCAAGGTAGGTTCAGCTAAAGAGCATGACCAGTACATCTTAATTCCCCAGAGAGTAAGCAGTCAGTACACTCTCTCCAGGTCATATTATCAGGTCTTAAAGAAGTTGAGCATCCTCCAGTAGATCTCAACATTCCCCCCAGCAGCACATACTCATAACAAGCATCCCCGGCAGTCTTGGTCTAAAGATTGTTCCCTGGCGGCATATCAAACATTCAAAGGAATCACTTCCCCCGCAGTTCAAAACTTCACCAGAGAGTCCAGTTTCCCCAGGAAAGTTGGAATTTATCTCCCCAAGCAGTAAGCTTATCCCTAGTAGGTTCTGGAAGCTTATCCCTCGCAGAGCACGAACGCGTCGCCCGGCTTTATTTAAAGAGTTATTTCCTTAACAGGATATAACTGGGTTATCCTCAGCCAAAAGCCATGGAAAGAGCGTCCCCGACGAAGTTCTCTTACCCCCAACAAAGTCTATCAACACTTCCAACAGCAAAGATATCCCCAGCAAATTATTATCAACATTCCAGCAAAGTATCTCTCTCCCCACAAAGTATGGCTTCCCAGTAAGGTCGTTAGAGTACATTTCTCCCCGCAGAATCTTCCATTCGCCAAGTTCATTCCTCAACGGAGTCATCTTCTCCCACCGGTATTCTTGCAACTATCATCCCCCAGCGGAAGCAAAATCTAGTTTTCAATATCAGCCCAGGACATGACTTCCCGGCACCCGTCAAGGATTCATTTTCCTAGACGAAAAATACATTCATAAACATCACATTTTCATACATCATGATACATGCATATGTGCGTCATGTCATACAATCTCATTTATGTCGTTGCTTGATCCATATCATGCACTGCATATGATTGACCTTTACCTTTCAGGAAGGATACAGTTAAATGATCAGCTATGTCAGAGTAGACAAATATAGCCAAAAGAGACCAATTCAGTCAGAGAGACAAATTCAGTCAAAGTAGACAAATCCAGTCAAAGAAGACAAGCCCAGTTAAATCCCAAAGGTTTTTCGGATGATCATCCAGTCAAAGAAGACATGTCCAGTTAAATTACTTCCTAAAGTCAAAGAAAACACCCGTCATTGAAGACATCTCGTCAGTATAGACACCCGTCGTTAAAGACATCTTGTCATTAAAGACAACTCGTCAAAGAAGACAAATCCAGTTAAAATTACTTCCACTCGTCGTTATAGACACTCGTCGTGATAGACACTCGTCGTGATAGACACTCGTCGTTATAGACACTCGTCGTCATAGACACTCGTCGTTATAGACACTCGTCGTTATAGACACTCGTCGTTATAGACACTCGTCGTTATAGACACTCGTCGTCATAGACACTCGTCGTTATAGACACTCGTCGTTATAGACACTCGTCGTGATAGACACTCGTCGTTATAGACACTCGTCGTCATAGAAACTCGTCGTTATAGACACTCGTCGTCATAGACACTCGTCGTTATAGACACTCGTCGTCATAGACACTCGTCGTTATAGACACTCGTCGTGATAGACACTCGTCGTTATAGACACTCGTCGTCATAGACACTCGTCGTCATAGACACTCGTCGTTATAGACACTCGTCGTCATAGACACCCGTCGATAAAGACCACTCGTCGTTATAGACACTCGTCGTCATAGACACCCATCGATAAAGACCACTCGTCGTTATAGACACTCGTCGTTATAGACACTCGTCGTTAAAGACCACTCGCCCATAAGGGTAACCTGTCAGTAGAGACAACTCACCAACCTTACTATATTCCAGACTCGATTCCTGTATCTCGCCAGGGCACGTCTGAAGAATTCGAAGATCCGATTCCTGTAACCAGTCAGGACATATCTACACAAAAGCATCTCAAAACCAGCTCCTGCAGCATGTCAGGTACTCATCTTTTCTTTTGCAGGTATGCAGGTTCTCGCTAAGGAATCTCTTATGCGATCAACATCCAAATGGCATCTATAAGCCCATCATCCTATCCATCAATCTCCAAATGGCATCTATAAGCCCATTCCCATCATCACACTGCTACTATGTGAGCGCAAATTTCTGGGCACTCTAGTGTTCAATCATCTTCTACCCTCGGATTACGAAAGGCATGTCAGCCAATCTGCATCCTCAGGTCTAAGAAGATTGAACAGGGGCAATTGTTGTACCCCAAAATTTGCCCTCCCATATTCTTCAAAGATTTGCAAAGTCAAGCTTCAAAATTCCCCAAGGGTTGCACAGTTCAAGGGCTTCCTAAGCAGTCAAAGTTAGGGTTTGTGTTCTGGTCAATAAAATGAAGTTTTCAAAGGTCCAATCAGGTCTCATATGCCTACAAATATGGTCAAGCATCCTCATACCAAGTTTCAAGACATTCAGCACAAGATTGCACAGTCAAAAACCCTAAATTGCACTACAGTCAACTGCAGGGGCAAAATGGTCATTTGACAGTCAAAAGTTCAAATTTTTGGTCAACATATCATTTTGAAGTCACAAACATCATTTGATCAATGCTTGATCATGATTCTCAAAGCTTGGCTCAAAAATCATCAAGATGCAAAAATTTCCTTATTTGGACAGCTGAAAAAAGTCAACTGTAAATTGACCAGGGCATAACTTTCACATGGATTATCAGAAAAATTCCATCCAAAGCTCATTTTGAAGAGAAAGACATTTCCTACAACTAATCTTCATATTCGAAGTCCAAGAAATGCTCTCACAAAAAGTTATCAATTTCAACATTATAGGTCATTTTCAAAAGTCAACAAAAAGGGACTTTAAGTCAAAGGCCATAACTTGAGATTGGTAAATAAAAATGACATGGGACCAAAGGCATTGGTTAGAGGACTCAAATACCTTTCCAAAATGTCCACGAACATGAGAAAAGCTTTAAAATTGAGCAAGTTATGCCTTGTGGAAGGTGGGAAATTTTTGGATATTTTGAAAAGTCAACATTGATTCAAATGACCTAAAATTGCTAATGGGCCCATTTTTCTTCCATAATTCATCATCCATAGCATGTGCACGACCACTTGGCCCAAAGGGAAGTTTTTATTCATTTTTTATTCATTTATTTGGATTTTTATTAATAATAATTCATTTAAATTAAAATAAATACATGAAAAATGCTAACCTAAGTTTTTTCAATCTTTTTGTGCATGTTTTATCCTCAAGATTTCGTGCCTAGCTAAATATGGAAGGATTTGGAGAGAATTGATCATGATTTGCACAAAAGCACATGGAAAAAGATTGAAAAAGATATGTGAAAATCAAATTTCAAAAACCATGATTGCCAAAGATTTGGAGTGTTTTATTTGACCTAATTGGTTCTATACTTAAGCCTGAACATAAACCTAATCTCAAAGACCATTGAAGCTGCGCAGAAACCATTCACCAACTTGAAATTTTTTCTCAAAAAACTCAATTCTGAAAACTCACTTCCAGGGCGATTCAAGGCGCGATTTTTGTTTCATTAGCTTGCTGAAGGTCCACTGAACGTTTCCCAATCAAAAACATCAAACAAAACCTCTTGAATCGTTGTACAGAAGCTAACTTTTCTCACTTTTTTTTCATAATCGTGCATTCCAATCCCTGCGCATTTAGCCTTTTTTAATGTTTGATTCATGTTCTTGGTATGATCCTAAAGCTAACCCATGTGTTTGATTGAATTTTTGCAAGTTATATACGATTTCACCATTGTCAATTTTTAGGGTTTATAGGACCTTGAATTAGGGTTTTGCAAATAAAGAAAAATTGAGACTTGAAACCACCACCATTGGAATCAGCGTGTCTGGACGCAGAGGAAGCTATGCTCGCGCTCAATTTATGAGTGTTCCTGAGCTAGTCGCTATTTTCCCATAACCGGCCTAAGAAAACGCTCAGAAAACCGTAGCCTTTGTTTTTATGTTTCAGGGACGAAGAAGAAGACGATATCGTGGCAGGATGTGATAGGCTAGTTTAAATTTCGCGCGGAAAAAGAAACACTAACGCATATTTATTTTATTATATTTGTTTGTCATATTAATTACAGAAAAGCAAATTGGTTCAGCTGGCAAGCATAGCTATTGGTAAGGTACATGACCTGGGTTCGAGCCCCAGGTCTCCATGCTTTCAATATTATTTTTCCATTAACATTCACATGTAGCGCCAACGCTGAAGACCATGATACACTCTCACAATCCAATGCCCACGCGTCCACTTTCATCCATCCAAGGGCCAGGACTTGGGGAACATGGAAGTCTCTAGTCAACGCTGGGGTACGTGTCCTAAAAAGTCCACCAGGCCTAAAGGTTGATGGGCCAAATTGCTGAAGGAAACACCTCCTATTTGGGGTCTGAACCCCCAGGTTTGCAAACCTTTTCCATTTTTTATTATTTTGTTTCTTTATTTTCAATTATTATTTTATTTTCTTTTAATTTGTTTAATTAATCATTTATTTTCATAAATATAAAAAACATAAAAATCAGAAAAAAGAGAAAAACAATAAATATTTTATTTTTAGTATTTTCATAAATAAATGCATATAATTGAATTTAGTGTAAAATAGGTTTAATTTTAATACTTTTAATAAAAAAAATCTAAAAAAATGTAGAAATAGGGTTTTATTAATAATTTTTCATCCTTTTTATTTTTTCTTTCATGAATAATATTATTTATTTTATTTATTTTCATAATTAAATTTGTATATAAAAATTAGGGTTAATTTAGGTTAAAATTCAATATTTTCTTAATAAATTAAAAGCCATTAGAATTAGGGTTAGTATTTATTTTAATTAATTCTTTTTTCTATTAAATCCTAAAACACTAAAAAATACCAAAAAACATCTCTTTTCCTTTTTCTTTATTAATTAATTCCATGTAATTTTAATTTTGCAAAAAGGGTCCAACGCCCTCGTTTCGATTTAATTCTTGTTCGCATATTTGTTTTATTTCATTATAATATTTATGTATCTCTCCCAAGGCCATGTAAACTTTTAACTTTATCGCACTTTATCTTTTACTTTCTTTTTTCTGTCAAATCGGGTCCTGGTTTAATTTTGGCGATGTGGACCCGCGCCTTTTGTAATAGCTTTAGACTTTTACTTTTCTCGCAATTTTAACTGTTAAATAAATGGCATGAAAGAATGTATGGACAAATAAATAAAAACAAGCGTAGCTCACTCATAACATGACAAGATAAATGCAAATGAAAACGACACACGAATCGCACACACCACCCCTAGGGTACGCCTCACTGTTGCCTTGCCTCGAAAGGTGATCGTCGAGTAGAGGATGTCTTAGTAAGTCCTCATGATCCGGGAACCTGGAATGAGGGTAGCTTCTAAGGTGTCTTCCTATTGCTCTGGTGATCACCATGTCCCGAACCTCGAATTGACCCGAACACCTCCAACGGTGGTGCTACCTACCTCTCAATGGTGGGATGGCACTACTTTAAGGACATTTACTCAGACGAATTCCTTAGGGTAGGTAGACGACTCTAGATACTTGCTCTAATTTCAAAACAAATCAAAAAATACTTTTCACACCGACACCTTTTCAAAAAGCTTTCGAAAGCAACTTTTCAAACACTCTTGAGGACTGATACAAGAGTCGAACTGGAATTTTCAAAGAAACTTTTTAAACCCACAGTTGAAAAGCAAACAAACCATTTTTGAAAACACAATGAGCAAGTATCTAAGAGCCCATGGATAACCATGGATAGAAAGGGTGCTAACACCTTCCCTTTCTATAATCTACCTCCCGAACCGAGAGCAATCTCTTTAAGGAATTTTTCTGTGCTTTTGTCCTTTCCATTTGGAGAAAATAAAAGACGGTGGCAACTCTTGCTTCCGCGACATTTCGCGAACCAGCGTTAAACAGTCAGTTCCAGATCCACCGATCACACTAGCAAACCTAACACAAAGACAAAAATAACTAAATACAACACAAACTACACATGCGAACCTTTAAGGTTTCCCCACATGTTGCCTTCAAAAAATAGTCACAACTCTCGAACCGTGAGAGACTTTAGTGGCTACCCTCTGGTTTAAAATATAAAAAATAATGCTCTCGATGTTGCCTCAGTATGATCTTAAAACCCTAGAGTAGTTACTAAGGTTTCTTGCCCAGTTGCCTTTGTGACTATATGACGTCCCTTCGAATGTCCCTCAAACATCCAACGACTAGGGCTACCTACTCACTAATAGTAGGATAGCACTGTCTAAAGGAAAAGAGGAAAAGAACAACCTTTCGAGTAAAGTAGATAGTTCATAGATGCTTTCTCAAAAGAAAAACTATTTTTTCACATACACAAATACTCTTTCTGAAAACATTTCAAAACACTTTGTATACGTTCTCTACCAATCCGAGAAACATTACAAAGTTCTCCGTACTAAGGCGCTTTCTTTCAAAAATACTTTTTCAAACATACAAACACAAGGTATTTTCAAATGAGCTAGCATCTAAGGTCTCGTAGATAACTACAGAAGGAAAGGGTGCTAACACCTTCCCTTTCCATAATCTACCCCCCTTACTCAGAAATAATCTCGAAAGGTCTTTTTCTGTTCTTTTCAACCTTTCCTTTGTTGGATAAAAGAAAAGTTGGTGGTGACTCTTGCTTACCGCAACATTTGCAAATACAAACGCAAAACCAGTATAACAGTCAGTTCTGCCACCATATTACACATGGTATACAAAGAATCATAACTCCCCAGTAGAGCAAAGGACAACCAAAGTTTTTAACTCTTCTCCCCCAAGCAGGAATTAAAACTCTCCATCAGAATTTACTCAAAGCAGAAATCAATGATCCCCAACGAAGTTTCCTCAAACAACAAACAATCCCCAGAAGATCGAAGATACACATACTATTTATCCCCAACAACAATCATTGATTTATTTTCCCAGAAAAAGACGCTGCTCAAATTCACAAATGCACTTAAACAACATTCCACATTCATACATATTTAAAAAAATATAATAGCATATGCATACGAGACGCATATTGCACAATCTCACTTATTTTGAGAACATCATTACGTAATGCATTTCATACATCATGAAATTGCATACAACTAACTCTTTACCTTATCAGGAAAGATCAGTCAACAGACAAATATCATCAACCTCTTACATGGCCTGACAGTCTTCTCAAAGGCTACATCTGACGAAGAGCTATTTCAGTAGTTTCCTCAGAAGGTCATTCTCGAAAGACCTCTTCTGGTATGGGTTCATCTCTTTCAGTTAATGATAGGCGAAAGACCTCTTCTGGTATGGGTTCATCTCTTCCAATTAATGACAGGCAAAAGACCTCTTCTGGTATGGGTTCATCCCTTCTAGTTAATAACAGGCGAAAGACCTCTTCTGGTATGGATTTATTCTTCCAGTTAATAATAGGCGAAAGACCTCTTCTGATACGGGTTCATCTCTTCCAGTTAATGACAGACGAAAGACCTCTTCTGGTATGGGTTCATCTCTTCCAGTTAATGACAGGCGAAAGACCTCTTCTTGCATGGGTTCATCCCTTCCAGTTAATAACAGGCGAAAGACCTCTTTTGGTATGGATTTATTCTTCCAGTTAATAATAGGTGAAATACCTCTTCTGGTACGAGTTCATCTCTTCTAGTTAATGACAGGCGAAAGACCTCTTCTGGTATGGGTTCATCTCTTCCAGTTAATGACAGGCGAAAGACCTCTTCTGGTATCGGTTCATCTCTTCCAATTAATAACAGGGGAAAGTCCTCTTTTGGTATGGGTTCATCTATTCCAGTTAATAATAGGAAAATACCTCTTCTACTGTATACTTATTTCTTCTAGTTAAAAAATAGGCAAAAGACCTCTTCTAGTTTAGATTAAATCGACCATAGATTCATTTTGATACTTCTTCCAATTGAAGTCAATAGTTACCTTGGATGGTATTTATAAGCCCATCTCCGACGATTCTCCATCACATCTCCAAATGGCATCTATAAGCCCATTCTCGGTATAATCAATCAACAATGTTACCTCTTGCACAAGCGAGTGCAAATTTCTGGGTACTTAAGTGTTCAATCATCTTCTACCTTCAAGTCACGAATGGTGGACATGCTAATCTAACTCTTCAGGTTTAAGAAGATTAAACAGGGGCAGTTGTTGTACCCTAAAATTTTCCCTCATATTTTTCTCAAGACATTCTTTCAAAGCTCCTCAAATACTCAAGACATCTCAAGGGGTGACCAGTCAAATGCTCCTCCTGAGCCAAAAAACTATAACTAGGGTTTGGAGTTTCTCAAATAAATTTGGTTTGCAAAGGTCTCAAGTGGCTTCCAAGGTTCTGCATAGGTCCTCAACAAGGTTCATTTCAAGTTTCAATTCCTACATCAGAAGTTAGCTCAGTCAATGGCTCAAATGTTTGAAAATTAACTATATTGGTCAAAAAGTTAACTACGGTTAACATACAGTCAAATTTCAACATTTTTGGTCAACATCAACATTTTGAAGTGATATTCATTATTTAATCAAGATTTTATCATGATTCCCAAAAGAAAGTCCTCAGATCATCAAAAGTCAGGAATGGCCAAATTAGGGTTTCCTTAGGAGAAGTCAATTGAACTTTGACCAGGCATAACTTTCACATGCTTCATCAACATTTCCCCAACCCAAGCTCATTTTGAAGAAAAATAAATTCTCTGCAACTTTTCTTTTATTCTCAAGTTCAAAAAATGCTTCATTTGGAAGATATGATCTCGTGCATTATAGGTAATTTTCAAAAGTCAACAAAAGACACTTTTAGTCAAGACAACTTACATCAAGATAATGTCTTCAAAAGCAAAAATGATCAACATAGAGATTGTAGAGGACATATCGGACTTTCCAAAAGTCACATATCATATTCAAAAGATGAAAGTTGGGCAAGTCATGAGTTGCACAAGTTGGGGAATTTTGAAGAAATTCATGAAGTGCAAATTTAGCAAAATTGCAATTTTGAACCAATGAGCCTAGTTTTTGATGTTCAAACATGTTCATAACATGTTAGAGGACCTCTAAGTCCATTTATACATGGATTTGTTTTTTATTTATATTTTTATTTTATTTAATTTAAAATCAAATAAAAACACAAGAAATAATGGGCTAGTGCATTTGGGCTTAGCTTGACCCATCATGGAGCCCAATATTTCGTGCAAAACACCAGAAACTTGTCCAGGTGAATTCCAAAACTCAAAATGGAAAGAATACCATAGTTTATGGCATTTTTTTTCAAATTTTATTTTTGTATTAAAGACATGTCTTAAAGGATTGATTCTTGCCATGATGGATTGCACTCCTCTTCTCCCTCTATATAAGATACGAGTCAGAAGCAACGAGCCACGGGTGCATTGCTTCACAAGCTCTACAAAATTTCACAAAAAAAATCTCCAAGTTGTAAAATTCAAAACCCAACTTCTAGCCATCCTCGATCCAAACCAATCACACTTTCATGTTCCTGAGACTCACAAGAGCTCATACCAGCCATTATTCAAGCCTGAAGCACGCCTAAAATAGCCACACCAAGCCCACCAATTTTGGTAAAAAACTGGATCCCAAACTCTTTAAATACGTGATTTAAATTAGTTTTATGCACATATTCATGTTGTTATTGATGATTGGACTAGATCTAATGTGCTACATGCGAGATTAGGTGCTTTAGTCCCATAACACCATTGTTAGGGCTCGAGCATTTTTGAGCTTCAGATTCAATGATGTAAGAACTTTCAGTGCAAACTGAGGCCAGATTTGAAATCAGGGGATGATTTTACATGGAATAGACCTCTTAGTTGTTCACGAATCTAACGTTTTAGCGGGTTTTAAATTTTGTTTGGTCGGAGAAGACGATCGGAGTTTGAGTCCGGCGTCTCTGACTTCTGTTGACTCCGACGAGGCTTGTGTGGACAAAAGTAATATTCCAATTGGTCCATTCAAATATGACTAGGCGCGTATTTGAAAAATGAGAATATGACTGATTTTACATTATATTCGTTTGTTTACATTGTACTAAAAGATGAAATATGCTACTTCAGTGGAAACACACACGCACTTAAGTCATATCCCCTCCAGGTCCTGGGTTCGATCCAGGCGTGTAATACGGCGGGAGAACTGACTTGGGTGTTTTGAGTTTTATCGTAATTGTTGTGGATAGTAAGAGTCGCCACCCGACTTTTCTTTTATCCAATAAAGGAAAGGGTGAAAAGAACAGGAAAGACCTTTTGAGAATTTTCTTGAGTTCGGGGGGTAGGTTATGAAAAGGGAAGGTGTTAGCACCATTTTCATCCATAGTTATCTACGGGATCTTAGTTGCTAGCTCACTTTGAAATGCTTTATTTGAAATGTGTTTGTGATTGGTTTTGAAAGTATTTTTGAAAAATGCCTTCGTTTAGGCGAACTTTGTAATGATTCTCGTCTCTATAAGAATGCATACAAAGTGTTGAATTTTGAAAATATTTCATTTTGAAAGTGTTAGTGTGTTTGAAAGATGTTTGGTTTGAAATGTTTGTGAGCAAGCAACTACTAACATTCTACCTACTCAAAAAAGTCTTTATTCATTTCCTCCTCCTTTAGATATTGCTATCTTACCATTGATTGATAAGAAGCCCTATCATTTGATGTGAAAGGACAGGTGTGGGTCGTCGTATAATCATAGAAGGCAACATTGTAGGATACCTTAGAAATTTTTCGTAAGGGTATAAGATCATTTTACCGAAGGAAACATCGAAGGGTTATCGAGGGACTAAGATCCTGTATTCGAGGTTCATTGCTAAAGCATCCCACGTTCGAGGGACATAACTATTTTATTCGAGGAAACAAGTGTGGTTAACCGTAGAGGTGCAAGTGCGTAAAGTGTTTGTTTTCATACTTTTTTTTCTTGATATTAGGGTTCTCTAAGATTGATTTTATCTTTCTATACACGCCCTAATTATTAACAATAATGTGGAAAGCGATAAATTGCGGAAATTAAATGTCCTACGCTATTACAATACTTTAGGGGATGGGGGATACAAATTTGCAAATGGGGAATGAAAGAAATTAAAACCTAATTACTATTACAACCATATTGAATAATTAATAATAATAAAAATATAAAGAAATATAAAGATAATGTAAAAAAAAAGAAAATTGTTTTAAAAAATTTTTATGTATTGACACATGCACTTACGCATTGATACTAAATTTTGTCATGCATTGACACATGCACTTATACATTGGCTCATATCTGTTTTGTATCAACACATGCACTTATGCATCGATACATATCATTCCTTGCTCATGGAAATAAAAACCAACACAGTATGAGTCGATACATAAAGGTTTGTGTCGGCTAATAACCTGTTTTGCATCAACAAATGCACTTATGTATCGATAGATATCATTTATTTGCTCCTGGAAGTCAAAACTAACTCAGTATGAGTCGACATATAATGGTTTGCATCGGCTCATTTCTATTATGTGTCGACTCATTCGTGTTTTGTATCGACTCATAACTTGTTTTGTAATTAATATATGTCGACTCATAGAGATATGTATCTGCTCATATTGCTGTTTTTTACTTCTAACATTTTTCTGCTGCATATATGAGTTAGTTGTCAACACATGGTTAATGAAAATGAAAAGCAAACATATGGTTAGCTTCAGGGAAATGATATCTACATTTTATATTCACAAATGAACCACTAATGATGCTTGTATGAAGAGTTCAAAGTCAAGAAAACTTACATTGAAACTTAAATTTGTGTTTTAATTTAAAGTTGATGTATTGTCTTGGAGAAGTGAAGTGGCTGTTTTTGAGCTTGGATAATGGTGATAGTGATGTTATAGAAGTTTCTCTTATGTTTTAACAACTTCTATATGATGTATATGAAGTATGTGGATGGTTTGTTTAGGGAAAACTTGCAAGGTTTTGGAGACTCAAAGGGTTTGGACTTCAAAGCTTAAAGGTGGAGGTTTTTGTGGACAATTCTGGTTTTTAGAGTATAAGGGGGGGTTTGAGGATTTTTCAATACAAAAGAATTTGTCTTATTTCTCTTGCAAATGCTCCCTCTATTTATAGGCAAGAGTTTTAACAACAAGAGCTGATTAGGTTTGAAAGACTGCATGTTATGGTTTGGTTGAGATGCAAATATCAAACTATGTCAATTCTCCATAGTCCAAAGATGAAGTACCAAAGTTGCTGGTATAGAGGGGCTACTTTCCATGATTTATGGTGGAGTAAAATCAGAAGTAAACAACGTATGGGCTCAAGACAAATTTTGTACAAACAAGCTTTCTTTTCAAGAATAGCAATGATAACTTTTTACCTTAAATGGCAAGTTATTTGGATAATGGCTTGTATCTCTTGGGTAATGGTTCAAGATTTTGTGTAAACATTAAATTATGGAGATATTTGAAAGCAAGAAGGCCTGCAACATAATATTATGCAGCATAGCATGTAGATTGGATCATGTGTTCTTCACCAAAAAGACTTGTAATTCAAGGATGGATGTCGAACTTCATGCTCTTGAATCTCCTAGCTCAAGTATGATAAATCCATGCTCTTGGATGTTTTGGAAAGATTGAAACATCCTATATAACTTTGATGTTGGCCATTTTGACAAAATCATCTTGGAACTATGTGAAAAAATGCCAAGAAGTTAGGATAAAATCCTGACCAAAATCTGTTGAAAATTTCTCTAAGTATTAGATGAAAATGTCATGACTTCATGGGCTTATATCTTCAAATTTAAGCGTTTTTTGGACATTAACCCTCTAATATAAAGTTGTATAATTCATAAATATCTACAACTTCCATGTTGAAAGTTTCCTTTGAATCATTTTTCATCATGGTGAAAAATTGGTATGAAGTTATGAAATAAACATGTATAAAACACTTAGGAAAATTTCTAAGTCTTGGAAAGTTTGAATTTTCAAATTGAATTTTGA
Source organism: Vicia faba (assembly GCA_948472305.1). Taxonomy (NCBI): domain Eukaryota; kingdom Viridiplantae; phylum Streptophyta; class Magnoliopsida; order Fabales; family Fabaceae; genus Vicia; species Vicia faba. The sequence goes on from OX451736.1 coordinate 726,790,701, forward strand.
CTTTCTTGACTTCTTGATGATCAAGCTTGATATTCTTGAATGTCTTGATCAATTTTGATCTTTGAAACTTAATGTTGACCAAAAAGTCAAAGTTTGACTTTTGGTGTATCAATTGACTTTTTCATCAGTTGACCAAATTTCATCTATCAATCCAATGAGCATGAGAAATGTTTTGAGCCATGAAATTAGGTAAAAATAATGTCCTTGAATCCTTGATACCATGTTTCAAACCAATAAGTCATGTATTAAGTCAAAAGTCAAGAATCAGTCATTCTCAGTAAAAACCCTAATTTTAACCATTTTTGCCCTTTTGATTATTTGAACATTTTTTCTTGAGGAATTGTGATCCAAACTTGATCAATTGATGCACATGAATTCAAAATGTTGATATTGCTCAAAAATCTTGAAGTTTGGCTATAAGTTGACCAAAATTTGGCTTTTTTACCCAATATAACTGATTTTAGGTCATCTGATCAATTGACTGAGCAACTTTGTGATGCAAGACTTGAAACTTGACATGAGTATTCTTGAAGGTCTAAAATGATCCCTGAAATTAATTTGAAGCATTAGAAGTCCAATTTTCCTTGTGAAAATTCAAACCCTAATTTGAGGCATCAATGTTGAGGAGATGTTTTGACCTAGTCCACACTTGTACAAGCTTGAGCTATTAAAGATCTTGTGAAAAATGTTTTAAGAAATGAGGCGGAACATTTTGGGGTACAAAAGCTGCCACTGTTCAATCTTCTTAAACCTGAAGAGTTAGATTGGCGGGTCCGCCATTCGTGACTTGAAGGTGGAAGATGATTGATCACTAGAGTGCCCAAAAAATTTTCACTTGATGATGTGTGTAAGTGTTTGGTTGTTGGCATTTTTTTTGGTAAAACCAGTTTTGTGAATGTCATGACTGATGTCATAACATTGTGGGATACAAGGTACATTCTGCAGAAAAATAATGTCATACAGGAGCTACACAATATGAGTGTTTAAGCTGGTCATTAAGCAATGATCATATTTATTGCATTCTACCAAAATCAGTGAACAGGATTCTGGTTGTCATAACCAATGTTAAGACATCCTGTACTGATCTAACATTTGTGCAGATTTGTTATTCCTGAGAATTTTTAGGAATCTGGTTTATACAGTCCAGATCAGATACTCACGTGGACATTAGGTTAACTCTGCTTAACCCTAATCTGGTTGTTAAAGACCTATGACCAAGTCTTGAGGTTAACTCGAATTAACCCTAACTATTTTCGTGGAAGCCCTAACTGAAGAATAGCTGCCTATATATTCCTCATGAAGACTGTTGGTGAAGCACACTTTTTGACAGAAGATCAATAAGGGATTGTATAGGTGTAACTACTGTAAGCCAATCAATTATCATTGTGATAAGTGACTTAGAGTAGGATTTGATTGTAAGGGTTGTGTATCACTCAAAGCTTTGAAGCACGAGTGTTTGTGTCACTTGATTTAAAGCTTTGAAGCAAAGTCAAGTTAGGGTTTTTTATCACTCAAAGCTTTGAAGCACGAGTGTTTGTCACTTGATTAAAGATGTGAAGCAAAATCAAGTGTGTGCACTGAAGAGTATCTTCATAATTTCATTAATCAATAGTTTAGTATCACTGTTGTGATTGAGGGGGAGTGAGTAGGAACTCAGGTTTAAGTTGAACTTAGATTAAAGTTGCATTGGGTAGTCTTAATTGAAGGAGATAAACTGGTTGGTTTATTCCTGAATTAATATCTCTTATAGTGCATTTCCTCCCTGGCTTGGTAGCCCCCATAGTAGGTGTTGTTACACACTGAACTGGGTAAACAATTGACTGTGTTCTTTACTACTTTTAAAATTACTGTCTTGAAGTGTGTCAGATACGGTGTCATAACATTCACTGTGACATTGAGTATCTGTTGCCAGAATTTCAATTGGCATCCGAGCAAGCACCCTTCCTGTCTTACTGGGTGAGATCTAGGGATATTATTTTCTGGCGCTATGGACAAAGAAGGAGGATTTGGGAACAGACCACCCATTCTGGATGGATCAAATTATGACTACTGGAAACCTCGTATGATTTCCTTCTTAAAATCACTGGACAAAAAGGCTTGGAGAGCTGCTGACAAAGGATGGAACCATCCCACCATAACTGGGAAAGATGGGACAACCAGTCTAAAACCTGAGGAAGAATGGAGCAAAGAAGAAGATGAGTTAGCCCTGGGTAACTCCAAAGCATTAAATGCCTTGTTCAATAGAATTGATAGAAACATATTCAGACTAGTACATCAATGTGAACTGGCCAAGGATGTTTGGGACACTCTCAAAACTAACCATGGGGGCACATCCAAAGTAAAAATGCCAAGGCTTCAGATGCTGACTACCAAATTTGATAACCTAAGGATGATGGAAGATGAGACCATTCATGAGTTTCACATGAACATCTTGGAAATTGCCAACACCTCAGGAGCATTGGGAGAAAAGATGTCAGAAGAAAAGCTGGTGAGAAAGATTCTCAGATCCTTGCCTAAAAGATTTGCAATGAAGGTGACTGTTATAGAGGAAGCTCAGGATATCTGCAACTTGAAGGTTGATGAACTCATTGGGTCACTTCAGACCTTTGAGATGGGGATCAGTGACAATGTCGACAAGAAAAACAAGAGCATAGCACTTGTATCTAATACTGAAGATGAAAACAAGGAGGATGATGAAGAAAATATTTCAGAAGCTATAGCCATGCTTGGAAGGCAATTCAACAAACTCATTAAGAGAATGGACCCAAAGTCAAGGTCAAATGTCAAGAACATTCCCTCTGACATTAACAGGTCCTATGACTCTTGCAGAAGACCAAAGTCTGAAGAGAAGGGAAATCAAAGCAAAGGAATCCAATGCCCTGGATGTGAAGGATATGGGCACATTCGAGCTGAATGTCCTACCTTTCTTAAGAAACAAAAGAAAGGAATGTTTGTTACTTGGTCTGATTGTAACTCAGAAAGTAATTCTGAAGAAGAATCTGCCAAACTAGTTAATGGACTAACTGGTATTTGTAACTCTGATAATGACTCTAGTAATGAGGAAGTGACACTTGAAGAACTGGCTGACTCCTACAAGAAGCTATGTATCAGAAGTGCTGAAGTCTGCCAGCAAAATGAGAGACAAAAAAAACTCATAGTAAAGTTGGAGGCTGAGAAGAAGGCAGACACTGATACTATAAGTCATCTCGAAGGTGAAGTTCAAATGCTAAACTCAAAACTTGACCAGATGACCAAATCTGTCAAGATGTTGACAAATGGAACTGACAAATTAGAAGAAATCCTTCAGGTTAGACAAAATGTGGGAAACAAGTCTGGTCTAGGATTTGTGGCAGCAAAGAAATCTATTGTAGACAAGAAGAAGATCAGGCCTGATAAACAAATGTCAAAGCAGATGTCATAACATAGCACTCAACATCGAGAACAGAGAAATATGAAGAAAAAGTATCAAAGATGGAGATGTCATCATTGTGGGAGGTTTGGTCACATAAATCCATTCTGCTTCAGATTATATGGATATCCTAATCAGACCCCAGTTGTCAAACCTAAGTCTAACAAGGCACCATATACTCAACAGGGAAGAAAAGGTCTGCAACCCTGATAGCTCACACCTCCCTTAGAGTCTCTGCAAAGGAAGACTGATACTTTGATAGTGGATGCTCTAAACACATGACTGGAATCAAGAATCTTCTCAATAATGTTAAACCTCATACTACTAGTTATGTGACTTTTGGAGATGGTGCTAGAAGAGAAATCAAAGGAGTTGGAAACTTGGACTGCCCTGGAGTTCCAAACCTAAATAAAGTATTGCTGGTAAAAGGCTTGACTGCTAATCTCATAAGTATCAGTCAATTATGTGATCAAGGATTCAAGGTCAACTTCACCAAGTCTGAATGTCTTGTAACTAATGAAAAACAAGAGGTTGTAATGAGAGGAGTCAGATCTAAATACAACTGTTACTTATGGGAGTCTGAGAACACTAATTATTCTTCTGTGTGCTCTATTGCCAAAGAAGAAAAAGAAGTGAAATTGTGGCACCAAAAACTTGGTCATTTACATCTAAGAGGAATGAAAAGGATTATATCCATGGAGGCAGTCAGAGGGATTCCAAGGCTTCAGATTGATGAAGGGAGAGTCTGTGGTGAATGTCAGGTTGGAAAGAAAACTAGAATGTCACATCCAAAGACAAGACATCTGACCACCTCTAAGGTGCTAGAACTTCTACATATGGATCTGATGGGACCAATGCAGGTGGAAAGTCTTGGTGGAAAAAGATATGCCTATGTTATTGTGGATGATTTTTCCAGATTCACCTGGATTAACTTCATTAGGGAAAAGTCTGGTGTATTTGAAGTATTTAAGGAACTGTGCAAAAGAATTCAAAGAGAAAAAGAAGGATGCATCGTCAGAATCAGAAGTGATCATGGCAAGGAATTTGAAAACAGTAAGTTTGATGAGTTCTGCTCCTCAGAAGGAATTAATCATGAATTTTCTTCACCCATAACTCCTCAACAAAATGGAGTCGTGGAAAGGAAAAACAGGACTATACAGGAATCTTCCAGAGCAATGATACATGCCAAAAGACTTCATATTCATTTTTGGGCTGAAGCTATGAATACAACCTTTTATGTCCATAACAGGGTCACCTTGAGAAAGGGAACATCATCCACCATTTATGAACTATGGAAAGGAAGAAAGCCTACAGTGAAGTACTTCCATGTCTTTGGAAGCAAATGCTATATTCTGACAGATCGTGAACAAAGGAGAAAGATGGACCCTAAAAGTGATGAAGGAATATTCCTAGGATACTCTACCAACAGCAGAGCATATAGGGTATTCAATTCCAGGACCAAAGTTATGATGGAATCTATAAATGTCATAGTTGATGATTACCATGAGGAAACAAATGTCCCATGTTATGTTGAGACATTCTTTGAGACCTCAACTCAAAAGGATGATGTACCTAAAACTACTTCATCAGAGTCTGAATCAAAGGAAGCTAACAAAGACCCTTCCATCAGAATTCAGAAAGATCATCCTAAGGAACTCATCATAGGAGATCCTAACAGTGGAGTCATTACAAGATCTAGAGAAATCATCACAAACTCTTGCTTTGTATCTAAGATTGAACCAAGAAATGTTAAGGAGGCTTTAACTGATGAATACTGGATTGGAGCAATGCAAGATGAATTGAACCAATTCAAGCAACATGAAGTATGGGAGTTAGTTCCTAGACCAGGAGGAACAAACATCGTTGGCACAAAATGGATCTACAAGAACAAATCAGATGCTGAAGGAGTTGTCACCAGGAATAAGGCAAGACTTGTTGCTCAAGGATACACTCAAGTTGAAGGGGTTGATTTTGATGAGACTTTTGCTCCTGTAGCCAGACTGGAATCAATCAGACTCCTATTGGGAATTGCTTGTCTCCTTAAGTTCAAGCTATTTCAGATGGATGTAAAGAGTGCCTTCCTAAAAGGGTACTTAAATGAGGAAGTATATGTGGAACATCCTAAAGGATTTGTGGATCCAAACTGCCCTGATCATGTCTACAAATTGAGGAAAGCTTTATATGGCCTAAAACAAGATCCTAGAGCCTGGTATGACAGGTTGAAAAAATTCCTCTCTGACAAAGGATACAGGAAAGGAGGCTTGGATAAAACTTTTTTTGTCAAAAATGAAGGAGGAAAGATAATGGTAGCTCAAATCTATGTTAATGACATAATGTTTGGGGGAATGTCAGATAAAATGGTTAAACATTTTGCTGACCTTGAAATGAGCCTCATGGGAGAATTGACCTACTTTCTTGGACTGCAAGTCACACAGATGGAAGACTCAATTTTTCTGTCTCAAAGCAAGTATGCAAAGAACATTGTCAAGAAGTTTGGAATGGAGAATGCCAGTCACAAAAGGACTCCTGCACCTACTCATTTAAAGCTATCCAAAGATTCTAGGGGGGTTAATGTGGATCAAAGCTTGTACAGAAGCATGATAGGAAGTTTGCTATACTTAACAGCCAGCAAACCTGACATTGCTTTTGCAGTTGGAGTATGTGCAAGATACCAGGCTGAACCCAAAGTAAGTCATATCAACCAAGTGAAAAGAATTCTGAAGTATGTGAGTGGAACTTACAACCATGGGTTGTTGTACTCTCATGGATGTGAACCAACTCTGTCTGGTTACTGTGATGCTGATTGGGCTGGAAGTGTTGATGATAGAAAGAGCACCTCTAGAGGATATTTCTTCTTGGAAAATAATCTTGTCTCTTGGTTCAGCAAGAAACAGAACTGTGTGTCTCTATCTACTGCTGAAGCTGAATACATAGCTGCTGGTAGTAGCTGTTCTCAAATGATCTGGATGAAACAGATGCTTACTGAGTATAATGTCACACAAGATGTCATGACATTGTACTGTGACAATCTGAGTACTATCAACATTTCCAAGAATCCTATACAGCATAGCAGGACTAAGCATATTGACATTAGACATCACTTCATCAGAGATCTTGTGGAGGAAAAGGCGATTAAACTGGAACATGTTGCCACTGAACTACAACTGGCGGACATTTTTACCAAGGCACTTGATGCTAGTAAATTTGAAAATTTGAGGGGCAAGCTGGGTATTTGCCAACATGAAGAGATGTAGCAATTAATTTTGCTTAAAACAAGGGATGAAAGAGATATTTTAGTTAAGTCTACTCTGATTGGGCTAATCATCTGTTTCTCTATTTCTTTCCAAACCTTTAAGAAGTTGAATAGACATTCATATATCTCCCTCCTCTCGCGTTTCTGCAACAATCTCCATTCTCTCAAACGAAGATTTCACTATCGCTGTTACCTATTTTATAAATCACTCAAAATGTCTCAACTATCCATGTCATCATCCTCTTCAAAGGTGTCCGCTTCTTCCGCATCCTCTGATCGTGAACCTAGGGCAATCACAAACTGCATGGATTCTGATGTTCTGGAGATAACTCCTCTTCGTAAACTGGCAGCTGACCCCACTAAGGTCAAGAAGCTGCGAACCAGACATGCAAGAAGATCACAAGCCTCTCCATCTGGTAAATCTTCTCAACCATCATCTTCTGTTCCTCCAGAAATAGTAAATAGGGAAGGTTCTGTTTATGTTCATCAAGCTATTGCTAGACTAGTCACTAGGATTCTTAATGAGAATCACTCTGTACTTGGCATTTCTGTACCTTTGAACCAAGAATATGCTAGTCCAAATGTTGAAATGAATCCAGATGTCACTCAGAATGTTGAGACACCTGATGACAACATTAGGAAATCTCCAGAAAATCATGATGATCACCAGAACCCTACTGACAAGGATGTTGAACCCCCGGTTATTGATGTTGATGAAGAATACTCTGACAATGATTTAATTTATAATATCAACCCTAGCATATCTAGAAGGATGATGACCAGAAAAGGAAAGCAAGATGCTGCCAAAAGCCTCTCCAAAGAGAAGGCTACTGAAGTTGTTCATAAGAAAACCAGGTCTGAGAACAAGACTGGAGTAGAAGCTGAGAAGGATCGGAAAGCTGGATTGTCAAAAGGGAAGGGGAAGGTAAAAACTAGAGTACCTGTTGGTAGTCTCTCAAAACCTTTGAGACAACCAATAGCCAAGAAAAGGAAGGACCCTGAACCCTCTGAATCTGATGAGGAATCAGAATTTGAGTTTGATGTTGAGAGCAATGTTCCTGACATTCCTCTCAGGAAGAAACTCTCTTCGAGCAAAATGCCTAAAGTCCCTGAAGTTGCCATTGACAACATCTCCTTTCACCATCCATAAAATGCAAACAGGTGGAAGTATGTTTTTTCTGAAAAGGATTGCCTTGGAAAGAGAGCTGAACAATAGTGCCATTGAATGTAAGGAGATCATGGATCTAATCAAGATTGCTGGTCTAATGAAAACTGTGGTAAAGTTTACCAACTGCTATGAGATTCTTGTCAAAGAATTCATAGTAAATTTATCTGATGGTTGTGCTGATGGAAAGTCAGTTGATTTTAAGAGTGTGTATGTGAGAGGAAGGAAGGTAAATTTCTCTCCCTCTGAAATAAACAAATTCCTAGGAAGAACTGATGATGCTTGCCCTGAGCTTGAAGTTACTGACAACCAAGTTTGTCAAACCATCACTACAAATCAAGTCAAGAGCTGGCCCTTAAAAGGGAAACTGACTGCAAGCAAGCTGAGCATGAAGTTTGCCATTCTGCACAAAATTGGTGCAGCTAACTGGGTTCCCACCAACCATAAATCAACCATCTCCATAGGCTTGGGAAGATTTATTTATGCTATTGGAATCAGGACAAACTTTGACTATGGCAAGTATATCTTTGATCAAACTTTGAAACATGCTGGAAGCTGTGCTATTAAAGGCCCTATTGCTTTTCCCTCTCTTCTGTGTGGTATAGTCATTGCTCAGTATCCTGATATTCTAGTTGAAAAAGACACTGTATGCAAAAGAGCCCCTGCTCTTGGTTTGCACTATAAGCTATTTCAGGGAACACATGTCCCTGAGATTGTCATGACATCTGCTGCGAGATCAACTGTCAAATCTCATTCCAAGAAAACTGATGTTATAGTTGTGCTGAAGGAAACCTGCAAAGAGCTTGATACAAGGAAAAGGACTCTTGAGGACCTGATTGCTAGACTAGAACAGGAGGAGATTGAAGGACAAAGAAGGGAAGAAGATGCTGATAAAGACCAGCATAATGCTGAAGATAGTGCTTCCTCGGAAGATGACAGTGCCTGAAGATCAGTGTTGTTGAAAAGTTTGCTGCTGGAACCTGTTGCTACCAAATGATTTTTTTGTGTTTTTTTATTCCTTTTGGATGACTGTATAACTTAAAAGTACAAGTATCTTTGGCCTCTTTATGGCTAAAAAGGGGGAGAAGATTTTGTGATAATTTTGGTAGAATTAGACTTGGTAGATGTTATTAAAAAATTCTGCTGCTTTCTAATCTCTGGTTGTTTAGGGGTTTTAGCCAAAAAATTTCCAAAGGGGGAGTTTGTAAGTGTTTGGTTATTGTCATTTTTTTTGGTAAAACCAGTTTTGTGAATGTCATGACTGATGTCATAACATTCTGGGATACAAGGTACATTCTGCAGAAAAAGAATATCATACAGGAGCTACACAATATGAGTGTTTAAGCTGATCATTAAGCAATGATCATATTTATTGCATTCTACCAAAATCAGTGAACAGGATTCTGGTTGTCATAACCAATGTTAAGACATCCTGTACTGATCTAACATTTGTGCAGATTTGTTATTCCTGAGAATTTTCAGGAATCTGGTTTATACAGTCCAGATCAGATACTCACGTGGACATTAGGTTAACTCTGCTTAACCCTAATCTGGTTGTTAAAGACCTATGACCAAGTATTGAGGTTAACTCGAATTAACCCTAGCTATTTTCGTGGAAGCCCTAACTGAAGAATAACTGCCTATATATTCCTCATGAAGACTGTTGGTGAAGCACACTTTTTGACAGAAGATCAATAAGGGATTGTATAGGTGTAACTACTATGAGCCAAGCAATTATCATTGTGATAAGTGACTTGGAGTAGGATTTGATTGTAAGGGTTGTGTATCACTCAAAGCTTTGAAGCACGGGTGTTTGTGTCACTTGATTTAAAGCTTTGAAGAAAAGTCAAGTTAGGGTTGTTTATCACTCAAAGCTTTGAAGCACGAGTGTTTGTCACTTGATTAAAGATGTGAAGAAAAATCAAGTGTGTGTACTGAAGAGTATCTTCATAATTTCATTAATCAATAGTTTAGTATCACTGCTATGATTGAGGGGGAGTGAGTAGGAACTCAGGTTTAAGTTGAACTTATATTGAAGTTGCATTGGGTAGGTCTTAAGTGAAGGAGATAAACTGGTTGGTTTATTCCTGAATTAATATCTCTTATAGTGCATTTCCTCCCTGGCTTGGTAGCCCTCAGAGTAGGTGTTGTTACACACTGAACTGGGTAAACAATTGACTGTGTTCTTTACTGCTTTTAAAATTACTGTCTTGAAGTGTGTCAGATACGGTGTCATAACATTCACTGTGACATTGAGTATCTGTTGCCAAAATTTCAATGTGTTAGTTGATTGTGTTGGGAATGGGCTTAAAGATGCCATTTGGAGAAGTGATAAAGAATTTGTTAGAGATGGGATTATAGATGCCATCCTGAGTGACTGTTGGTAGATACTGGAAGAAGTATCAGAATAAATCCTTGGTCGATTTATACTGAAATTGTAGATGTCTTTTGCCTGTCTTTGACTTGGAGAAATAAATATAACCAGAAGAGGTCTTGTGATGGTGACTTCATTGAGGAAACAAATATAACTAGAAGAGGCATGTTGATTGCCTATCATTAACTAGAAGAAGTAAATATATCCAAAAGAGGACTTTTATTTTATTGACTGATTTTTCCTGTCAGGAAGAGGGTTAGTTGTATGCAGATGTATGCATGGTGTAGTGATGTTCTCAAAATAAATGAGATTATGTTGTATGCATTCGCCATGTATGTAGTATGATGTATGAATATGAAATATTGTTGAAGCATATCTTTGTCTGGAAAATAAATCCTTGACAAATACTGGGGAGTTTTGGGAAGTTAAATCCCGGATCGCTGTTAGGGATGAAGATTATGTGTATCTTTAAACTTTGTTTAGAGTGTTTCTGCTAGGGATTTCTGCTTTTTTATTTAAGGAGAATTCTGCCAGGGAACATTGACTTTTCTTGAGAAAACTCTACGGGAAGTGTTGATTTCTGCTTGGGGAATAGAGTTCAGGAGATTTAGTTGTCCATTGCTCTACTGGGGAGAATAAAAGTAAGTTGTTATCTGGTCAGATTCCAGGCTTCGCAGCAACTTGCTGGGGGGGAAATAAAGTTAATTGTTATCTGGTCGTATTTCCGGCTTCACAACAACTTTATGAAGTTAACTGTTATCTTGTCGGATTCCAGGCTTCACATCAACTTTCTGATATAGATGAAGTTAATTGTTATCTGGTTGGATTCCAGGCTTCACAACAACTTACTGAAGTTAACTTTTATTTGGTTGTATTTCAGGCTTCGCAGCAGCTTACTGAAGTTAACTATTATCTGGTCAGATTCCAGGCTTCGCAACAACTTTCTGAGGTTAATGAAGTTAATTGTCATCTAGTAGGATTCCAGGCTTCATAACAACTTACTGAAGTTAACTGTTATCTGGTCGGATTCTAGGTTTCGCAGTAACTTCCTGAAGTTAACTGTTATTTGGTCGGATTCCAGGCCTGGCAATAACTTTCTGAGAAGAATGAAGTTAATTGTTATTTGGTCGGATTATAGGCTTCGCAACAACTTACTGAGGAGAATGAAGTTAATTGTTATCTGGTTGGATTCCAGGCTTCGCAACAACTTACTGAAGTTAACTGTTATCTGGTCGAATTCCAGGCTTCGCAGCAACTTCCTAAAGTTAACTATTATCTGGTCGGATTCCAGGATTTGCAGTAACTTACTGGGGATAGTATCGACTCTGTTGGTGATAAGGGGTCTTGTCCGTTGAAATTAGAGAACTCGTCCACACTATGACGTAGGGAAACATCTTCATCAAGATCTAGGAACTGTCTGGTCTTCAATGTAGTATACCGTTGAAATTACAGAACTCATCCACACTATGACGGAGGAAAACATCAAGATCTAGGAACCATCTGGTCTTCAACGTAGTATACCTTTGAAATTAGAGAACTCGTCCACACTATGACTTAGGGAAACATCTTCATCAAGATCTAGGAACTGTCTGATCTTCAACGTAGTATACCGTTGAAATTAGAGAACTCGTCCACACTATGACGAAGGAAAACATCAAGATCTAGGAACTGTCTGGTCTTCAACGGAGTATACCGTTGAAATTAGAGAACTCGTCCACACTATGACGTAGGGAAACATCTTCATCAAGATCTAGGAACTGTCTGGTCTTCAACATAGTATACCGTTGAAATTACAGAACTCGTCCACACTATGACGGAGGAAAACATCAAGATCTAGGAACTGTCTGGTCTTCAACGTAGTATACTGTTGAAATTAGAGAACTCGTCCACACTATGACGTAGGGAAACATCTTCATCAAGATCTAGGAAGTGTCTGGTCTTCAACGTAGTATATCGTTGAAATTACAGAACTCATCCACGCTATGACGGAGGAAAACATCAAGATCTAGGAACTCTCTTATCTTCAATGTAGTATACCGTTGAAATTAGAGAACTCGTCCACACTATGACGTAGGGAAACATCTTCATCAAGATCTAGGAACTGTCTGGTCTTCAACATAGTATACCATTGAAATTAGAGAACTCGTCCACACTATGATGGAGGAAAATTGTCGAGATTGAGAACCTTATCTGAAATTCAACCGAGGATAATTCAGTTGAGATTTAAGAACCGGTCAGGTCTTCGACTAAGCTGAGAACTTAACTGCATCTTTCCTGAAAGGTAAAGGTCAGTCATATGCAATGCATGAGATGGATCAAGCAATGATGTTCTCAACATAAATGAGATTGTACGGTATGATGCGTTTATGCATGTATCATGATGTATGGAAATGTGATGTTTTAGTTGGGGATAATAAATTCCAGATAGCTGCTGGAGAGTAGAGTTGAATTCTTCGTTTCCGTTGGGGATGATGAACGAAGATGATAAACCTGCAGGAGAGGAGAACTTCGTTGGGGAACAAACTGATGAGGAGATTACTATGTGGGGAAGAGATGCTCTGCTGAGAATTTCATTGATAAACTCCGCTGGGGATGGATTACCGTTGCTGGTGATACTGAATCTGTTGAGGATTGAGCTCCTATTTTTAAGAGGAAAGAACTTCGCTGGGGACGATCTTTCAATTGCAGCTTGCTGGGGATAACCTCTGAACTTGACTGGGGAGATTTATTTTGTACTCTGCTGGGGAACATTCTTATACTCCGTTGGGGAATATTTAAGACCGCCGGGGATATCAAGCCTTTTTGGTGCTAATGGTAGGTGAACTCTACTTGGGGAAAGCATTGTTGATTCGTTCATAGTTGCAATTCTTAGCTGGGGGAGGGCTACCATTACTGTCTTGCTTTGCGGGGAGTGAAAGTACCTTAGCCATATTCTTTAGTTGAATCTACCTTTGTATCTGGTGGATAGAGCAACTGTACAGCTTGGACAATTCTTATTGCCCCTGTTTCTGCGGGAGAAGGTGCCTGCGGAGGCCCTGTGGATCGAGTATTATCCCCACCTATGAGGTGTTTGGTATCTTTCGGTCAAAATGACAAGTCTTCTTCTGGTAGGCCAGTGACGAGATGACGAGACATAGTCATACGCTTTGATCCCTAATTTTTTCCTGGACCGCCCTTTCAGGTTTTCAGTCCACCGGGATACCCCCTTTTTGCCCAAGCCGCCTTTTCAGGTTTTCGACTTGCCGGGTGTACAAATTTTTCATTTTCATCCCTTATTTTTGCCCGGACCCTTTTGGTTCGCCGGGAAGCCCTTATTTTTGCCTAGGCCAGTCAACCTAGCGGGTCTTTATTCATGCGCGGTATTTTCTGACTATATTCATGCTCTCAGGGTGTAGGGAGGTGTCACTGTCAGTAGTGTTGTGTTGCCATACTACCAGAAGATCTTCGTTTGATCATGCAAGATTCGTTGTTGGAATTCATGTACAATGCCCCAATTGATTCAGATGGAGATTTGCCCCTGTCTATTTGGCATTTTGAGAGATTCCTTGAATCTTGACTTGACTGCCCCAGATGATGGACAATGATCATGTCGTGCCCCTTGATTGGAAGTGTTTTTCCACTTGAGGTGATCCTTTTTATTGAGAAGGTTTTTTTTTTGTTCACTAGATATTCGTCGTGCGAATTTCTATGCTGTTTGAACAAATAGTCATGTGAAAACAATGTTATTTTAAGAATGAAAAGCTTATGTCTGTTTTGAAGTTTTTTAAAATGCAGTTTTCAATAAAACAAGTGAATTTTTGTAAAATGTGATGTCAACTCAGGATTTTACAACAAGCCCTACAGGAGTCAGGATACCTTTTGTAACAATATGCTTTCGAACTAACCCATGCTTCAGCTAGGACTTTTTAAGGGTTATAACGTGGCCTGGTTCACGGTTTAAGAAACAAAGGATAAAGGCTCAAATTTTATTTGTACCCACCCGTTCTTCGTGATGTTCTTCGATCCTAAACTCATCTAATTGTGCATTTAGATCCTGTTTGAGTCTTTGCTCTGATATTCCAGTGATGGTTGGATACTGACAGTTTATTTTGAACAGGCAGTCATTTTGTTGAGAGTTTGCAGGATATCTTTCTTTTTGATTTTATTATTCCTGTCTTTTGCCTGGACTATTTCTTTTGTAATTACAGTCAGCGGGATGCCCCAGTTTTGTAAGTCTCCTTCATAGGTTTTGAATTGATGGGCTTTTATTTCGAGAGATAATGACTGCCTGTCCTTACAATTATACAGAACCATCACCGTCTTTTGTTTCGGAAGGACTTCTTTGATGCCATTCATTGTGCACCTGGATCAACTGAGAACACTACCCTGCCCCAGGTTATAATTAAGGGTTTTAATTTGTGAAAAGAAAAACTCCAACTTCTTTGGCTCAAAGGGGTTGACTAGGGATTATCTTCCTTATAACTCCACTGTTTAGGATTTGAAACAATGCCTGTACCTCGTCAGCGGGGTCTGTTCAAAAGCAAACTGTAGAGATTTTGATATCATTTTCGTCATCCTCCCTCTAAAGGCTTAGAATTTTTTAATCGGGAGTTGATCATCACAAAAAATGAAAGCAATTTGAATATAGTGAAATACGAATGGATTGATTTAAAACAGACATATGCAATGCATTGATAAAGTAATAAGGTTTGACATGAATAAATGTTCGAACAATCAAAACAAAATTACAACTTGAAAAATTCTACTGAACAAAAAGTCTTCTCGTCTCAGTACTTGTCACTTCAAATGGTGAACCTTGGGGGGATGGCAAAAGAATTCAATATGACCGTCTTGTGTGAGTTCTAATGCTCCTTCATCAATCAGGTCTTGTACCTTGTTCCTCAAAGTCCAACAATCATCCGTATCATACCTCGGGCCATCAGAGTGATAAGCACAGCGGGCATTAGGGTTATACTTTGGTGATGTAGTGTTGGGACTCTTAGGAGGGTTCCTTAACGTTACCAGATTCAATCTCAACAGGTGTTGTAAAGCCTGAGACAGCGACATTTCGAGCCTGGTAAATTTCCTCCTGGGAATATTTGGCTTACTCTGATCAAACCGTTGTTCTTGGCGAGGTCGTTATGTGACCTGTGAGGTAGTAACAACTTGGAGAGGTCTATTATTCATCAAACTAGACCTTTGACTTCTCGGAAGTTGATTAATGACTTGGTCCCCGTCCTTGACTATTTGCTTCATGTTGTCGTATCTGTCTTGACGAAGCTTATTGACAATGGTTCTCAGCTCTTCTTGCTCCCGAGCTAAGCCTTGGATAAGAGCCATCTGCCCCAGCATCTGGGTTTTCATGGCACTGAACTCAGCTTGCAGTTGTTCCAGTCGTTCGTCCTTATTGTCTTCAGGACTTTTCTTGACCAAGTTCCCCATGAGGAGTGTTCTCAACTCTTCCTGCCCCTTGGATAGTTTTAGGAAGATTTCCTTGAACTGAGTCTCTTGAGTATGAAGATCTTGGTTGTCTTGTTGGAGAGCCATTGCTGAAATAAATAGCGAGAACATGAGAGACCTGTACTGGGAGACCTGTTATGCAATTATATGTATGATATATGTATGCAATGTTTTCAAGGATCTCGCAGGGTAAACAAGAAACTTGTTAGAATTTGAACTTTGTAACTTTGATTGAAGAAACTTCATGTTGTTAAGAGTCCTTCTTCAAGAGTCAAGCTCACCATATCGAGTGGGTCATAGCCCCTGACTCAAATTATCGTGTTTTGATTTCTAGACACACTTGGCTAGAGGAAAATAAATCCCCTTTGCCCCTTGCTAGACATTTGATTTACCATAACCTGCATCACATACCCTTGAGATCCTTGAAATGGTAAGGAAATGTTAAGGTATTATGTTATGATGTGTATGCTATGCGTTTAAGAAAAAGTGTGAAGTGATGTAAGTAAACCCTGCAATAAATCCAAATTATTGGATAAGGACTGTAAACAAAACCTGCAAGGAACTCATGTTGTCAGGTAACAAGAATGTGCAAGTAGTTCAAGTTTGAAGGCACACAAGTCACACAAATAGCCTTAAGTTTAGGCTGGCATGGAGTTTAGGTATTACCCTCTTTCAGTTTAGTTGGTTTAAACCTGTCCTAAAAATAGTAACCGGGTTCTAGAGGATCTCAATATCACTGACTACCCTCAATCGATCATAATTCCAGTTTAGCAACCTTTTCTTGCAGCCGGAATCATCGCGAGAGTTTAGTCTCAATGAGTGTAGCATACTGCTACTGTTATATGGCCAAGTTGGTCAATTTAAAGGTTCTAAGGTCAGTTAGTTCTTAATGACCCCTTAGATGACCCATATTCTCCTGATTCCAACACAAGGGATATCGGTACAATCTAAAGTGCCACACCAACATAGCTACTGCTTCAACCGTATCAGTCTACGCCGTACAGTTCCCTCACAGTTTATTGCTACTTACCTAAAGGGTATCCCCAGATCCGGGTTAGGATCTATAGAACTCCGATACAAGCCCACAAATATAAATCATACAAAGCATACAATTGAAAACACAATGATCTAATCCTAAGGTACACCCCACTTATAAGAATATTCTCCAGCAGAGTCTCCAGTTCTGTGATCGGTGGGAAAGAGAACTGACTGTTTTTGGAATGCTGGTTCGCGCTTTGCGTTTGTGTTCGCAAAATGTCGCGGTAAGCAAGAGTCTCCACCGTCTTTTATTTTATCCAACAAGGAAAGGAAAAAAGCACAGAAAAATTCCTTTTTCGAGATGTTTCTCGGGTTCGGGAGGTAGATTATAGAAAGGGAAGGTATTAGCACCCTTTCTATCCGTGGTTATCCACGGGCTCTTAGGTACTTGCTCATTGTGTTTTCAAAATTTGCTTTTCTTTGTGTTTGTGGGTTTGAAAGAAGTTTCTTGTTTGAAAGGTGTGAGTGCGAAAAGTTTTGTTTTGTTTTTAAAAGGAGCAAGTACTTAAGAACCATCTACCTACTCGAAAAAAAGGAATTAATTTGTGCTAATATCCTTTAGACAATACTATCCCACTATTGATGAGTAGGTAGCATCGTCGTTGGAGTTTTAGGGTCAATTCGATTAAGGGACATGTGGTCACTAAAGCAATGTTAGGACGCCTTAGTGGTATACCTAATGTCTTAGATCATTTTTCTGAGGCAACCGTTTCGAGGCAACTATGATCTTTGGACAAGAGGACGACCTCTAAAACTTCCTATACTCAATGACCACGTTCGAAGGCAACCAAGTGAGGTGTACCCTAAGAGTGTGCATGTGCGAGTGTGTTAGTTTGGTTATATTATCTTTGTACATGTCAATGGGTGAGCTATGTTGATTTTAAGTTCATACATTGGATCTTGTCATGCATTTCCTATTATCAAACATCTAACAGTGTATAGTTACGGAATTTAAATTGCGGAAATTAAATCTAAACTATTACAAGGCCTCGGGTATTTACATCGCCAAAAGCAACCCTTTAATTTAAATTGCGGAAAGTAAAATAAAGCGATAAATAATTAAAGTCCTATTAAAACTATTACATACCGGGAAACAATTACAATATTGGATAAAATGATACGCGTGCGAGAAAATTAAATCGGCGCATTTTTTAGGGTTTTGACCCTTTTTTGAAAGAAAATGTTTTTTTGTTTATTTTTTGAATTAAATGGAAATTAAATTAGGTCAAAATTAATTAATTAATTAATTAAAATATTTTTTAGGATTTTTTATATTTAAGGAAATAAAATAAATTGATTAAAAGTTAGTGAAAACCTAATATTCTACATTAATTTTAAATATTGGAAAATATTAAAAGTTAACCCTATTTAAGACTAAATCAATTAAATTATTATTTATTTACAAAAATAAAAGTGATGAATTAATTTAATAAAATAAAACATATTTTTGTGATTTTGATTTTTTTATGAGGAAAATAAATTAATTGGTTAGTGATTAATAATTATTAAATAAAACAATAAAACAAATAAATAAATATAATGAGAAGTAAAAGAAAATAAACCAAAGGGGGGTGTTGGGCCCAGATTGTGGTGAGAAGAGCAATTGTTTGACCCAATTCAAGTCAGCCTGCGTTTGAATTTCCAGATTACCCACGCGCGTGTTGACTGGAGAACATGATGGGCGGTCAATTTTGGCCTTCAGATTTGGCCTGGAGGCCATCTGGCATCTGATTAGGTGAGGATGTATCATGTACCATGCTTGTTGAAAAGCGCTTGAATATCTGAAACAAAATAACAATATGCAAATATGGGGGACCTGGGATTCGAACCCAGGTCCCATGAGACTTTGACATAGTGCGCTTACCAACTCAACCATAATGCTTATTTGTTATTATACTGGATGAATAATATTATAAGGGAAAAGCACATAATATACTGGAAATTAAAAAACGCGCGAGATTTATTTGAATGGGCCAATGAAGACGAGCCACGTCTTAGTCTTCTTCAACAAAACCTGGTTTCCTTACCTGCGGATTTTCATCCGCAGCAAGATCTGTGGCTTGCTTCTAAAATGAATTCCAGGCCATATAAATACAAACTAAAACCATCATCATGTTCGTCTCTCCTCCCTAAACACAACCATGGCCATTATTTGTCCCAATTTTTCCTGCAAAACAAACGCCTAAATGCAAACCTCCAAAACCCTAGGTTCGGGTATGGTGATATAGCTCATGAAAACAAAATTAAATGATATAGAAAGTTTAGAAATTAAATGACAAGCATGATTATACCAGCGATTTGTCCAAAAGATGCCAAAATATGGAGTCACGATTTCATGTACAGGGTCGTGTTTCAAGCGACTTACAATGTGTTTCAGGTGGTTTCAGAGCTTGTGAATGGTTGCAATAGCTTTAGTGGATCTCCAGCAAGAGGTCTATGTAGAGATTTTGCTTTGAAACGGGCTCTCAATATGATTTCTGTTTTCAAATTTTTAAGCTTTTTTCAAGTTTTGGTATTTGAGATTTGGCAGCTTTCCGGTCGTGTCCTTGGTGCCTTTGCATTGTACAAGTATAAGGGAATCAATTAGGTTTAATTTTGGGCCTTGAATCCATGTGAATTGATGATTGAAGATTTGATTTTATTCTCCATTAACAAAGCTTCCAAAAATGTCAAAAACCAATATTTTGTTCACAACATGGCTTGATTCGAGTTTGATTTTGTACATCATGATAATTAAGATCTGTAATGATCAAAAAGATACTAAGTGATTAAGATTTGGATTTTATTTAGATTTAAATTGATTTAAAATGAATTAAATTAATAAAAATCAAATAAAATAGAAAAATCAATGAATGGACATAAAATTGAAGAAAGGACACGTGTGTAGTGTGACAAGATCAAATCAAGTGGAAAAAAGTGGGCCCATTTGTCAAAATTTGAAGTTTTGGGGATAGTTGACTTTTGGCAATTTTGGAAAAATGCCCAACTTCAACAATGCATAACTTCTTCAATTTTGAACTTTTGGAAGTGTTATTGGAATTTTTAGAAACCTTGATATGTCCTATAACCAACCCTTGTGGTCTCATATCATTTTGATATTCCATGCTCAAGTTATAAGCTTTGGCAAAAAAGGTGTTTTTGTTGACTTTCAAAAATGACCTATAATGTCCAAATTTGTAACTTTTTGTGAGTGCATTTCTTGATATTGGGGTGTGAATATGGATTATAAGGAATTTCAGCATCTTCAAAATGAGCTTTGGATGGGTCATTTCTCATAAAGTATGAGAAAGTTATGCTTGGTCAAAGTTGAGTTGACTTTTCCTACAAAACCCTAATTTAGCAACTTTTGAGTCTTGATGAATTTTGAGCAATCCTTGATGAATCATGATCAACCCTTGGTCAAATGATGAATTATCCTTCAAAATGATAATGTTGACAAAAACTCTTGAAGTTTGACTAGTTATAGGTCACAGTTGACTTTTGCCCTAGCACAATTGATTTTTGGGCCTCTTGAGCAATTGGCTGACCAAACTTTCTCTACAAGGCTTAAAATTTGACATGGATGAACTTGAGAACATATTAGGACTGTGGAGCACTTGAGGTCATTTGGATGTAAGGACCTTGATGCAACACAAAACCCTAATTTGAGATTGACTGCCTTAGGAGATGATTTGACTGTCCAACTCTTGAGCAATCTTGAGCAACTTGGAAGTTATTCTTGACATGTCTTGAGGAATATGGGAGGGAAAATTTTGGGGTACAACACTATGTCCGCGTTTACAGGATATGGAAAATCTCCGCCGTCCATACTAATTAGCATGATGGCATCGCCAGAGAATACTTTCTTAACAACAAATGGCCCTTCATAAGTGGGAGTCCATTTTCCCTTGGGATCGCCTTGAGGAAGAATGATGCGCTTTATTACCAAATCGCCAGTCTGATACACTCGAGGTTTGATCTTTTTGTTGAAAGCCTTAATCATACTCTTTTGATACATTTGACCATGACAAACAGTAGCCAGTCTCTTATCATCAATTAAGTTCAACTGATCCAACCTAGCTTGAATCCAATCATCTTCTCCTAAGTCGGCTTCTTTCATAATCCTTAAGGAAGGAATCTGAACTTCCACAGGCAGGACAACTTCCATGCCATAGACTAAAGAGAAAGGTGTTTCCCCAGTCGATGTTCGTGCCGAAGTACGGTAGCTATGAAGAGAAAATGGTAGCATCTCATGCCAGTCTTTGTAGGTCACCTCCATCTTTTGCACAATCTTATTTATGTTTTTATTGGCGGCTTCCGCTGCGCCACTCATCTTAGGTTTGTACGGAGAAGAATTGTGATGCTTAATTTTGAACTGAGTGCAGAGCTCTGTAATCATAGCATTGTTGAGATTGCTTCCGTTGTCAGTGATGATCCTTTCAGGGATACCGTGTCAGTAGATAAGGTTATGCTTGATAAAACGGGCCACAACATTCTTTTTAACTGAGGCAAATGAGGCAGCTTCGACCCATTTGGTGAAGTAATAAATGGAAACAAGGATGAAACGATGTCCATTGGAGGCAGTGGGCTTGATCTCTCCAATCATGTCAATACCCCACATTGCAAATGGCCACGGAGCAGTCATGACATTCAAAGGAATTGGAGGCACATGAACCTTATCGGCATAGATCTGACACATATGGCAAGTCCTTGAGTGATGGTGACAATCAGTTTCCATAGTCGACCAATAGTAAACAGCCCTCAAAATTTTCTTGGCTATAGTGTTCCTACTAGAGTGAGTCCCAAAGATACCCTCATGCATGTCCTCCATGATTTTCTCTGCCTCCTTCTTGTCCATACAACAGAGCAGAGTTGAATCATGGTTGCGCTTGTAGATGATTCCATTTCTTAGGAAGAATTTGGCTGAAAACCTTTGCAGAAATTTCTTATTATTAATGGAATCTTCTTCAGGATACTCTTGTGCTTCTAGATATATCCTCACTTCATGGTACGATGGTTTCTCCTCATTAGTGTCCATCTCATAACAGTGCGTCGGTTCGTCAAATCTTTCGATTGTAATTCTAGGAGCCTCATTATCCCAATTGACTTTGAATATGGATGACATTGTTGCTAAGGCATATGCTAACTGATTTTCTTCCCTTGGTAAGTGTTCAAAGGTGATCTCCTCAAAGCATGGGATCAAGGTCAATACAAGCTCTTTGTATGGGATCAGATTTAGATGCTTAGTATCTCATTCTCCTTTAACTTGACTGATTACTAAAGCTGAATCTCCGTATATGCTTAAGCATTGGATTCTTAGGTCAATGGCAGCCTTAAGACACAAGATACATGCTTCATACTCGGCCATGTTTTTTGTACAATCGAAGCATAGTCTAGCAGTGAAAGGTGTATGGCAACCTTTGGGAGAAATAATTACAACACCAACTCCATTACCCAAAGCATTGGAATCCCCATCAAAAACCATAGTCCATCGGGATCCTTATTCAGGTCCGTCATACGGTCCAGGCTTTTCACAATCAGTTATCAGCATGATATTCTCGTCCGTGAATTCAAAGTTCATGGACTGGTAGTAATCAACAGCTTGATGGACCAAATGATCCGCTAGCACACTTCCTTTGATGGCCTTTTATGTAGTATATTGGATATCATATTCAGTCAAGGTCATTTGCCATCTAGCTATTCGTCCAGAAAGAGCTGGTTTCTCGAAGAAGTACTTGATAGGGTTCATCTTAGAAATCAATAAAGTGGTGTGAGTCAACATATACTGTCTTAACTGGTAAGCAGCCCATGCCAGAGCGCAACAAGTTTTCTCGAGCATTGAATATCTTATTTCACAGTCGGTAAAATTTTTGCTCAGGTAGTATATTGCATGCTCTTTTCGGTCGGACTTGTTATATTGTCCCAACACACACCCCATTGAATTCTCTAATACAATCAAGTACATAATCAGAGGTCTTCCTTCAACTGGAGGCATCAGGATGAGAGGTTCTTGTAAATATTCCTTGATCTTGTAAAAGGCTGCTTGGCAGTCGTCGTTCCATCTAACTACTTGATCTTTCTTCCAGAGTTTAAAGGTTGGCTCACAAGTAGCAGTCAAGTGAGATATGAATCGAGAAATGTAGTTGAATCGACCTAAGAAATCCCTGGCCTCTTTCTCAGAACAGGGAGCCTACATTTCTTGTATGGCTTTGACTTTTGTAGGGTCGACCTCAATACCTTTTCCACTAATGATAAAACCCAGGAGCTTTCCAAACCTTACCCCGAAGATGCACTTGTTAGGATTCAGCCTTAGCTTGTATTTCTTCTACCTCTCAAACAACTTGTGAATATGATCAAGGTGTTGTTCCTTAGTTTGCGACCTTGCAATCATATAATCTACATAGACGTCTATCTCATGATGGATCATATCATGAAATAGGGCTACCATAGCTCTTTGATAGGTTGCTCCTGCATTCTTCAAACTGAAAGGCATTACCTTGTAACAAAAAGTGCCCCACTGTGTAACAAAAGTGGTTTTTTCCATGTCTTCGGGAGTCATTTTAATCTGGTTGTAACCGGAGAATCTATCCATGAAGGATAAAACTTTATGTTGAGCATTGTTGTCGACCAAGACATCAATATATGGTAGTGAGAAATCGTCTTTGGGGCTTTCCCTATTCAAATCCCTATCGTCTACACAAATACAGACCTTTCCGTCCTTCTTTGGCATGAGGACCACATTCGCCACCCATTGAGGATATGATGTCATAGCCAGAAAACGTGCATTGAATTGCTTCATTACCTCAGCTTTTATCTTTTCAGACATGTCTGGCCACATACGATGCACTTTTTGCTTGACTGAAGGACAATCTTCATTCGTTGGTAGACAATGAACCACAATATCAGTATCCAGCCCTGGCATTTCTTCATACGACCAAGAAAACACTTCAACATAGTCATGTAACATCTTGACCAATCTACCTTTGATATCGTCTTCCAAGTTGGCGTCAATCTTGACCTCTTTCTTGTCTACCTCAATACCTAGGTTGATCACTTCAACTGGCTCTTCATGAGGTTGAATAACTTTCTCCTCTTGCATCAGAAGTCTGGATAATTCCCCTGGTATTTCATAATCTTCTTCGCCTTCATCTTAGACTTGGTTAATTGGATGTTCAAAGTCATAGCTGGCAATAGCAGAGTCATTGGCAATGAGATCCAGAGTGGATGAGAATCTGCAAGTGTATGTGTGTGTGCATGTAAGATACCTGACTATTTTAAAAAATGTAATAAAATGAAAGAAAGATAATGAGCGCAAAACTTGAATGTGAAGAGTCTAATGTTTTTCATTAAATGATTATATGGCATATGGAAATGAACAAACCCTTAACAAATGGACCGTAGTGCCTTGGGCAAGGCACATGGCTTAAAGTCATTGTTTAAAATTAAATTACAGACAAAGTTCTTGAACTGATAAAAATGGTAAATAATAATTACTCCTTGTTGAAGGAGATGGGAATGAAAGCCTTAGCACGCCAGTTGTTGAGCTCTTTTCCGACAGTCGGGTAGATCCATTCATCAAAGTTACAGTCATCCTCAGAGTCTTCAATAGCATTCACTTCATGATTACTAATGCGAAGAGGTGATTTTCCTATGCGAGCACGTCTGACCTCCTTTTTAGCTTTGGCAGTGAAACCCATCCCAAACTTGTTTGCTTCAAACGGAATGTCAGGGAGTTGTCCCCAAATAGTACAACTTCTATCTTCGACCACAGTGCAAGCGTCTTTGAGTGAAACCATCCTTGGCATAACTTCATCAGATTTTGGAACATCAGGAGTCGCCACGATAACCATGGGAGGAACCACTTCGAAGGCTTGGCAAGGAGTCTCTATAAACTCACCATCCATTTCCATATATTTGAATGAATTGAGGTGGCTCACCATGAACTCGTCTTCACCACAGATAGTAATGATCTTTCCTTGATTGGATATTTCAATTTTTGGTGAAGGGTGGACGTCACTGCTTCTGCCCCATGTATCCAAGGGCGTCCAAGTAAACAAGATTAAGCGGGACAAATGTCCATCACATAAAAAGTAGAGTTGAAAATTTATGAACCAACTTTAATGGGAAGGTCTACTTCTCCATGAACCATCCTCTTGGATCCATCAAAAGCCCTTACAACTATGTCACTTGGCTTCAAAACCAGACCTTCGCAATCCAACCGACCTAAGGCACCTTTAGGTAAGACATTTATAGAGGACCCTATATCCACCAAGACATGGACCAGAGTAGTTCCTTTTCATTCAATAGAGACAATCAAAGCCTTCTTATGATTTCATCCAACTGGTGTCAAGTCAGCATCAGAGAACCCTAATCCATTATCGGCAGTCGAACTCGCCACACATTTTTCAAATTGATCGGTTGTGGTCTCTTGAGGAACATGCACTTTCTTTAAAAAAATTGATCAATGCTTGCGCGTGAGCATCAGAGTAAAGTAACAAAGATAACATATAGATCTTGGAAGGGGTTTTCCCCAGCTGCTCTACTATCTTAAAATCACTCTTCTTTATGATCTTCAAAATCTCCTCCATCTCTTGGGTGGAGGGTTCCTCAGTAGTAGTTTCTTTTGTAAGCGCCTCCATCCAGGCAGGATCAGTTGTCTTATCTTTTCCTCTAGCATCAACACTAGGTTTTTTAGCAGTAATGCAAACAGGTGTAGTTGTAGTAGTTAGAGGTGAAATTTCAGGAGAGAAGATCCTCCCCGTTCTTGTCACCTTGCTAGATCCAGCAATATTGGTAATGTTATCAGTTTTTTCTTCATCAATCCAAGAGCCTTAATTAATGCCATGATAGTATACTTCAACTCCATAATTCCAAGGTACTGCCTTATCGGAAGAATAAGGTATTGGTCTTGGTGTGGTGATTATTAATGGTGCAATTGTCGGTTCATTGGAAATCCTAATAGGACCTTTTGAAGAGATCCTAATAGGTTTGTGTAGAAGTAGAAATGTTCAAGACTAAGCCATTAGATTTACTAGACTTTATACAAATCAAAATCAAAATCGCCACTGCGCTTTATTGTTTCCAAAGGAATGGGAAAAGAGCGAATAACCCAAAAAGAGGGGGAAAGATTCAAGGTAAAGGGGTTGGATATGCAAAGGGAAGGTATTAGAACCCTAAACATATACGGTACTCCGCAGGAACCTCTTTGTAAAATCTGTATATTTTGGCTATAAAAATGTGTTGTATAGAAAATGGATAGTGGAGGTGAGAAAAGAAATATATTTTTTATGATTTTTGCACCCGTCGTGGTTGCGAACCTTTAGTACCTACGTACCACCTTTCATGCAATAGGGGATCAGGGTACACGTAGTTCCTCTTTTTAAAAATTTGAAACACAAGTGTGTTGGTTAATTTTATGAGATAAGACATCATCGTTATTGTCCGTGTGGAAAACATACTTACTACCCACAATCATGAGAAAGGAGAATTTGCATCATCTCAAAGTGGAGGATATGGCTTGGATTTTAAAATCAATAATGCCTCACTCAACACCCAAGTGTAAAATATCTCACTTCACTACATATTGTAGAAGTATAGTTGTTTGCGTCACTATAAGGATTGACAAGAGTCTAACCTTTGAGAAAAGTTTAAAGATACAAGCCAAAGTGGCAAAAATGGTTTGAAATGAGATTAATTGACTTTTAGTCTTCTCACAAAAAATGTCAAGGTATTATTAAATTGATTGAGGTTTATTTATGAAAATATTTTGAAAATGCATGGACATAAGTCCAAGTTTATTATGAAAGTGTTTCAAGTTTAGAAATAAGAAGAATTTTTAAAAAGGAGGGAGAAGATTTCTGAAATTAAAGAAGATGGGAGGAGAAGAAGAGACTATTCTAAAGCATAAGGTAAAAGCTAAGGATAAGATCCATCTAACCAATAAGAAGCCAAAGCTTGACATTATGAGCCAAGATAGAATTCCCATTCTTTGGATTGAAACCAAGCAAGCAAAGATAATAGACCTCTTGAGAGAACCAAACTTCAAGTGTATTAAGTCTTCACAAAATTTGGGCAGAGTAACGGCTGTATACGGGTGAATTCCATATTACAAACAAAGGGTGTAATCACAAAAACTTGCACACAAAAACAAACAAGCAACCCAATATCTTGAGGTAAACCTCAAGAACTCCAGACAAAATAATCAGATAAGATCACAAGGTCTCCAAGATAGGCCAAGGTTTCTAATCCTAAGTCCAAGAAATAGTCCCATGCTCCATCATGCCAAGGATAATAACCAAATAGTCAAAGTACCATTAAGAGTTTTTTAGGGTTTATGTTGATTATTAAGTATCTTAAGAAAAGAAAAGAAAAGCTCAAGTGAGCAAAGTAAAAATGGCAAGAAAATAAATGCTCAAATGAGCCAAGATGAAAATGGCATAAAATGAAAATGCTAAAAGTAAATAGTACATAAAGCATAAAAAATAATAAAATCATAAGATAAAACAAGTCAATAATTAGTGGTTAGTTGGATGACCATCTTGAAACTTGCATTTGGAACTCATTAGAGGATTGGTAGAACCAAAGCATCTACACAACAAGTTGCATTTGCTTTTTGTCAAATATATCATCCATTTGGAATTCTCATAAGTACCATTTAATGATCAACGATGTTTAAGTGATCCGCGTTGACCAAAGGTGTTGTAGATCCATTAGAGGATTGGTAGAACCAAAGCCTCCACACAATGAATCTCAAGGTTATTGGATCAAAGAGATCAAATTAACATACTTGGGCTTGCAATCATAAGTTTGGGCCACGAATGATCATTTATTTGAATCGGGACAAAATCTAGCGCTATGTTAAGCAATCGTAAGTGGACTTATATAGAAGTCGCACCTATTTTGAGGTCGGTCAATAGCAATCTACGCACCATTTGTTTTGAGACATGATATAGAGATCATGCTCCAATAACATTTAGTGCAATGAGAAGAGGATGAGATAAAGAGAGATTAGGGCAAAAAGATGAATAAACCACTTTTGAATTAAAAATTTAATCAAACTATTATTAAAATCATTCATCCATTTTGGTGGAGTTGAACTCAACACCCAAGATCCAATGATGTTAATAAAGTCATGATCAAAAAATCAACTCAAGGCAGCCAGAAAATAATCACAAAATAATATCATATTTAATATATACATTAAAAAGGTAAAAAAATGTTTAAAAATAGAAAATAAAGAGGAAAATATCAATTATGTTCAAATTAATCAAGAAATGAAAAATAAGGTCATAGAAAAATCAGAAATGGATCCAAATATTTTTATAAAAAGTTTGGTGATTTTTAAAAGTTAGAAACTATTTTTAAACTATTTAAAATTGCTAAAACAAACATAAAATAGATCAAAAATAGTAAACCTCAACATAAAATTCCATAAAAATTTTTAGAAAGTCAAAAATATACAAAATAATATTTATGAATTTTTCCAGAATTAAAAAATGTCAGAAAGTATTTTTTAAGTAATTAAAAAAAACAAATAATACAAAAAATATAAAAAATACCAAATTTCAAAATAAAAATGTGAAAAAATATTCATAAGATCAGAAATAATTCAAAGTATTTTTGTGAATTTTTTCATAATTTTTGGATGAAACATAAAAGAGTTATAAATTTTCGAAAATTTAATCAAATAAAATATAAAATTAGAAAATAAAATAAAACCAAAAAGATGTGGACCATCAGATCATAGTCAAAACGCATTAGTAAGCTAATCCAATGGACCAGACGCGTTGTGCTTGATATGGACCTTAGTGAAACACACATGTGATCAGAAAAGGGCAACCAATGAAATTAAAACGTTTGGCACGCTATCATTGGCTGAGACGAAACATGTCATCGTCTTCATCCTCCAGACACCCTGCAATGGGGATTTTGTGAGATCCTTCAAATGGAAAAATTAGGATCTCAGGCTAGTATCATTCAACTCGTCTCTTCAAGATGATTCTAACACAACCATCGCGCCAAATTTATATAAGGTATGGAGAGAGATATGAATCAAAAAATCAGAAAATAGCGAGCACCTTCAATTTGAGATTTCTCTCTCAATTCTCAATGGATTTAAAAATTATGAGCAACATTAGAATCAGACAAAGGAGTAGAATAGATTAGTGCTTGATTTGGATCCAAATGGTGGAGAATTCTACCTTTTCGAAGTTCAAGTAAGAAACTCTGAAATTGGACTTCTGTAGCTTGAATTATGGAACGTTTTGATTGGTTTAAGTGCTGGAGAGTTTGTATGAAGTTCAAGGATGATGAATGCACAAAGAATTTTGGAAAAGGAAGCTTAAATTTCAAAAAATGAATTCAACAAAAGTGGGTTCGTGTGAGGTTTTGGCAGGGTGTTCTTGGCTCTCTAAGCTTGGGAAATGGATGGGGGATGATCCTCTATTTATAGGGAAGCAAATGGGATCAAAAGAAGGAGCAAATGATGCGTTTTGGAGGGAATTTGTGTGGGTATGCATCATGAAGAAAGTGTGACTTAATTTTGATCAAAATTCAGCTAAATTGTGCGTTTCATGATGCTAAACACTTCTGGGAAGTTTCTAATCATGATTAGAAACAAACACGCGTGGAAAACTTGTGTTTAGAAGCCAAAACAAAGATTTCAAAATCCTGCCTTTGTGAAAAAAATCAGTTTCAAGTTACCACATTCAAATCCATGGCATTTCCAACTCAAGGGGTCTTATGGCATAATTCTTGGTGCTTTGGAAAGATGAGGTTACAAGCTTTGCAATGGAAAAATAATGGAATCAAATGGATGCTTGAGCTGAAAGTTACATGGAGTCAAATTTGAAGAAAAAGAGTTGACTTTCCATACTTAAAAATATTTCAAATTCTTCTTCAAAAATGACCTATAATCTTTTGTATCCAAACATGGCATTCCACTTAGAATTTGCTCTTGAACCAAAAAGATGGAATGAAGTAGATCTCTTGAATTACATTTTGGAATTTGAACCTCTCAAAATATCCAAAAATTGAGCAACTTATGACTTGTTGAAGTTGGCCAAAAATCATAAAACTGACCCGTAATCTTTTGCATTCTTAAGGCAACTTCCATCCATTTTCTCACTTTGCACATAAAAGAAGTCATAAAGTACACATCTTTAAGATCATCATGGAAAAAGAATGGACTCAAGGTGATAAAAATGGACCAAGTTATGACCATTTGAAATCACATATGGAAAATTGTGGATTCATCTTGATGAATTGTAATCTTTCTTCTTCACCAAGTTCCTTCCACATCAAAACTCCTTGGAACTTTTGAAGTGAGTTGTTGGTAATTATTTGAAGAGAAAGATGTCTTTAGAATCACTCAAAAATACCTAAAGGTGAGCAATATATGCTCCTTTGAAGTTCAAAACCCTAGCCTCTAGATCAAGAGAATACTTTAAGGAACTTTGACAAGTTTGAACAAACTTCTTGTGCCAATATTCTTTCTTTATGAATAGAAGTTGTTGAGGATGATGATGAGGACTCATAGCCACCAAAAATACTTCCATACCTTGAAATTTGAGAGAAATGTGCTCTTGTGACCAATAGGAACAAGACTTTGTCCAATCATGACAACTTCTTCCCCCAACCCTACTTTTGAATCAATTTTGATAACTTTGAAATATGATGAACCAAAGCAAGCCTTGTCATGCCATTTCTTCCAAAATAACTTCAATGGTGAGGTTTTAATTTCTCAAGATATGTTGACTAGGGAATGGAAATAAACTCATGAACCCATGAAGCAACTTGCTGAACCTCGTTGCCTTTACCTACATTATTAACAAGTAAGACAAACCAACATTGCATTTTATTAATTAGAAAGAAAATCAAAACAAAATATTCATGATCACAAAAGAAAACAAGTCAAAGTGCTTTGGGATTCCTCAAAAGAGCAAAGCTAAAGATAGGGAGAAGAACCAAAAGCCTTAATGTGATCATGTTGTGATTGAATCAACATGGTATGATGAAGGGATCTTAAGGGCAAAAATTGGGGTACAACAGCTGCCCTTATTTAAGTTTCTTCTATCCGGAGATACAAAGGATGAAAATCTTCGTGTCGACGTGATCGAAGATACTTAAATATAAAACAAACCCTATTTTTGGCCTTAAGATGCCATGCAAATGCTTATGCATATGAATGCATATGAACAGTACCATAGAGACGCAAAGTATCACTGGGGATGCAACAAATGATAAAGAAACAAATGAGCAACCCCACCAGGAAAATAAATCACTGGTGGACCAAAAGAATTGAATCAGAGAGGAAGATAACAAGCATCGACGTTCACTGCCGATGGTCTACCAACTTTCACTGAAGGTAGAAAGAGAATATCATATCACCACCGTTCACTAACGATGAACTATCAACGTTCACTGAAGATAGCAAAAAGATAATAAACACCGACTTTCACTGCCAATGTTCTACCAACATTCACTGAAGGTAGAAAGAAAAAATATATCATATCACTGCCGTTCACTAACGATGAACTATCAATGTTCACTGAAGATAGCAAAAAGATGATAAACATCGACATTCACTGTCGATGTTCTACCAACATTCACTGAAGGTAGAAAGAGAAAATATATCATATCACCGCCGTTCACTGACGATGAATTATCAACGTTCACTGAAGATAGCAAAAAGATAATAAACACCGACGTTCACTGCCGATGTCCTACCAACGTTCAACGAAGGTAGAAAGAGAAAATATCATATCATATCACCTCCGTTCACTGACGATGAACTATCAACATTCACTGAAGATAGCAAAAAGATAACAAACACTGACGTTCACTGCCGATGTCCTACCAACGTTCACCAAAGGTAGAAAGAGAAAATATCATATCATATCACCACCGTTCACTAACGATGAACTATCAACGTTCACTGAAAATAGAAAAAAGATAACAAACACCGACGTTCACTGCCGATGTCCTACCAACATTCACTGAAGGTAGAAGGAGAATATCATATCATATCACTGCCATTCACTGGCGATGAACTATCAACGTTCACTGAAGATAGCAAAAAGATAATAAACACTGACGTTCACTGCCGATGTTCTACCAACGTTCACTGAAGGTAGAAGGAGAAAATATATCATATCACCGCCGTTCACTGACGATGAACTATCAACGTTCACTGAAGATAGCAAAAAAATAATAAACACCAACGTTCACTGCCGATGTTCTACCAATGTTCACTGAAGGTAAAAAGAGAAAAATATATCAAGTTTCCCCCAAAATTCTGGTGTCTCACCTAGAACGAGTCTCAACTTCTTCTTTAACCAAGGAAATCTGTCTGGAAAAAAGATCAAACATAAGTTGTCTCAAATAAAGAGACTTGTTACTTGTTGTCATGGAGAATTGCAACAAGAAATGGTTTTCTATGGATAGAAATATGACTTCCCTGGGAAAAGCCACGATATTCCTGCTGAGGAGATAAAGTCTTCTCGTGCAAAATAAATGCACAAACCAAAACTCAAAGTTTTCAGAAATCCAAAGTAAATAATATTGTCATGCAACCACAGATCTAAATCAGAAATAAACTGGAGCAAGACGGCCAACGAAGATACATACTTTGAGAAATAAACTCAAGAGGGAAAAATGAATCCATCTATGTAAGGAGCATTGTAGGAAGGCCAGAGTAAAATGTCAATGAACAATGATTTGTCAATCTTATTCATGCATGATGTATGTATGCATGTATGAGTGCTATCGTGTGTATGCTGGTAAAATAGATACACAATCAGTACAAACAAACAAAACCGCCTCAGATACTAACAACACTTGGCTAAACTTCAATCAGAATGATCATTCCAAGAAAGGTAAAGGCCAACTGCAGAAACCAAACCTACTGCCTGCTTTAACTTCACTGAGGAGAAACATAATCCAGAGGTAGACAAATCAAACAGATACCGGGATAGAACATCCTTCTTCCGGCTTCATCAGAGAAACCAATTTTTTCCAAAAGCAACATGCCTACTGGAGATTGCATGACCAAACTCAAATAAAGCAGATTGACGCTGAAACAATCAAACCTCACTGGGGAATTCAAGCCTATCTCTCTGGAGAAAGATGAGGATTGAAACTTTACATCATGAAAACTTAATCCATCAAAAGATGCCCTAGGATAGCCTTTCCGAGGAATCAATAATTTAACATTAATGTCAATACTGCAGAAAGAGCGACATCTCAGCATACCAAGGGAATAAAACCTTTCATCATATGAGGGACGACTTTGCTAAGGAATCTTGGACAGAGGCTTCTGACCATGCAAACCCAAAATCAAACATGAACCACAACCTGACTGGGGACAAAGGGATTACGAACCCAATACTGCACCTTACACCGATTGGTATCGTCTTTAACTATCTGACAAACATACAAAGATTGTGCACATACCAGCAAAATGACCTGAAAGAACCTTCATGAATGAAGTAAATCTTCTCAAAACAATCGGAGTTTGTTCATTCCTGGGATCACCATTTTCTATTGTCATTGTGTCATCACAAATCTCAAAGTAAATTGAATTGTAAAGATCTCTTTTGTTTGAAAAGTCAATTTTGCTTTTTAATCTTTTTGCTTTGAAAGTTATCATCAGTAATAAATGGAGTCTTTGCAAGCTAAGTAAAATAAGAACACAAAGAATTGGGTTAAAGCTCGAATTTCATTAATAGAATAGTAGTCTGCGAATGGTGAGACTCCATAGATGATTACAACGTTTGGGAAATGGTAATACATAATGGAAAAGATACATTGAGATATAATGACCACTATTCCCCCTAACAACTTTTGAAATCCTAAGCAGTAGCTTTTGTTGAAGTATGGTGAGGATCCGAGAAGATTGTTGCTTCAATGATCAAGTCTTGTCTGACGTAGTTACTTGCCAAGAAAAAACCCTAACTTTTGCCTAAGCTGCCCTTGCGGGTTTTTAACTTAGCGGGAAATTTATTCTATTTATGTCTCTAATTTTTTCCTAGACCGCTCTTTCGGGTTTTCGGCCTACCGAGACGCTCCTTTTTTCCTATGCCACCCTTTCTGGTTTTCAACTTAGCGAGCTGTTCTTTTATTTCTTTAGGAGAAGTATTTCTTGACTGCGTCAGCATTCATGGGACGTGGGAACTCCTTGCCGTCCATAGTTTCAAGAATTAATGCACCACCAAAGAAGGCTTTCTTGACAACACACGGGCCTTCAAAATTGGGAGTCCACTTGCCCCTAGAATCAGTGTTGAAAGACATGATCTTCCTGAGCACGAGGTCGCCTTATCTGAATTCACGAGGTTTGACCTTTTTATCAAATGCTTTCTTCATTCTTCTTTGATATAACTGTCCATGACATAAAGCTATCATTCTCTTTTCCTCAATCAAATTCAATTGGTCAAACCTGTTCTGGACCCATTCAGCCTCTGTCAATTTGGCTTCCATTATCACACGCAACGAGGGAATTTCTACCTCGACAGGGAGTACAGCTTCCATCCCATACACCAGGGAGAACCGGGTTGCTCCTATTGAAGTGAGAACAGATGTTCTATATCCATGCAGAGAAAAAGGGAGCATTTCATGCCAATCCTTATAAGTAACAACCATTTTCTGGATAATTCTCTTGATATTCTTATTAGCAGCTTCAACAGCCCCATTCATCTTTGGCCTGTATGGAGATGAATTATGATGGACAATCTTGAATTCTTCGCACAGTTTTGTCATCATCTTGTTGTTCAAATTCGAGCCATTATCGGTGATGATTCTGCTCGGACACCATACCGACATATAAGACTACTTTTAATAAAATGAACAACCACCTGTTTGGTAACATTGGCATATGAAGCAGCCTCTACCCATTTGGTGAAGTAGTCAATTGCTACCAAGATAAAATGGTGCCCATTCGAAGCTTTGGGTTCTATCATCCCGATCATGTCAATACCCCATATAGAGAAAGGTCATGGGGAGGAAATCACATTGAGAAGTGTCGGAGGCACATGAACCTTGTCCGCATAGACCTGGCATTTATGGCACTTCTTTGCAAATTTGTAACAGTCAGATTCCATTTTCAACCAATAATAACCTTCCCTTAGCATCTTTTTAGCCATCAAATGTCCATTAGCATGAGTTACAAATGAACCTTCATGAATCTCATGCATCAACATGTCTGCTTCGTGTCTATCCACGCATCTGAGCAAGACCATGTCATAATTTCTCTTGTATAACAAATTTGCATTGAGGAAGAAACTGCCTGTCAATCTTCTCAGTGTCTTTCTATCTTTCCTCGACGCACCAATCGGATATTCCTGAGTCTGAAGAAAATGCTTGATATCATAGTACCAAGGTTTTTCATCTGCTACCTCCTCTGTTGTAAACACATGAGCGGGCCTATCCAGCCGTCGAACTGTAATTCGGGGTATATCATTCCAAGTATTTACTTGGTACATGGAAGTCAGAGTTTCCAGAGCATATGCCATTTGAATTTCATCTCTAGGGATGTGATGGAATTCAACTTTATTGAAGAAGGGTAATAATCTTCTAGCATAATCTTTGTAAGGGATCAAGCCAGGGTGACGAGTGTCCCATTCTCCTTTAATATGATTTATTACCAAAGATGAATCACCATACACATCTAGAATTTCAATTATGAGATCAATAGCTTCTTCGAGACCCATGATGCAAGCCTCATATTCTGCCATATTATTAGTGCAATCAAATGTTAACCTTGCAGTAAAAGGAATGTGCGATCCATGAGGAGTGACAATCACAACACCAATTCCTTTACCATAAGCATTCACAGCTCCATCAAATACCATACTCCAACGAGATTCAGGGTCAGGGCCTTCCTCAGGCAATGGTTCATCATAATCTTTCACTTTCAGGAACATCACATCCTCGTCGGGGAATTCATATTCTGCAGACTGGTGATCTTCCACTGGCTGGTGAGCAAGGTAATCTGCCAACACACTAATTTTAATATCCTTTTGAGTGAGGTACTCGATATCATATTCAGATAACAACATTTTCCAGCGGGCAATTCTCCCAGTAAGAGCAGGCTTTTCAAAAATATACTTGATTGGATCCATTTTGGAGATCAACCAAGTGGTATGATTCAACATATACTACCGCAAACACTTTGCCGCCCAGGCCAAAGCACAACATGTCTTTTCTAGCATGGAGTACCGCGACTCACAATCAGTGAACTTTTTGCTGAGATAATAAATGGCGAACTCTTTCTTCCTTGTTTTATCCTATTGTCCCAGAATACAACCCATGGATTTATCTAACACAGTTAGATACATAATCAACGGTATTCCTTCTACGGAAGGGAGCAAGATAGGAGGTTCAAGCAAATATTCTTTAATACTCTCAAATTCCCTTTGGCAGTCATCCGTCCACACACAACCTTGATCTTTCTTTAACAACTTAAAGATCGGTTCACATGTTGCAGTCATGTGGGAAATAAATCTGGAAATATAATTCAAACGCCCGAGGAAACCTCTGACTTGCTTTTCAGTTCTTGGTGCTGGCATTTCTTGAATTGCTTTGACTTTATCAGGGTCAGCTTCAATTCCTTTCTTGCTAACAATGAAACCCAACAATTTCCCTGATCGAACACCGAAGGTGCATTTATTTGGATTCAAGTGGAGACGATACTTCCTCAAACGCTGAAACAACTTCAACAAATCTTATATATGCCCTTCTTCAGTCTGGGATTTGTCAATCATATCATCAACATATACTTCGATTTCTTTATGCATCAGATCATGGAATAGGGTTGTCATAGCCCTCTGGTACGTTGCACCAGCGTTCTTCAACCTGAAGGGCATCACTCTGTAACAGAATGTTCCCCAGGGTGTGATAAACGTTATTTTTTCCATGTCCTCTGGAGCCATTCTTATTTGATTATACCCGGAAAATCCTTCCATGAACGAGAATACTTTGAATTTTGATGTGCTATCCACTAACATGTTGATGTGAGGCAATGGAAAATCATCTTTTGGACTAGCTTTATTTAGATCTCTGTAATCTACGGACATGCAGACTTTTCCGTCTTTTTTCGGTACTGGAACAATATTGGCAATCCATTGAGGATACACTGACGTCACAAGAAAACCAGCATTAATCTTCTTTAGGACCTCCTCTTTGATCTTTACTGCCATATCTGGGTGGGTTCTTCTCAATTTTTGTTTAACTGGCGGACACTCTAGCTTCAACGGCAAGCGATGCTCGACAATATATGTATCTAGACCGGGCATATCTTG
Organism: Vicia faba; assembly: GCA_948472305.1. Lineage (NCBI taxonomy): Eukaryota > Viridiplantae > Streptophyta > Magnoliopsida > Fabales > Fabaceae > Vicia > Vicia faba. The sequence goes on from OX451736.1 coordinate 726,827,652, forward strand.
ATAAGACCAAGCAAAAATATCCATATACTCTTTCAACAACTCAATCAACCCGCTCTTTACATCAGGATGCAACGATGCTCCAATCTTGACTTCCTTCGGATCCTCTTCTGAACCCAAATTAATCACTTCCAAAGGCTCCTTATATGCCTGAATGGTATTTTCCTCGTGCTCAAGCAACCGTGAGACCTCTTTTGGAATCTCGTCATAATCTTCTTCTTCAGCCCCAAACACAAGACATTCAATGTTGGGAGAGGGTGCAGGGTCATTGTATTCAACAGGTTTTTTAATTAATCTGCACATATGATTTATGATTGCTTTTAGAAACTAACACATATAACAAGTGATCATGCATAAGTTATTATTTATTTTGAAAGGTTTTTTTATTACCATTTTCCAAGAAAAAGCAGAAGATAAAGACATAATTTGGGAAACAAAGACAACTTTTATTAATGATCTTAAAAGTTACAGCAAACAGATAAGCCCTACAACATTAATACTTCCACCTTGGGCAGAGTGAAAGCTTTTCAAAGGAAAGAAACAGATTAACAAAAAAAATAACTTTAAAACATGTATGCAAGAAGGAACATCAATGGTGACCCAGTTCTGAACTCAGACTCCATGTGTCACATAATTCGGTACTTCCTGCTCTAGTTCATCCTCTTCAACAACATTAATTCCAGAACCAATTGGATGGAGGTAGCCTCTGCTGCCGAAAACATTATGATAACTGTTCACATAAGACTTTGACTTAAAACTTTAGCCTTTGCCATTCTTCGAAGATAAACCCAAAACAGTTCTATTTTTGTTCACAGGTGGATCCACAAGTCGTCCCCAAACTATATTACGACCATTGCGCACAACCTGCTGCGCGTCCTTCAGCGAAACCACAGAATTCTCATTTCTCCTTATGTTGTCAATGGATAGGGCTTGGAACTGGGTTCCAACAGCAACCTCATCCGCTTCTACAATACTAAAAGAGGATAGATGGGATATCAATAATGCCTGCTCCCCATTTATGATCACTACCTTCCCTCCACGCACATACTTTAGCTTTTGATGCAGAGTTGAAGTGACAGCCCCTGCTTCGTATATCCATGGTTGTCCTAGCAAACAATTATATGCGGGAATAATGTCCATGACCTGGAAGGTTATCAGGAACACATGTGGTCCTATATGGATGGGTAAGTCCACTTCATCGATGACAGATTTCGTCGACCCATCAAAAGCCTTCACAATGATGCCACTCGGGTGCATAGGTGCTCCTTGATATTTTAATTTCATGAGAGTACTCCTCGGTATAACATTCAGCGCGAATCCATTATCAATTAGCACATTGGATAGTGAATCATTCTTGCAGTTCATAGATATGTGGAAGGCCAGGTTGTGATTCCTCCCTTCATCTGGTGATTCATCATCGCAGAAACTCAAGTTGTTACATGATGTAATGTTTCCAATTACGCTGCTGAATTGATCTAATGGCATTTCATTCTCCACAAAAGCTTGGTCTAGTACTCTCATCAGTGATTCTCTATGAGCAGAGGAGTTCATCAATAAAGCTAGGATAGATATCTTTGAAGGAGTCTGCAGTAGCTGATCTACGATTATGTAGTCGCTCATCTTAATTATCTTCAAAATATCGTCCACTTATTTCTCTAATGTGGCCCTGCTAGTCTCTCCTATAGCCTTCTTAGGCTCATCATTCTCAGCAATTTTCTTTCTAGCAACAACATCTCTTCGTATAACTGGTGCAAACATACGACCACTACGGGTCACCCTGCTATTTTCAGCTATATTTCCAACATCAGGCATTAGCTAGATGGGAACTTCCACCCCATCTTCTAAGATTCTAGCGTTGTATTTGTAAGGCACTGCCTTATCTGATTTGTAGGGAATAGGACCTGGCAGACTAATTACCAATGGGGTAACAGCTGGTTTTCTATGGTACTCCACTTCAAGATGAGCGGGTGCACCAAAACAAGGCACAATGACGTTTACCCCTTCTTCAACATAATCAGACATCAAAAAGTCATTTCTGGCAAACAAATCTTTGTCTGAAGAGAAATACTCATCCGCAGAAGCATACTCTTCCTCTTATTCTTCTTTCATTAAACAAACTTCAACCATATAAATCTCATGATAATCATCCCTCTGACCCGTGATCTTGATAGTTCCATTGTCTAACAGCAACTGAACACCCTTCCTCATAATAGAACATCCTCGGGGGTCTCGACAGCAAACTATGCAAGACCCATATTGGTGTTCCACCTGACCAACAGTACGGTAGAAGGTAGCATGCAACTGCACGAGATCCTCATTCAAATACTCCACATCAAAAATTCTGAATTCACCAGGACATCCAGAAACCATATTCACTTCCTCTTCATACTCTGCCCTAGGCCTGATTATATGGATTAAGCCCTCATCCATCATCTCCTGTAAATCAGCCTTTATCTTCTCGCAACCCTGTATATCTGTACTGCAAACAGCACAACCGGTGTGGTCATGCATATAATAGCTTAATTCATATAGGTCTTTGTGCATCTTCACCAAATCTCCTCTAACCAGATTAATGTGAAAAATCCGAAAGTCACCTGAACAACTGGCCACCATATTTATAGCATTTACTCCCCCATGTTTGGGTAGAGGATTGTCTTTCACATTAGGTCCCATGTCTTTGAAAGATAGAATTCCAGAATTCACCAACCTTTGCACTTCAGTCCTCAAAGGATAACAATTCTCAACACTATGCCCTGGTGCTCCCTGATGAAAAGCACATGTTTGGTCTGCCTTGTAATACCAAGGAAATGGTGATGGTACGACAGGAGGTGATCGCGTCTGGACCAACTTCTTCTGAATCAATGTCGGTAGTAGCTCTGCATAGCTCATGGGAAGAGGGTCATAGTTCTCCCTTCTCTGATTATTCCCCTGGTTCCCCTGTTGGGATGGTCTTTGATAAGCAACAGTAGTCGGAGGGGCACTCATCACAGGAATAACTGAGGCGACTTGTTGGTGACGCTGATAATTCCTTCTAGGAGCGTTTACCCTCCTCTATTGTATAACAAAATTTGTATCCCCCTCTTTCTTCTTGGTAAACCCATAAGATGGCTTCTTCACACCTCCAGATCCTTCACTCTTCGTCAAACGACCTTCTCTTACAGCCTCTTCTAGGAGGACACCCATTCCTACCATCTCTGTAAAATCACTTGGTGCACTTGTTACCATCCTTTCGTAGTAGAAAGCACCCAGCGTCTTCAGAAAAATCTTAGCCATTTCTTTCTCTTCCATGGGATAAATCACTTGGGCAGCTACATCACGCTATCTCTGCGCATACTCCTTGAACGATTCCCTGTCTTTCTAAACCATGGCCCTAAGTTGGTCACGGTCGGGCGCCATGTCCATATTATACTTGTATTATTTGATGAATGCTTCTCCCAAATCATTAAAAGTATGGATGTTAGCGCTGTCTAAACTCATATACCACTTCAACGCTGCGCCTGTCAAACTATCCTGAAAAAAGTGAATCAGTAGACGTTGATAATCGGTGTGGGTAGATATTCTCCTCACGTACATCACCAAGTGAGCACGAGGGCAAGTGTTGCCCTTATACTTCTCGAACTCCGAGACCTTAAACTTAGCAGGTACCTTAACATTCGGGACCAAACACAACTCATTCACATTCTGCCCAAATAGCTCTTTTCCCCTAAGAGCCTTCATCTCTCTTTGCATTCTATCAAACTGCTCTTGAAAATCATCCATTCTTTCATAGAGACCCAAGTCTTCACTCGGCGGAGGGAAAGGACGACACATATCTTCATTAACAAACAGAACCAAATTCACTGAAGGAGGTGCAGCGGGAACAGTATGCACCACAGAAGGTGTCGGAGTAACAACGGTCTGAACCACTAGAGCATCTTGAGGGCCATGATTGAAACCTTCAGGTGAAAAATTCTATGGCATTCCCCACGGATAACCTTGAGGCATACGGTTTTGAACAACAGCCAGAGTAGCGGATACAGGAACAGTCGGAACTTCAGTATTTGCCCTTGTTGGTTGAGGTTGAACACTCGGTGGCTGATTATGAGAAACCACCAGAGCTTCCATCAGAGTAGTCAAATTGGCCAAGCCGACCTTCAAAGAAGAAACTTCTTCATGCAGCTCGTGATTCTCCTGTTCTAAGTTGTCCATCTTCTTTTTGAAATTAGCCCGAGTGTTGTAGTGATGAGTCAGCTTGCTGAATGAAGTAAAGAAGCTTGGTAAGGCACCTGGATATGCATAATAAATGCAAGAAATATGTGCAATATGATGCATTACATGCAATGCACATGATTATTTTTACTTCCTTATTTAATATTTCAAGGGATTTAAGATTTATAGACATATTGCAAACATCAAAATAATAACGCATTTGAAATATTGAAGAAAAAAAATTATTATAATAACTTCATAATGGATTACAAGTTTCAATGATCTCAAGTACAAGATGAAAATACAATCTAAAATCCTGAGGAAAAGAACTGATGGAGATCAATATGTACGCTGGCGCTTCCCTATGAGCCTGGAAATCTGAGCCCTCAACCTCTGGTTTTCTTCCACATGTCTGATGGCAATCTCCTTCCAATCATCTGAATCAGGAAGTGAGTAATCAACACCTGTTTGAGGCTTAGGGGAAAATAAATCCCCTTGCCTCTCCATAGACTCCACCGCTCGACTCTCAAGGATCTCGATCAAATCGTCTTTCTCCTTCAGGTCTGCTCTGTAGGAACTCTCTAAAGTCTGGAACTTGTTCTTCCAAGCATCCTTTTCCTGTTGCATCCTGACCAAAGCGAGTTGCAGTTCTTCTAGATCGTCTAATAAAGGAGGAGTGGTCTTCACAAATAGATCAGGCATGGGTGTCTCACGAGTATACGTCATCTTCAACTGAATGGCTCTCGATCGGACCCACTGAAGATATGGCTCCAAAGAAGCAGCACCCCTAGGTCCCAAATCCTTCCTACTCTTCTTATGAATGTGACGCCAGGCCTTCGCAATCTGCTCCCTAGCTTCCCTATGGTCTTCTCCTTCCTTCAGAAAGAAACTACTCAGATGAATGCTATTCGGTTTATCCCTCAACGGATAACCAAGTTATCGTCGTGCAAGAATAGGGTTATAGTTAATTCCTCCCTTTGTACCAAGAAGAGGTACATTTGGGAAACTACCACAACTGTCAATAATCTCCACATCCTAAGAAGCTCGGTGATACCAATCAATATCCAAGTGAATGGGTTCCATGATCTTAGGAGCCCAACGGGGTTCCTTCTTGACACCCCAAAAAGCATCAGACCGAGGTATATGAGAGATGAACCACCGGTACAACAGAGCCGTGCAACAAATAATCATTACCCCATGATAAGAATTCCAAAGATGAATAGAGTAATAAGCATCACCCAACAGTGTAGGAACTGGGTTTCCAATCATGAAGATCCTGATAGAGTTAATGTCGACAAACTTGTCCACATTAGGAAATAAGAACAGTCCGTAAGCAAGTAGAGTAAAAATGGCCTCAAAAGCAACCGTACTCTTCATCTGGAAAAGTAACAAGCTTTCTCCAATAAGAACTGAGCTGGTAATCCTCTAATCCCTCCTTTAGTATTCATATGGGCTTCCACCTCAGACTTTCCCAGATGAATCAAAGCAGTAATCTCATGTGGTTTTGGCTCACCCTCTAAACTAGTAAAAGGAACACGATCGGTAACAGGTAAATCTAATAGATAAGAATACTCCTCCAGTGTAGGCATCAACTGATAATCGGGAAAAGTAAAGCAGTGATACACAGGATCATAGAACTGGACTAAGGTCGAGAGAATACCCTCCTTCATCTTCAGCTTCATGAGAGGAATAATGGATCCATACTTCTTCCGAAAGTCTGCTGAACACTCGATCTCTGGAATTATACTGACCAACTCATCTATCTTGGGATCCTTGAAATTGTATTTCCCGGTCTTTCTCTTTCCATAATCCATGGTTAAAAGTACCTGAGATATTCACAAATAGTCAACCTTTAAATCCCTTGAAATATTGTTTTCTTCAAAAGATGCTTATGAGTGCATGGATGCATGATGCAACAATCACACACAAGATCACACATATAGGGTTCATAGGTTCAACGTCACGAGTATGAGGTCGAAGGTACTACCCATAAGGTGTTGGTCTAAAAATTTATCACCTACCAAATAAGGTTCTAGAGGTTCCCAGAGTCTACATCCTTCCTTAGGATATTACCAACTTCCCGATTAACTCGGTAATTAGTAATATTCTCAAGAAAGACTTGTCCGAGTGTAGTATCGCGTGACAACTATTTCAGGATTACTCCGTCATAGCTTCCACACTACATCTAAAAGGCCAAGATGGGTTTGGTATTCTACGGTCCTCAGTTTCAGCAGGCTCCCAGGTCAAAAGCAGTACGTCTTCCCGATTACTCGGTAAATGACACTACAGTCAAAGGGGCCTCCACTGAGTGGGGGATCTCATGCCTCCTTTTTTGGGATTACTCCCTCAAAGTTAACATGACTATATCGCCCGTCCTATCTTAAAGTTTTCCCAAGTCCAGGTATAGGACTTATGAGTAATCACCAAGCACCTTGAAAACTAGGAAAATCCAAACAAACATATATACAAAATATAACACATAAACAACAATAGCACATATACAGATATAAACAAATATAGGATCAACCCACTTAGGGATGGGCCAGCAAGAGGTCAATCTGTCCCCAGTGAAGTCGCCATTTTTCTGTAGTGGTAGAAATGTTCAATACTAAGCCATTGGATTGACTAGACTTTATACAAATCAAAATGAAAATCGCCACCACACTTTATTGTTTCCAAAGGAATGGGAAAAGAGCGAATAACCCAAAAAGAGGGGGAAATATTCAAGGTAAGGGGGTTGGTTATGCAAAGGGAAGGCATTAGCACCCTAAACATCTACGGTACTCCACAGGAACCTCTTTGTAAAATATGTATATTTTGGCTATAAAAATGTGTTGTATAGAAAATGGATAGTGGAGGTGAGAAAAGAAATATATTTTTTATGATTTTTGCATCCGCCGCGGTTGCGAATCTTTAGTGCCTACGTACCACCTTTCGTGCAATAGGGGATCAGGGTACACGTAGTTCCTCTTTTTAAAAATTTGAAACACAAGTGTGTTGGTTAATTTTATGAGATAAGACATCATCGTCATTGTCCGTGTGGAAAACATACTTACTACCCACAATCATGAGAAAGGAGAATTTGCGTCATCTCAAAGTGGAGGATATGGCTTGGATTTTAAAATCAACAATGCCTCACTCAACACCCAAGTGGAAAATATCTCACTTTACTACATATTATAGAAGTATAGTTGTTTGCATCACTACAAGGATTGACAAGAGTCTAACCTTTGAGAAAAGTTTAAAGATACAAGCCAAAGTGGCAAAAATGGTTTGAAATGAGATTGATTGACTTTTAGTCTTCTCACAAAAAATGTCAAGGTATTATTAAATTGATTGAGGTTTATTTATGAAAATATTTTGAAAATGCATGGACATAAGTCCAAGTTTATTATGAAAGTATTTCAAGTTTATAAATAAGAAGAATTTTCAAAAAGGAGGGAGAAGATTTCTGAAATTAAAGAAGATGGGAGGAGAACAAGATACTATCCTAAGGCATAAGGTAAAAGCTAAGGATAATATCCATCTAACCAACAAGAAGCCAAAGCTTGACATTATGATCCAAGATAGAATTCCCATTCTTTGGATTGAAACCAAGTAAGAAAAGATACTATACCTCTTGAGAGAACCAAACTTTAAGTGTATTAAGTCTTCACAAAAATGGGGCAGAGTAACGGTTGTATACGGTGAATTCCAGATTACAAACAAATGGTGTAATCACAAAAACCTGCACACAAAAACAAACAAGGAACCCAGTGTCTTGAGGTAAACCTCAAGAACTCCAGACAAAATAATCAGATAAGATCACAAGGTCTTCACGATAGGCCAAGGTTTCTAATCCTAAGTCCAAGAAATAGTCCCATGCTCCATCATGCCACGGATAGTAACCAAATAGTCCAAGTACCATTAAGAGTTTTTTAGGGTTTATGTTGATTATTAAGTATCTTGAGAAAAGAAAAGAAAAGCTCAAGTGAGCAAAGTAAAAATGGAAAGAAAATAAATGCTCAAATGAGCAAAGATGAAAATGGCATGAAATGAAAATGCTAAAAGTAAATAGTACATAAAGCATAAAAAAGAATCAAAGCATAAGATAAAACAAGTCAATAATTAGTGGTTAGTTGGATGACCATCTTGAAACTTGCATTTGGAACTCATTAGAGGATTGGTAGAACCAAAGCCTCCACACAACAAGTTGCATTTGCTTTTTGTCAAGTATATCATCCATGTGGAATTCTCATAAGTACCATTTAATGATCAACAATATTTAAGTGATCCGCGTTGACCAAAGGTGTTATAGATCCATTAGAGGATTGGTAGAACTAAAGCCTCCACACAATGAATCTCAAGGTTATTGGATCAAAGAGATCAAATTAACATACTTGGGCTTGCAATCATAAGTTTGGGCCACGAATGATCATTTATTCGAATCGGGACAAAATTTAGCGCTATGTTGAGCAATCGTAAGTGGACTTATATAGAAGTTGCACCTATTTTGAGGCCGGTCAATAGAAATCTATGCACCATTTGTTTTGAGACATGATATAGAGATCATGCTCCAACAACATTTAGTGCAATGAGAAGGGGATGAGATGAAGAGGGATTAGGGCAAAAAGATGAATAAACCACTTTTGAATTAAAAATTTAATCAAACTATTATTAAAATCATTCATCCATTTTGGTGGAGTTGAACTCAACACCCAAGATCCAATGATGTTAATAAAGTCATGATCAAAAAATCAACTCAAGGCAGCCAGAAAATAATCACAAAATAATATCATATTTAATATATACATTAAAAAGGTAAAAAAATGTTTAAAAATAGAAAATAAAGAGGAAAATATCAATTATGTTCAAATTAATCAAGAAATGAAAAATAAGGCCATAGAAAAATCAGAAATGGATCCAAATATTTTTATAAAAAGTTTGGTGATTTTTAAAAGTCAGAAACTATTTTTAAACTATTTAAAATTGCTAAAACAAACATAAAATAGATCAAAAATAGTAAACCTCAACATAAAATTCCATAAAATTTTCAGAAAGTCAAGAATATACAAAATAATATTTATGAATTTTTCCAGAATTAAAAAATGTCAGAAAGTATTTTTTAAGTAATTAAAGAAAACAAATAATACAAAAAATATAAAAAATACCAAATTTCAAAATAAAAATGTGAAAAAATATTCATAAGATCAGAAATAATTCAAAGTATTTTTGTGAATTTTTTCATAATTTTTGGATGAAAAAGAAAAGAGTTATGAATTTTTGAAAATTTAATCAAATAAAATATAAAATCAGAAAATAAAATAAAACCAAAAAGATGTGGACCATCAGATCATAGTCAAAACGCGTTAGTAAGCTAATCCAATGGACCAGACGCGTTGTGCTTGATATGGACCTTAGTGAAACACACATGTGATCAGAAAAAGGGCAACCAATGAAATTACAACGTTTGGCACGCTATCATTGGCTGAGACGAGACATGTCATCGTCTTCAACCTCCATACACCCTGCAATGGGGATTTTGTGAGATCCTTCAAATGGAAAAATTAGGATCCCAGGCTAGCATCATTGAACTCGTCTCTTCAAGACGATTCTAACACAACCATCGCGCCAAATTTATATAAGGTATGGAGAGAGATATGAATAAAAAAATCAGAAAACAGCGAGCACCTTCAATTTGAGATTTCTCTCTCAGTTCTCAATGGATTTAAAAATTGTGAGCAGCATTAGAATCAGACAAAGGAGTAGAATAGACCAGTGCTTGATTTGGATCCAAATGGTGGAGAATTCTACCTTTTCGAAGTTCAAGTAAGAAGCTCTGAAACTGGACTTCTGTAGCTTGAATTATGGGTCGTTTTGATTGGTTTAAGTGCTGGAGAGTTTGTATGAAGTTCAAGGATGATGAATGCACAAAGAATTTTGGAAAAGGAAGCTTAAATTTCAAAAACTGAATTCAACAAAAGTGGGTTCGTGTGAGGTTTTGGCAGGGTGTTCTTGGCTCTCTAAGCTTGGGAAAATGGATGGTGGATGACCCTCTATTTATAGGGAAGCAAATGGGATCAAAAGAAAGAGCAAATGATGTGTTTTGGAGGGAATTCGTGTGGGTCTACATCATGAAGAAAGTGTGACTCAATTTTGATCAAAACTCAGCTAAATTGTGCGCTTCATGATGCTAAACACTTCTGGGAAGTTGCTAATCATGATTAGAAACAAAAACATGTGTTTAGAAGCCAAAACAAAGATTTCAAAATCCAGACTTTGTGAAAAAATCATTTTCAAGTTACCAAATTCAAATCCATGGATTTCTAACTCAAGGGGTCTTAGGGCATAATTCTTGGTGCTTTGGAAAGATGAGGTTACAATGTTTGCAATGGAAAAAGAATGGAATCAAATGGATGCTTGAGCTGAAAGTTACATGGAGTCAAAGTTGAAGAAAAAAAGTTGACTTTCCATACTTAGAAATATTTCAAATTCTTCTTCAAAAATGACCTATAATCTTTTGTATCCAAACATGGACTTCCACTTAGAATTTGCTCTTGACCCAAAAAGATGGAATGAAGTAGATCTCTTGAATGACATTTTGGAATTTTGAACCACTCAAAATCTCCAAAAAATGAGCAAGTTATGACTTGTTGAAGTTGGCCAAAAATCAAGAAATGACCCATAATCTTTTGCATTCTTAAGGCAACTTCCATCCATTTTCTCACTTTGCACATAAAAGAAGGCATAAAGTACACATCTTTAAGATCATCATGGAAAATTAATGGACTCAAGGTGATAATAATTTACCAAGTTATGACCATTTGAAGTCACATATGGAAAATTGTGGATTCATCTGGATGACTTGTAATCTTTCTTCATCACCAAGTTCCTTCCACATCAAGACTCCTTGGAAATTTTGAAGTGATTTGTTGGTAATTCTTTGAAGAGAAAGATGTATTTTGAATCACTCAAAAATACCAAAAGGTGAGCAAGATATGCTCCTTTGAAGTTCAAAACCCTAGCCTCTAGATCAAGAGAATACTTTGAGGAACTTTGACAAGTTTGAACAAACTTCTTGTGCAAATATTCTTTCTTTATGAATAGAAGTTGTTGAGGATGATGATGAGGATCATAGCCACCAAAAATACTTCCATACCTTGAATTTGATAGAAATGTGCTCTTGTGACCAATAGGAACAAGACTTTGTCCAATCATGACAACTTCTTCCCTTAACCCCTTGTACTTTTGAATCAATTTTGATAACTTTGAAATATGATGAACCAAAGCAAGCCTTGTCATGACATTTCTTCCAAAATAACTTCAATGGTGAGGTTTGAATTTCTCAAGACATGTTTACTAGGGCATGGAAATAAACTCATGAACCAATGAAGCAACTTGCTGAACCTCATTGCCTTTACCTACATTATTAACAAGTAAGACAAACCAACATTTCATTTTATTAATTAGAAAGAAAATCAAAACAAAATATTCATGATCACAAAAAAAAATAAGTCAAGGTGCTTTGGGATTCCTCAAAAGAGCAAAGCTAAAGATAGGGAGAAAAACCAAAAGCCTTAATGTGATCTTGTTGTGATTGAATCAACATGGTATGATGAAGGGATCTTAAGGGCAAAAATTGGGGTACAACAGTTTGTTGGAAATGGTTATGATGGATATGTCTTTAGGTTTTTCAGTCAAACTTTTTATGGATGGAGTTCTTTCAAACAGGATCTCATGACTATCTATTAGGTGTTGAACACCTTTTTTCAGCCATTCACATCCATTCTTTTGTAGAGCATAACAATTACAGTCTTTTAAACAACCGAGGAAAACTCCAACTCTCAGCAAATTTTCTTTAACAATGGTCAGTGGAGTAGTCAAATATTCAATGGAGGAAACAAAAGTAGTGTCTTCAATTGTATTGACACCTTTGCCATGATTTGTCATTGGTGTAGTTATAACATTTGGAGTTGTAGGTGGATCAAACTCAATGGTCTTGTTGTTGATGAGGACTTGAATTTTTCATTTCAAAGCCCAACACTGATCAATTTCATGTCTGGGGCTATTGGAGTGATAAACACGTTTCGCATTTGGATTGTATTTCGGAGATGAAACATTGGGATTTGATGATGGATCATGCAATGTTACCAAGTTAGACTTCAACAGGTGTTGCAAGGCTTGGGATAGCGACATGTTAATCCTTGTGAATTGTCTTCTTGGAACCTCATATCTTTGATGGTTGGCTTGTTGTTGTCTTTGAGTAGAGGGTGGATTGGAGATTAAAACAACATTAAGAGATTGGAGGTGGTCTTTCTTGACATGGCTTCTTAACCCATATACGGAATTAGTTTCCTTCTTGCCAGTAAAGGTCTTTTTCATAGTATTTGATGTAGAGGCTGAACCCATGGGAATTTTTCGAATTTTGATACCGCTCTCGACCCTTTAACTAGTTAAGATTAACTCAGTGAAACCAGACAATGAGCTCCCAATTAATAAGTTTAAAAATGGTCCAGTTAATGTTCCCATGAACATATCTACCAGCTCCCTATCAGTCAATGGTGGTTGTACTCTACCAGCAAGGTCTCTCCATTTTTGCACATATTCTTTAAAACCTTCATTGGGACCCATTGTCATTCCTTGTAACTGAATTCTAATCGGCGCCAAATCAGCGTTGTACTGATATTGACGGTAGAAAGCAGTGGCCAGATCTTCCCAAGTATAAATGTTTAAACCCTCCAACTGATAAAACCATTCTAATTGAGTCCCAGACAGACTCTCTTGAAAGAAATGCACCCACAACTTCTTGTCAGTGGTATGTGGTTGTATCTTGCAAATGTAGGATCTTAAGTGAAGTTTTAGGCACAAAACGCCGTCGTACTTAGCAAATATTGGAATTTTGAACTTGTGGGGAATAACTACCCCAGGCACCAAAGACAAATTACCAAAATCCAAGCCAGGCACGACTTGAATTTCCACAACCTTCAACCTATCTTCCAGTTTCTTATACTTGTCCTCAGTGGGTAGATATTATTCGTCAAAATAGTCCTCATCCGCAGAGTTTGGATTGTTGCCGCCTCTAGCACGGGTACTCCTTGCATCTTCGTCCTGGTTGTCGTCTTTGTGATACGGCGGCAGAACCGACTGTTATACTGGTTTTGCATTTGTATTCGAAAATGTTGCGGTAAGAAAGAGTCGCCACCAACTTTTCTTTTATCCAAATTAAGGAAAGGGTGAAAAGAACAGAAAAAGACCTTTCCGAGTATTTTCTGAGCAAGGGGGTAGATTATAGAAAGGGAATGTATTAGCACCTTTTCCATCCGTAGTTTTCTACGGGCTCTTAGATGCTTAGCTCATTTTTTAAATACCTTGTGCTTTCTGTTTTAAAAAATTATTTGAAAATGCCTTAGTGTGGCGATTCTCTTTATGATAACTCTTATATCAGTCCTCAAGAGTGTTGACAAAGTGAATGTTTTTTGAAAGTGTTTTTGAAAAGTTTTTGTGTAGGTGTAAAAAAAAGTTTGTTTTGAGCACAACATCTAAAAACTATCTACTTATACTCGAAAAGGTTCGTTCTTTTCCTCCTATCCTTTAGATAGTGCTATACTACTATTAGTGAGTAGGTAGCCCTATCGTTGGATGTATGAGGGACATTCGAAGGGAGGTTTTTATAGCCACAAAGGCAACTGGGCAAGAGGCTTTAGTGACTACCCTAAGGTTCTAAGATCATATTTTTATCGAGGAAACATCGAGCGGGTCATCAAGGAACTTATGATATTTTTGAACCAGAGGGTAGCCACTAAAACCTCTCACGTTTCGAGAGTTGTAACTATTTTCTGAAGGAAACCGAAGTGGGCGTACCCTAGAGGTGTATATGTGAGATGTGTTTTATGTTCCGTTATTTTAGTCTTGAGTTAGGTTTTCTAGCGTTTTGATTTTAATCTTTGCCATACAATCATATTAGTCATACATCTAGCAGTTAATATGAAAAGCAATAAAAAATGCAGAAATCAAGGGTCCTACACTATTACAACCAAATCTAAAGGCAAGAAAAATGTAAAAACAGAGAACAAAATAAATAGGGGAAATGAATCCTTCGATCCAGGTAGTAGACTCCTTCGATTCACCCTTCTTTTGCTTTCTTTCGATTGAGATTGGGAGCTAGCGTGATCAACCTTCGTTTGCACCCTTCTCTACTTCTTTCAATTGAGGTTGAGAGCAACCTTCGATTGCAACCTTCTATTCTTATTTTGATTAAACTATAAAGCAATATGGATCTGTAGAGCAGCATGAGTGCATATCCTTCGTTCACACTCTTTTTGTATCTTATTTGAGTCTGTACAAGTTAGTTCCAACATATATTTCGACAAAAAAGGAAAACAAACGAAAGGCACAACAATGAAGAATATAACTAGAAGGTTGTTTATATATTATGCTGAAATGAAAAAATAAGTGAAAGGCTATTTACATGTTATGCTGAAACGAAAGATATAAGGTCAAGGGGACTTACCTTGCTTGAAACTGGAACTCGTGTGGGGATTGGAGTTGTTGGATGCTCTTGGATTCGAAAGGAGAGAGGCAAGTGTGGTGTGATCTTTTTGAGTTTTGATAGTTTTTTGGTGTGCTTCTCTTAGGCTGTGTATGTGTGTAAGGTAATATATGTGTATGGTTCCTGGGCTTATGTCTCAAGGGTGTGTGTGTATGTATGTGGTATCCCCCCTTTCTGGCTGGTGTTAGTGTCTTATATTTATAGGGGTGAGAGGAGACAAGAAAATGGGGAAAGAAATCATGTCCTTAAAGGTTAGCCATTAAACATAGCTTTGAAGACAAAATCAGACCAATTTAAAGATTACCATTTAGAGAACTTTCATGCCATTTTGAAATGTTGAGTGAACCTAGACATGTTTCACCTTTGAATGCCTTAAATCCCTGCCCTTTGATTGAATATGAGTTACTTCCTTCGAATGGCTCAGGTCTTGCCCTTCAATTGAATTTGATCTACTTCCTTCGAATGGCTTAAGTCTTACCCTTCGATTGACTCTGAGCTACTTCTTTCGAATAGCTCAAATTCTCATCATTGGGGCCTCTTCGATTGAACCCCTACTCAGCTAGCCCAAACGAAAACTCCAATAGAAGCTTCCTTTTGACATGAATGTGCTTTGTGTAGGAAGCATGAGTATGTAAATATGTTGGATTTTGGGCCAGCACGCATCTTTTCATATTTCTCTTTCGTTTTGACCAACTAGGTCCAATCTTTGACCAAACCCTTTTTTCAGACAACACTAAATGTCCTTCAAATGGGCCTTTGAATGCTTCTTCGAATGGATCAGTTACATGTCCTTCGAATATCTCCTTCGATGGGACCCGTCTATTTTCCTTAGCTGCTTGATTCAAATAGCCCAAATGAGAACTTCATTCTGGCCAATCGAAGCCTCCTATGTCACTTCCTTCGAATGCCATTGCACAGGAGAATTGGTCCTGGCAATGTGTAGGACCAAGACTCATTATAAGACAAACTTGCATTCAGTAATTATGTGTCTCCTTCGAATGGCCACCAATATGTGTCCTTCGAATGGAACTTTGGAGTGCTTTTTCAAAGGGGTCATAGTTCAGAAACTGTGTTGATGGGCCTTGGCCTTGTACATTGAAAGCAAGCACAAAGGAAGTTTTTGCTTAGTGAATCAGAATACACATGCAGGAGGCCACTGCTGGTGGATCGAACGGAACTTGTAGGGGGTTCTCGCCTAAATGAAACTTGGACCAATGTTTAATCGAAGGGGGACCAATACGCAATCGAAGTTGATGGGCCAATGCTTAGTCGAAGGGTTTTGGATGCCCAATCGAAGCTTGTTGACATGCCAATCGAAGGACCCTTTGCTCTGATATACCAATCGAAGGACATTACTCAGATGCCAATTGAAGACATTGTTGGCATGTCAATCGAAAGACACTTTCTTACTGGTTTACTGGTTTTCATTTTTCTTTAGCCAAGTGTTTGTAACCACCCATGTAAAAGAAACCTTGGGAAACATGAGAGGGCAAATTTTGGGGTACAACAGTCTTCCTCTGATGACTCTTCAACCACTTTCACTTGACGGACTGGGCCATTAAACCTTTTCCCCATGTTGATCAAAGCCTTCTTCTTAGTCTTCTTCTTTGCAACCAGAAGTGACATCAGTTCTTGCTGCCCTTTCGCCAAGGTGAGCAAGGTTTCTTGAAATTGAGAATTTTGTGTTTGCAAGTCTTTTACAGTCTGCATGAGATCCATCTTACTAAAATAAATAGTAGAAAGATGAGGAAACCTGTGTCGAAAAACCTGCTTATGTTATGATGCATGTGATGCAAATGTGAATGTTTTCAAGGACCTTTAAGACTTAAATTTGTTTAAACAAATAAGGAACAAACATTAATTGTATTAATAAGTTAAAACGATTTACAAAAATTCCTCTTGGGCTTACAATGGAAGAAGCAAAAATAATACAAAATAAACTCCTAAAACAAAAAAGACTCAAGCTTCCCATGAGCACATCCTCTTCGGTGCAATGTAGGCATTCAAACTCCGCTTTTCATGAAGTTGTCTCATGAGTTCCAAAACCTTCTTCTCACTTGCGTAGAATTGGGTTTCAAAGGTATCTCGCTCCCCTTTGAGTTTAATCCAATATCTTTGCAACTCCTCAAGATAAGTAGGAATGTTAGGATGAAGAATGGTGTAGGGAACATCTCCTTCGAAATTAGGCTTCATGATGATAGGAAGGATAACCTCATATGGCATCATGAGGTTTTGAGCATGAGCTCGGACCCACTTGAAATAAGGCTCTAATGGGATAGAGTTCTTATGCCCCAATGTCTTTCTATCAACTTTGTTCACCATTTCCAAGCTCGCATAAATCTTCGACGATAACCTTGGACATTGTTCTCATAGTCAAATGCAATTCCTTGGACAAGTGCATCATGAGGACCATCCCTCCTAGCATACCAAAATTTTCATAAAGCCAAACAAGGATTATAGGTGATACCTCCCCTAATGCCAAGGAGAGGGATATTAGGGAATTCTACACAATGGTAAATAATTATAACATCCTCCAAAGATCAAGAACACCAATGAATATTCGAATGCGAGAGTGACATTAACCTATTAGACCATCTCATGCCTTGCTCATTCTTAAAAATAGATCTAGGTAGGTGTGAAATAAACCACCTAGCCAATAAAGGAGTGCAACACATAAGAATTCCTCTTTTCTTCATGGTGCGAGTCTGAAGAGAATGCAAGATATCTCCAAGTAAGGTAGGCACCAGGTTACGAGATAGAAAAATATTGACTGCATTCACATCTATGAGTTGGTCCAGGTTAGGAAATAGTACCATACCATAGATGAGAAGAGCCAACACTTCTTCAAAGGCTTGTATGTCCAAAGCATCCCAAAATAGTTGAGCCTTCTCAAATAGAAACTTGGCTAGAAAACCCTTAACGCCACTTCTTCTTTCCCAATTTGCCACAATGTTGGATCGTTGCAAATGTAAAGCTAAAGCAATTTCCTCAGGTATTGGGTCTTTCTCAACACTGGTGAATGGTAGTTGATCAAGAATAGGTACTCCGAAGAGTTAAGAAAATTCCTCCATGGTGGGCACTAGTTGGTAATCAGGAAATATAAAGTAATGGTGTAAAGGGTCAAAGAACTGAAAGAACACTTTCATCATGTCTTTATCAAGGCTTGAGGTAACCAGATTGAGAAGTCGACCATGTCTTTTGGTGAACATATAATTCTCAGGAACCCTTAATGTTAACTCTTTAAGTTGAGGAGGCACTCTTACAAAACAAAACAAAGATAAATCTCTAGGTCCTTGAAATGGTTAGTGGAAATGCTATGGTATGATGTCATGATATTATGTACAAATAATCATATACAAGCACACAAACAAGTCCTTAGGTTTAGGCTTACATGGGGTTTATAGGTAAGTACCCTCTTGAAGTTTAGTTGGTTTAACATGTCCTAGAAAGTAATCGGGTTCTAGGGAATCTCAATATCACTGATCTTTCTTCATCAAGCATTGTTTCAGTGCAAGCCTCTTTATTGGAGACCGAAATATCCCGAAAGTCCAATCTCAATGAGCATAGCATCGAGTATCAAACAACTTTGGATTTCACCAAAGTCGACTATCTTACTACTTCCTAATGGCCAAGTTGTTTAATTAAAGGTTCTACGGTCAGTTAGTGCTTCATGACACCACACAACGACCCCGTATTCTCCTAGACTGGACTTAAGGGATACTGATACCAACAAATGTGTGACACTAACATAGCCATCGCTTCAACCATGTTTGTATACCCCGCATAGTCCCCACGATCTATTGCTACTTACCTAATAATGTTCCTCGATCTGGGTAGAGGATCAATACAAAACCAAAACAAGGACCTAAAATGTAAAGCAAACAAGTCAAACAATGAAAGCATTTTAAAAGTGATCTAGTCTCTAAGGTAACCCCACTTTTAAGTATGTCCCCAGCAGAGTCTCCATATCTGTAATACGGTGGGAGAACTGACTTGGGTGTTTTGCGTTTTATCGCAATTGTTGCAGATAGTAAGAGTCGCCATCGACTTTTCTTTTATCCAATAAAGGAAAGGGTGAAAAGAACAGGAAATACCTTTTGAGATTTTTCTTGAGTTCGGGGGGTAGGTTATGAAAAGGGAAAGTGTTAGCACCCTTTTCATCCGTAGTTATCTACGGGCTCTTAGTTGCTAGCTCACTTTGAAATGCTTTGTTTGAAATGTGTTTGTGATTGATTTTGAAAGTATTTTTGAAAAGTGCCTTCGTTTAGGAAAACTTTGTAATGATTCTCGTCTCTATAAGAATGCATACAAACTGTTGACCTTTGAAAATATTTCATTTCGAAAGCGTTGGTGTGTTTGAAAGATGTTTGGTTAGAAATGTTTGTGAGAAAGCAACTACAAACGTTCTACCTACTCAAAATAGTCTTTGTTCATTTCCTCCTCCTTTAGATATTTCTATCTTACCATTGATTGATAAGAAGCCCTATCATTGGATGTGAAAGGACATGTGTGGGTCGTCGTATAGTCATAGAAGGCAACATTGTAGGATACCTTAGAAATTTTTTGTAAGGGTCTAAGATTATTTTACCGAAGGAAACATCGAAGGGTCATCGAGGGACTAAGATCTTGTATTCGAGGGTCATTCCTAAAGTATCCCACGTTCGAGGGACATGACTGTTTTATTCGAGGCAACAAGTGTGGTTAACCATAGAGGTGCAAGTACGTAAAGTGTTTGTTTTCATGCATTTTTGTATTAATATTAGGGTTCTATAAGATTGATTTTATCTTTCCATACACGCCCTAATTATTAACAATAATATGGAAAGCGATAAACTGCGGAAATTAAATGTCCTACGCTATTACAATACTTTAGGGGATGGGGGATACAAATTTACAAATGGGGAATGAAAGAAATTAAAACCTAATTACTATTACAACCATATTGAATAATGAATAATAATAAAAATATAAATAAATATAAAGATAATGTAAAAAAAAATGTTTTAAAAAAACTTTTATGTATTGACACATGGACTTACGCATTGATACAAAATTTTTTTATGCATTGACACATGCACTTATGCATTGGCTCATATCTGTTTTGTATCAACACATGCACTTATGCATCGATACATATCATTCCTTGCTCATGGAAATCAAAACCAACTCAGTATGAGTCGATACATAAAGGTTTTCGTTGGCTCATAACCTGTTTTGCATCAACACATGCACTTATGTATCGATACATGTCATTTCTTTGCTCCTGGAAGTCAAAACCAACTCAGAATGAGTCGACACATAATGGTTTGCATCGACTAATTTCTATTATGTGTCGACTCATTCATGTTTTGTATCGACTCATAACCTATTTTGTACTTAATATGTGTCGACTCATAGAAATATGTATCTTCTCATACTGTTGTTTTTTACTTCTAACATTTTTCTGCCGCATATATGAGTTAGTTCTCAACACATGGTTAATAAAAATGAAAAGTAAACATATGGTTAGCTTTAGGGAAATGATATCTACATTTTATCTTCAAAAATGCACCACTAATGATGCTTGTATGAAGAGTTCAAAGTCAAGAAAAATTACCTTGAAACTGAAATTCATGTTTTGATTTAAAGTTGATGTATTGTCTTGGAGAGGTCAAGTAGCTGTTTTTGAGCTTGGCGAATGGTGATAGTGATGTTACAGAAGTTGCTCTTGTGTTTGAACAACTTCTATATGATGTATATGAAGTATGTGGATGGTTTGTGTTGTACCCAAAAATTTGCCCTCTCATTTCTCAAAGGATCATCCTGGACCCTCAGATTTGCTCCTATCAAGTTTCAAGTCTTGAATTACAATTTTCCAAGAAAATCATTCACAAGGGAAAAATGGTCAAAAACAGTCTGAAAAGTCAAACTTTGACTTTTAAATCAAAAATTAATTTTCAACAATTATAAGTCAGAAATTACTTTGAAAAATCAAATTTCTAAACATTTATAAAATTTTCTAAGTGTTAAGAGAATATGATACTTCAGAACTTCTGAGCCAACCTTCACGCAAGTGCAATCAGAATTTGCAAATATGGTTCAGAACATGAATCATCAATCAGAACATGACTCTTCAGCATATGGAGGCTATGTTTTGTGCTTCGATCAGAGCCTCACCCTTCTAATCTCACTTTGATCTTCTGCGATCAGAACATCACCAAATCCCAAAATCTCGTTTGAGCAACCTGTTGCGCTACTGTAGTACAGTCCTGCCACCAGCCGCCAGAATGCTCCAAGGTGCTGCTAATCCAGTCCACGCCTGCGTTTTTCTCAAACCCCATAATTGCACCAAATTAGCATGAAAAAACTGTGTTTAAAAAGCAATGGAATAGTATGCCAAAGGGTTAAAAATCTCATTTGTTTTCCCTCCAAAACCATAAAAAACCCATTTATAAATAAGTTGCTCCATCACACGTTCAAGGGGCTGACTTTTGGGGGAGAGAGAATTATCAAAAAAGAGAGAACAAAAAACAGTAAAAACCTTCGCAAACCCTAAACAAAACCTTTGTTCTTCCCTTTGAATCAAAGAACGTAACCAATGTTCCATTGCTCTCATTGACTCCAGAGCATCTGAAGGCAGCAACTCAAGTTACAAGCCCACGCTCCAGATTCAAGGTAAGTCTTTCTGACTTTGCATTTTTTCATTCAGAACATCATTAAATATATAGATATCATAGTATTGATGTTGTCCATATCATTGCATAAGTAAGAAAAAACTATGGATCAGAACTTCTTGAATAAATCTAGGCTCATAATTAGATTAGAACTGCTATGAACTGTTATGATTTTATCTTTCTGATTTGCTGTTGTTAAGAACTGAATAAATTACTGATGTGCTGATTAATATGAGGAAAGAGTTAAAATGTAACACAGAACTTCTAATTTCTCCTAACCATTTTAACACACACGGAACTTCAGATTTTCACTCGCTGTTAACACACACTGAACTTATGGTTTTCACTCACTGTTTTAACACTCAAAATTTCTTATTTTCACTCGCTGTTAACACACACTGAACTTCTGATTTGCACTCACTGTCTTAGCACATACTGAACTTCTGAGTTCTCCTCACTGTTTTAATACACAGAACTTTTAAGACTTTCTCATTGTTCTAACACTCAGAAGTTCAACACGTAGCAACCCAGAACTTCTGTGTTTTCCCTCTAACGTTTCTTGCAGGACCTCAGAGTGTATCAATTCAGAACTTCTGATTTCCTCTGACGTTTCTTTCTGAACCACAGTGCACCCGGCATCAGAACATCTGATCCCGTTTGTTTTGCTTTTAGCAGCGTGCTAATTCTATCTCTCATTATTTCCCTTTTTATCATTTTCAATATTAATACCCTTTTTATTAACATAAAAAAGACATAAAAATATTTTATTTTTATTAATTAATTTATTTCTTTTTCTTAATTCATTAAGACAAAAAACCATTTTCTAAACAAGTCCTTTTTCTTTCTTGCATTGTACATTTCAATATGGTTGTAATAGTTAATTAGGATTTAAATTCTTGCAACCCCCCATTTGTAAATTTGTACCCCCATCCCTAAATGATGTAATAGCGTAGGACTTTACATTTCCGCAATTTACCGCTTTTTAAATACAAATGCTAGTAATTAGGGTGTGTATGACAAGACATGAAATCAACAAATAGATAACCCTAATCAAGACTAAATGCATGAAAATAAAACACACTAGCACACTAGCACCCTTAGGGTAATCCCCTTTTGTTTCCTATCGGAAAATAGTCATGTCCCTCGAATATGGGCATTTTAGCAAAGACCCTCGATGACCCTTAATGTTGCCTTCGATAAATGATCTAGTCCCTAAAACGACATTGCTAAAACGTCCCATAGGTTGCCTTCTATGACTATACAAATGTCCCACGCCTGTCCCTTCACATCCAACGATGGGGCTTCTTACCAAATCAATGGTAAGATAGCAACATCTAAAGGAGGAGGAAAATAACATCTAAGACCTTTTGAGTAGGTAGATTCGCTTCTAGTTGCTCGCTTGCTCACAACAAAAACATTTTATACACCAACACACTCACTTGAAACATTTTCAAAAGACAAACACTTTGTACGCGTTCTTATAGGAACGAGAGCCATTACAAAGACATCTTTTTCAAAATCACTTTCAAAAAACACATTCCACAAACACCTCTTTGAACTATTTTCGAAACAATACTTTGTACGCGTTCTTATAGAAACGAGAACCATTACAAAGACATTTTCAAAATACTTTCAAAACCCACACCACAAGCACATTCAAACAAAAGCAAGTGATCTAGCAAACAACTAAGAGCCTGTAGATAACTACGGATGAAAAGGGTGCTAATACCTTCCCTTTTCATAATCTACCCCCCGAACTCAGAAATAATCTCTAAAGGTCTTTCCTGTTCTTTTCAGCCTTTCCTTTTGGATAAAAGAAAAGTTGGTGGCGACTCTTTATATCCGCACAATTGCGATCAAACGCAAAACAACCAAGTCAGTTCTCCCACCGCGTTACAGAACCGGCGACTCTGCTGGGGACACATAATAAAGTGGGGTCCACCTTAGGATTTAGGTCATTCTTATTCGCTTCTTTGGTTTGTCTTATCTGATTTATTTTTAAGGGGTATCTATTTGGGTTATTTGGATCTAAACCCGAATCAGGGGGAATTCCTTTTAGGTAAGTAGCAATAAACTGTGAGGGAGTTGTGCGGAGTATACCGACACGGTTGAAACAGTAGCTACGTTGATGCGATACTTTGGTGTGTAACGGTAGCCCTTGAGTAATCAAGGAGAATACGGGGTCGCTGCGTGGTATCATAAAGCATCAACTGACCTTAGCACCTTAGTTGACCAACTTGGCTTTTAGGAGTAGTGAGATAGTCGTCTTTGGTGTAAACCAAAAGTCAGTTGATACTCGATGCTACACTCATTGAGGTTTGACTCTCGAGTTTTGTTTGGTGGCAAGTAAATTGTCTATCGGAACAAAATTTGGGGGAAAGATCGGTGATATTGAGAGCCCTTAGAACCCGGTTACTATATTTAGGACAGGTTGAACCAATCCAACTTCAAGAGGGTATACCTTAAAATCCATGCAAGCCTTAAACCTAAGGTCTTTGTGTGATTTTCCTGTGTTTGCTATATTTGCTATATCTAAGCATAATCATGACATCATAACATAGCATATCATACTAACCATTTCAAGGATTCTTAGGGTTTACTTCTATCTTATTTTGTAGGACATGGCCCTCGCCCGCAGATTCACTATCCAAGTCAGTCTGGTAAAGGTACCTCCTCAGCTTAAAGAATTGGTATCAAGGGTTCCTGAAAGCTCTCCCTTCACTTAAAGACATGGTCGACTTCTTAGCTTGGTCACCTCAAACCCTGATGAAGAAATGCTAAAAGTGCTCCTCCAGTTCTTTGACCCTCTACATCACTGCTTCACTTTTCCGGATTACCAGTTAATGCCTACTATGGAAGAGTTTTCTCTGTTACTGGGGGTGCCTATCCTTAACAAGGTACCTTTCAATGGCATGGAAAGAGACCCTAAACCTAAAGATCTGGCTAAAGCTATATCCTTACAGCGGTCTGATGTAGTAGTAAATTGGGAAACTAGGAGAGGTGTCAAGGGTTTTTTGGCTAAGTTCTTGTTTGAGAAAGCTCGTCATTTTTGGGATACCCTGGACTTACAAGCTTTTGAAGAGGTATTATCCCTTCTCATCTTTGGGTTGGTACTATTCCCCAATCTGGACCAACTCATAGATGTGAATGCGGTTAAGGTTTTCTTGTCGCGCAATCCGGTACCTACCATGCTTGGAGATAGCCTACATTCTCTGCATACTCGCACTATAAAGAGAAGAGGGACCCTTTTGTGGTGCACTCCTCTTTTGGCTAGGTAGTTTATTTCGCACCTACCCTGATCCATCCTGAAGAATGAACAGGGTTCGAGGTGGTCTCATACGCTAATGACTCTTACACATTTGGGTATTCATTGGTGTCCTCGATCCTCGGAGAATGTTACCATCATTAATCAATGCAGAGAATTCCCTAATGTTTGGCGCATTAGGGGTGGAATCACTTACAACCATTGTTTGGCGCTGCGACAGTTTGGATATGCGAGAAGGAATGGTCCTCATGACGCACTTATCCAAGGAATCGTCTTTGACTACAAGCATGATGCTCAGGGTTACAGTAAAAGGTTCATGCGAGCTTGGGACATGGTACATAGAGTTGATAGCAAGACACTGGGGCACAAGAACTCAATCCCTCTTGAGCCTTATCTCAAATGGGTGCGAGCCCATACTCAAAGCCTTATGATGCCTTACCCTGCTGTCCTACCAACGATTATGGAACTGGTCGCTGAAGGAGACACTTCTTATCTTGTTCTCCATCCTGACATGCCAACTGATCATGAGGAGTTACAAAAATCCTGGGTTCAACTCAAAGAGGAGCGGGATACGTTTGAAACTCAATTATATGCCAATGAGAAGAAAGTCCTGGAACTCACTAGGCTACTTCATGAAGAGAGGAATGTAAACGCCTACATTGCACCAAAGAGGATGCGCTCCTGGGAGACCTAATTTTCTTTTTTTTGCTTTAAGTTTTGTTTTGTTGTAAGCCTAAAAGGCACCCTTTGTAACAATTCAAGCTTATTAATACAATTAACGTGTGTTTCTTTTGGTTAAACAAATTTGAGCCTTTAAGAGTCCTTGAAATCATTGCATACGCATATCATCCATGACAATGTATAAACAGGTTTCATAACAGGTTTCTCATCTTCTGCGTTGTTTATTTCAGCAATAATGTCTTCTGAACAAAGTATCAAGGACCTCCAGGCACAAAATGCCCAATTTCAGCAAATGTTCGTAGCCTTGGCTAAGGGGTAGGAAGATCTGAAGGCCCTTATTCTGAAAGAGAAGAAGAAGAAGACCGTTGGTGTCCTGAATTTGGGTAGAAGATTCAAGGGACCATTGAAGCAATCAGTTGATATGACCTCCTCGTCCAAAGAAGGGGAGAATCAAGGAGGAGAGACAAGGGAGGAGGACTCTAGCCTTGAGATTTCTGATAATGACACAGATTACAATAATGAACAGTATCCTCCCGCTGAGGATAGATACAAACAGTTAGAGGATCGTCTGAGCGTAATGGAGATCCAAAGAATACCAGGGCTGGATTTTGAAGATATGGGTTTGGTATCTGGATCGTCTGAGCGATATGGATTTTGAAGTATGATGGGGTGTCGTGTCCCAAGATTTATCTTCGTTCCTATGTGAGGAAGATCCAGCCTCACACTGCTGATAGGAACTTGTGGGTCCATTTCTTTCAGGACAGTCTGCCCGGGACTCAGCTTGAGAGGTTCTATCAACTAGAGGGAACCAATGTCCACAACTGGGAAGATTTGGCTGCTGCTTTTTACAAGCAGTATCAATATAACGCTGACCTTGCTCCTACCCGTACTCAACTCTAGAGTATTTCCATGGGTGCAAGCGAAGGGTTCAAGGACTATGCACAGAAATGGAGAGATTTGGCAGGGAGAGTCTAACCCCCTTTGTCTAATAGGGAGTTGGTCGACATGTTTCTTGGTACACTGTCTGGTCCATTCTTCAATCACTTGATTGGTAGCTCCTCAGCTGGTTTCACCGAGTTGATATTGACTGGAGAAAGGGTAGAAGCAGGGATCCGGAGTGGCAAGATCCAGAAAGACACCTCGTCAAGTATAATGAGGAAGCCATTCACGGGTAAGAAGGAGGTCAGTGCCATTTATCATTCAAGAGGTCAGAGCAGAGCTGAGCGCTATCCAACGGTAGGGGCTGTGACGATACCTATGCCTACTCAACAACGAAATAATCAGCAAAGGGTAGAAAGACCGCAAAGGCAGTTCACCCAGATTAATATGATGTTGATTGAGGTCTTACCCCATCTGTTAAGATCAAACTTGGCAACCTTAAAGGAGGCTACCAAGAATCCTAACACTACATCTCCTCGGTACAATCCAAATGCTCGGTGTGCTTACCATTATGAGAGCCTAGGCCATGATACAAATGACTATTGGGCTATGATAAATAAGATACAGGATCTCATCGAAGCCAAGGAGATTGAGTTTGATGCTCCGGAGAAGCCTAATGTCATAACTGCTCCCATGCCCAAGCACAACCATGGTGTTAATGCCATTGATACTGATCTGTTTGTTACTTCAGTTGATGAAGTTTCCACTCCTCTCATGATTGTCAATAAGAATTTGTTGCTAGCCGATTTATTTCCGGGTTGTGGTGAAGGATGCCACATGTATCTATCTCTGCCTTTTGGTTGTTATTTGCTGAAAGCAGGTGTTCAACGCCTGATGGATAGCAAAGAGATTTTGTTTGAAAAGACTTCTATTCTGCCTGTCCTACATAAAGATGTTGCTATCATAACCATTTCCGCCAATCCTTCCAAGGTCTCCTCTAAAAGACCTGTTAGGATTACACCTGCTCCAAGAATTTCTCCGTTGATAATCACTTTTACTGGTCCTGTACCGTACTCCTCGGACAAAGCTGTCCCTTGGAATTATGGTGCCGACATTTACTATCATCGTGTCAAATAGGATTTGAAGATTGAGAAGGCTGATCCCGATATCAGTAACATTGTCGGGACCAACAAAGTTACCCGAAGTGGAAGGGTTTTCTCTCCTGAGATCTCCCCGAAGATTGTTGCTAAGCCTGTTGTTATTCCATCTGTTGTTTATGCTAGTACTTCTGATACTACTCTCATTCTTACTCCAGTTGTCACCCCTGTCGATGAGTCATCTGGGACTCGGGGAAAAGAAGCTATAGGTGAGCCTGATCGGACGGAGGCACCTAGAAAATTTGTTTTTGGAATCCTCTAAGAAAGAAATGGTGGAAATTTTAAAAATAATCAAGAAGAGCGACTGCAACATGGTCGAGCAGCTGGGGAAGACACCTTCGAAGATATCAATGTTGTCTATGCTGTTGCATTCTGAAGCCCATGAAAAGGCTTTGATTGCATTTCTCAAGACTGCGCATGTGCCGCAAGAAACCTCCGCTGACCAATTCAAGGACTATGTGGCCAGTTTGACTGCTGATAATGGGTTGGGTTTTTCAGATGCCGATTTGACACTAAAGGGGAGAAAGCATAATGCTGCTCTGCATGTATCGATCGAATGCAGGGGCACTACTATGGCTCATGTGCTAGTGGACACTGTATCGTCACTGAATGTTCTGTCTAAGAAGGCTTTTGATAGGCTAGATTGTGAAGGCTTAACCTTAAAGCCTAGTAACATTGTGGTGAGGGCTTTTGACGGGTAAAAAAGAATGGTGCATGGGAAGGTGGACATCCCTGTCAAAGTGGGTTCCCATACCTTTTAATCCACCTTCTACGTGCTGGATATCAGGCCATCATACTCTTGTTTGTTGGGTCGCCTTTGGATCCATGAAGCTGGGGCTGTTACTTCTACGTTGCACCAAATGCTGAAGTATCCAGTGAAGGGGAAGATTGTCATTGTGCATGACGAAGAGGAGTATATGGTAAGCTACCTGAACTCTTTCAGGTATGTGCAAATGGACGGGGAATTGATAGAGACCCCTTGTCAAAACTTTGAAGAGGTTCCCCAGATTATGGCATCAACCGAGACCATCACTAGTGCGCCGAAGATCACCAAATCTCCTTTGAAGATGGCTTCTCTCAAGGACGCCAGAGCGGTAGTTAAAGAAGGTGGGTATACCATTTGGGGACAGCTCCCTGATTTTCCTTATAAAACTGACAAATTCGGTTTGGGCTTTACTTCAGGAGCTCAAAGGGCGGTTCGACGTGCTCGGGATGGAGAACCTCCCCTACGCATCAGCAATCATGGGGTTAATGCTATAAAAGACAATGATGAGGATTCTGATATTGACAGCTGGATCTACCCTACTACCAACGATGGACCTAATAACTGGACGGCCAGAGATTTTGTGCCAATTTCTTTTGTTCAGCAAGAATTGTCTTACTTGTTTTTCGAATTAGTAATAAAAAATATAAACTCTATGGCCTTGTGTCTTACCCGAGGCACAATGGTTTATTTGTAAGGGTTATTATATGTCATTTTCATATATCATCAATAAAACATTAGACATTTCTTGCATACAAATTTTGCGCTCTCTGTTTTTTCTTTTTCTACTTTTTCACTTTATCAATACAACTATGCTCTTACACACACTCACATATCAAACTGTAGATCCATATCCATTCTGGATCCCACCATTGATAACAGTTCTGCTATTTCCAGTTATAACTTCGAAAATCCGATCAACCAAGCCGAGGACGAAGGTGAGGAAGATTGTGAGGTGCCTAGAGAGCTTGTTAGGCTGTTACAAAAGGAAGAGAGGGCTATACAGCCTCATGAAGAGCCAGTTGAGACGATAAACTTGGGCACGAAGGTAGACACAAAGGAAGTCAAGATCGGTGCAAATCTGGAGACTAAAGTCAAACAGCGACTGATACAGATGTTATACGACTATGGTGAGATCTTCGCCTGGTCATATGAAGACATGCCTGGTTTAGACACTCATATTGTGGTACATCGTCTGCCGACTAAAGAAGATAGTCCTCCGGTTAAGCAAAAAGTCTGTCGTATGCGCCCTAAAATGTCATAGAAGATCAAAGCAGAGGTTATGAAACAATTCAATGCTGGATTCCTAGTTGTCACCTCCTATCCGCAGTGGGTTGCAAATATCATTCCGGTACCAAAGAAAGACGGCAAGGTACGGATTTGTATGGATTATAGAGACCTGAACAGGGCAAGCCCCAAGGATGACTTCCCGCTTCCCCACATTGATGTTCTGGTTGACAACACCGCACAACACAAGATCTTTTCCTTCATGGATGGTTTCTCTGGGTACAATCAGATCAAGATTGCTCCCGAAGACATGGAGAAGACAACCTTCGTCATGCAGTGGGGCACTTTCTGTTACAAAGTGATGCCTTTTGGGTTGAAGAATGCTGAGGCAACTTATCAGCGATCCATGGTAGCTTTGTTCCATGATATGATCCACCATGAGATAGAGGTTTACGTTGATGACATGATAGCCAGGTCCCAAACCGAGGAAGAACACCTTGATCATCTACAAAAGTTGTTTGACAGGTTGAAGACGTATAAGTTGAGGTTGAATCCGAACAAGTGCACCTTCGGGGTAAGATCTGGTAAACTACTGGAGTTCATCATCAATGACAAAGGTATTCAGGTAGACCCTACAAAGGTGAAGGCCATACAAGAGATGCCGGCTCCCCGTACTGAGAAGGAGGTTAGAGGTTTCTTGGGACGCCTAAATTATATCGCCAGGTTCATTTCACACCCAACTGCTACTTGTGAGCCAATCTTCAAGCTCCTGAAGAAAGTCAAGTGGTAAAGTGGAATGACGAATGCCAGACCGCTTTCGAAAGAATCAAGGAATACCTTCAAGAACCACCAATTTTGATACCTCCGATTGAAGGAAGACCTTTAATATTGTACTTAACAGTGCTAGACAATTCAATAGGGTGTGTGATGGGGCAGCATGGCGAGTCTGGTCGAAAAGAGCATGCAATATACTACCTTAGCAAAAAATTTACCGATTGTGAGACAAGATACTCACTGCTCGAGAAAACTTGTTGCGCTTTGGCATGTGCTCCTCGCCGATTAAGACAGTATATGTTGACCCACACTACTTTGTTGATATCTGTTGTACCCCAAAATTTGCCCTCCCATATTCTTCAAGATTTGACAAGCATCACCTCAAATGGTTCAAAGTCTACTCAAGGGCTACACAGTCAAGCATCCTCCTAAGCCAGTCAAATTAGGGTTTTGGTTCTTGCAAGGAAGTTGAGGTTTTCAAGGGCTCAATCAAGTCACATATGCCTATACACATTGTCAAGCATCTACATGCCAAGTTTCAAGGCTCACAAGGTCAAGTTGCACAGTCAAAAACCCTAATTGCTTCACAATCAACTGTAGAGGCAAAATGGTCATTTGGCAGTCAAAAGTCAAAATTTTTGATCAACATCTTATTTTGAAGCCACAATCATCATTTGGTCAAATCTTGACCATGATTTCACAAGAATGGCTCAGAAATCATCAAGATGCAAAAGTTTCTATTTTTGGACAGTTGAAAAGTCAACTGTAACTTGACCAAGGCATAACTTTTTCATGGTTCATCAGAAAAATCCCATCCAATGCTCATTTTGAAGGGGATGACATTTCCTACAACTCATCTTCACATTCCAAGTCTAAGAAATGCTCTCACAAAAAGTTATCAATTTCAACATTATAGATCATTTTCAAAAGTCAACCAAAAGGCACTTTAAGTCAAAGACCATAACTTGAGAT
Organism: Vicia faba; assembly: GCA_948472305.1. NCBI lineage: Eukaryota > Viridiplantae > Streptophyta > Magnoliopsida > Fabales > Fabaceae > Vicia > Vicia faba. The sequence goes on from OX451736.1 coordinate 726,858,736, forward strand.
TGGTAAATCAAAATGACATGGGACCAAAGGCATTGGTTATAGGACTTCAAGACCTTTCCAAAATGTCCAAGAACATGTTCATAGCTTCAAAATTGAGCAAGATGTGCATTGGAGAAGTTGGGAAATTTTTGTGAAATGGCCAAAGTCAATTATCCTTGAAACTTCATTTTTGACAAAAAGGGCCCACTTTTTCCACTTGGTTCAGCTTGGCCATGCCTCCCACGTGTCCCACAATTTATTTCAAGATTAAAAATTAATTTTTCCATTTTTATTTAATTTTATTTGATTTAATTCATTTTAAATCTTTAATTTTCAAATAAAAATCAAGAAAATTAATGGAGGGATATCTTTGAGTTTGAATAGCTTTGATACACCATTATTCACATGCCAAATTCGTGTAAGGCTTATTTCAAGTACAAAATTCAAAATTGGACAAAAAGAGGCATGTTTTCTTCAATGGAGTTTATGGCAAAATCAAGAACATAATTGCATTGGTTTAATGTTCATTATATGGATTGATACTCATTCAAAACCTTATATGCAAGCCTTGGCAACACAGAACACGACCTAGAATACTCCCATACAGCATAAGCAATTTCAAAAATTCCAAGGAAAAGTGACAAACTGAAAACCACCTTGCAGCCCAATTCAAGCTTCCTTTCTGATCCAAACACGCCCCTTACATTGCCAGGATCCTTTTGCAAGCACAAACAAGCCAAAAACCTCAAGAATTCGTGCCACACAACTCACTCGGTTTGCCTTATTTCTCAAATCTGTATATCATATTTCATGAGCTTTTAATCCATTTTTTTGATTGGTTTGTATTGTTAGGGACCTTCTGAAGCTAGTGAAACAGTTTAATTGAACTGAAACGCGCTGAATCCAAAATCACCATGAACAAATTCTAGGGTTCTTCAGTTTCAAATTTGGGGCTTTCTAAACCTGGAACAATTAGGATTAGTAACGCATATGACTGGATTCGTTGCAATGAGACGAATTGAATGGGATCCTCGCGCCCTTTTTATGTTGTCCCAATTTCTAATCGCTATTTTTAACTGTTGAAGTTAGTGGGGGTTCAAAACCCCCATTATTTGCCTGTGATTTTTGTTTCAGAACGAAGATGATGATGGCGTGGCAACCAGGGAGTGGGCCATTCAAACATGGCGCACTTTTCTTTGTTTTTCAGCATATGGCGCATTTGTTTTATATAATATTTGTTGTTTATTAGGTATACAAACTAACGCGCTTGGTGTAGTGGTTGGCCAGGTGCCTTGCAAGCGTTGGGACCTGGGTTCGATTCCCAGGCCCCCCCATAATTCTCATATTCTTTTTTTCAACACGTTCTTGTGCAGTTTCTCAAGCAGCTTCCACCATAGACCTCATCCAAGAGCCAGCCAAGTGTCCATCAGTGCAGATCCAGTGGCCAAAGCATGAGGACCATGGTGCTCTAGAGTCAACGTGGGCGTAGGCTATCCAAAAAGTCAAACGAGCTGAAGATTCAAATGGGCCATAATTCCAACAATGCACCCTCCTTCCTGGCCCAATACCCCCTTCCATTGGTTTATTTATTTCTTTTCATTTTTTATTTTCCAAATTAATTTCTAACCTTTTTTTATTTTATTTCTTATTAACATAATTAACCAACTAATATTTTCATAAAAAAATCAAAAAAATAGAATTAACATTATTATTATTATTCTCATATTATTTTTGTAAATAAAATATTAACAAATAAATAGTTTAATTAGGCAATTTTAACTTCTTTTCTTAATAATTAAAATAGATTTAGAATTAGGTAGAATTAACTTTTAATTTTATTTCTTTTTATTTTATTTCATAAAAAACATAAAAAAAACAAAAAAAATATATTTTCTTTTAATAAATTAATTAATTAGTTTAACAATTAGTTTTTAATTTCATTTAATCACCAAAAAGACCAAAAAAAAATCAATTTCTTTTCTAAAAAGGGTCAACACCCTTAGAACATTCCCGATTCATTCTTTCGCGCGCATTTTAGTTATAATTCCTTATTTTTGATTATTATGTAACTGCCTCCGGATGTAATAGTAATTAGGATTTTACTGCTTTATTTATTATTTCTCATACTTATTTACCAAAAACAGGTCTTTGTATTTTTGGCGATGTATAGACTCGCGCCTTGTAATAGCGTAGGATTTATATTTCCGTAATTTACTTTCCGCACTCCCTAACTGTTAAATGCATGAAAGAATGTATGGTAAATAAAAACAACTCGTAGCTCACAAATAACATGTACAAACATTAACTGAATACAACACACAAAGCACATGCCACTTCTAGGGTACGCCTCACTGGTTGCCTCGAAATGTGGTCATCAAGTATAGGACGTCTTAGAGGTCACCCTTTGTCTAAAGATCCAGTTGCCTCGAAACAGTTTCCTCGAAACGGTTGCCTCGGATTAAAAAGGATCTAGGACATTAGGGTTAATTCTAAGGTGTCCTAACTGTTGCTTCGGTGACAACACTGTCCCTAAAATCGAATTGACCCGAACACCTCCAACGGTGGTGCTACCTACCTCTCAATGGTGGGATAGAATTATCTAAAGGACACTTACACAGCTTAATTCCTTAGGGTAGGTAGATGACTCATGGGTACTTGCTCTTTTTAAAAACAAACAAAATACTTTTCACACCTTACACTTTCAAAAAGTTTTCAAACAATACTTCATACACTCTTGAGGACTGATACAAGAGTTACCTAGAAGTCTTCAAACGAACTTTTTCAAAACCCACTCACATTTGAAAAGCAAACAAATTTTGAAAACATAAGAGCAAGTACCTAAGAGCCCATGGATAACCACGGATAGAAAGGGTGCTAACATCTTCCCTTTCTATAAATCTACCTCCCGAACCGAGAAACATTCTCATAAGGAATTTTGCTGTGCTTTTCTCCTTTCCATGTTGGAGAACATAAAAGACGGTGGCGACTCTTGCTTACCGCGACATTTCACGAAACCAACTTAAAAAACAGTCAGTTCTATTTCCACCGATCACAGAACTGGCGACTCTGCTGGGGAAACTTTAAATAAGTGAGGTGTACCTTAGGATTAGATCATACTTATGTTTTCAATTGAATGTTTGTTTGCTTTATTATTGTGGGCATTGTCTCGGAGTTTCATAGATCCTAACCCGGATCTGGGGATACCCTTTTAGGTAGCATAAGCTGTGAGGGACCTGTCCGGCGTAGACCGACACGGGTGAAGTAGTGGCTACGTTGGTGTGGCACCTTGGTCTGTACCGATATCCCTTGTGTTGCAACGAGGAGAATATGGGTCTTCTGAGGAGTCATTAAGCACCAACCGACCTTAGAACCCTAATGTGACCCAACTTGGCCATAGAACAGTAGCAGTATGCTACACCCATTGAGGCTAAGCTCTCGCGATGGTTCTGGCCGCAAGAAAAGATTGCGATGCTGGAGTTATGACCGATTGAGGGTAGTCAGTGATATTGGGATCCTCTAGAACCCGGTTACTTTTGATTAGGACAGGTCTTAACCAACAAACTGAAAGAGGGTAGTACCTGAACTCCATGCTGGCCTAAACTCTAAGGGTTGTGGCGTGACTTGTGTGCCTTATCATGTTTGCCTTTGTGAATATTTGTGGTGTGCTTTATCATAACATCATACCATCATACCATTGCATGCATCCTGCGTAAGGACTGACCTATTTCAAAGACAAGAGGGTTTCACCTTTGCTCTATTTTGTAGGACATCATGATGCCTGTGCGAAGGAACACTATCCGGCTTAACTTTGTTCACCCACCTGATTTGCTTAAAGAGTTGGTGGACAGAATTCCAAACACTGCTTCCTTCATCCAGAGGCATGGTTCTCTTCTCGGTTTAGTCACTTCAAAGTGGGACCAACAACTGATGAGTGTCTTGACCCAGTTTTATGATCCCTTGTACAGTTGCTTCACCTTTCAAGACTTCCAGCTGGTCCCTACCCTGGAAGAATTCTCTGATTTGCTTGGTATCCCTATCTTGGATCAGACTCCCTTCACTGGCTGGGAAAAGGCTCTTAGACCTGAGGAGATTGCAGCAGCCCTCCCTTTAACCAACAAGGAGGTAATGGACAACTGGGTGACTAGAAGCGGAGTTAAGGGCTTCCTGACTAAGTTTCTGATTGGTAAAGCTAACAGTTTCTGGAATGACTTAGACTTCAGGGCGTACGAGGACATTCTGGCTCTCTTAATCTATGGTCTAGTACTGTTTCCAAATCCTGATAACTTTGTCAATATCAATGCAATAAGGATCTTCATGTCTCGGAACCCTATACCCACTCTCTTGGGTGATATCCTGCAACAACTCTATGCTCGTACTTCCCGAAGACGAGGAACTCTGTGGTGTTGTATTCCTTTGTTAGTGAGGTGGTTTATTTCGCACCTCCCTAAGTTCGTGTTGAAGAACCAAGAAGGAAAAGGCTGGGCTCATAGGTTAATGTCTCTCACTGATAATGACATCATTTGGACTCTCAGAGGTTTAGATGAGGTGGTTGTTATTGATCGTTGCAGAGAATATCCTAATGTTCCTTTGATTGGTACCCAAGGAGGAATCTCTTATAATCCATGTTTAGATCTCCGTCAGTTCGCAAGGGCCAGAAGAGCAGGACCTCATGAGATGTTGGTACCTCACCTCAGTTTTGAGCTTCAGGTAGATAGTGACGAACTGCGTCGTAGATTCATCAAAGCTTGGGACAGAATTCACAAAGCTGACCCACATGAGTTGGGACCGAAGACTTCTCTACCAATGGAACCCTATTACAGATGGGTCCGCATCCGTGCTCAGAAGTTAGGTATGCCATATGAAGCTGTCAGGCCTATCATTCTTGAAATTCCTGACGGAGACGGGGTTCCTCCAACTATTCTCCCTCCTCTGATACCCACTGATGTTGATACCCTAAAGAGATCTTAGGCGCAACTACAGGAAGAGCGGGATTATTATCGGGAAAAGTTCAACGAACAGGAACAGAAGATCCAGAAGCTGACCAAGCAATTGGAGAACGAGCGGATCATGAATGATTATATCCGTACTGAGAAGAGGAGGCCATGGGAGCACTGATGGGCTTTAGATGTTTCCTTTACATCTTTTATTTCCTTTTCAATATTTTCATTCCTGTAACGCCTAAGGGCAATTTGTTGAACAATTTAAATTCCAAAGTTTAAATCTAATAAAGTGTGTTCCTTTTGTCTACAAAGTTGACTCCCGATTGTCTTCGAAAACATAATTCATACGCATTTCATTCATCATATGCATCACAGATACCCTTTTTCTACAGGTTGCTTAATCTTCTTCGCTGTTTATTTCAGCACTCAAGCATTATGAATCCTGAACTCACTATCGAGCAAGCTATTAAGGCCCTCCAGGCCCAGAACGCTCAATTTCAAGAGATGGTCATGAACCTGGCCCAAGGACAACAAGAGCTGAAGGCTTTGCTCTTGAAGAAGAAAAAGAAGAAGAGGATTGTGCTGTTCAACACTGGGCGCAGACTCGGGAATACATTGCAAAATGAAGCTGAGAGGACTACTCCATCTGTGGGGGAAGGCAGTCACCAAGGAAGAGAGGTTCCTAGTCATGTGGTCTCTGACACTGAGACAGACTTCAATGATGAACAGTACCCTCCTACTGAGGACCGGTACAAACAACTGGAGGACAGGTTAAATGCTATGGAGATTCAACGTGTGCCTGGGTTGGATTTCAGAGACTTGGGGTTATCTTCTGGGGTGGTAATCCCGCACAACTTCAAGGCGCCTGCCTTTGTGAAGTACGACGGGGCTTCCTGTTCTAAGTTGTACCTCCGTTCATACGCAAGGAAGATCCAGCCTTACACAGCAGACAAGAACTTATGGATCCACTTCTTCCAGGAGAGTCTTTCAGGGACTCATCTCGAATGGTTCTATCAGTTGGATGGAACCAACATTCGTAACTGGGAGGATTTGGCCACTGCTTTTTACAAGCAGTATCAATATAATTCCGACCTCGCTCCCACGCGTACCCAACTCCAGGGTATGTCACTGGGAACGGGTGAAGGTTTTAAGGAGTACGCACAGAAATGGAGAGACCTGGCTGGCAGGGTGCAGCCACCATTGACGGATCATGAACTAGTGGACATGTTCTTGGGGACCCTATCTGGTCCATTCTTCAACCATCTCATTGGTAATTCCTCTGCTGGGTTTACAGACCTGATCCTGACTGGTGAGAGGATCGAAGCTGGTATCAAATCAGGAAAGATACAGAAGGGTGCCTCCTCAAATACTGAAAAGAAGCCCTTCAAGAAAGAAGCCAGTGCTGTGTATGGCCCCAGGAGACAGAATAAGCCAGAACGCCGCCAAGCTGTACACACGGTAGTAATTTCAAAGCCTACTGCTGCTCCTCAGCAATACAACCAGCCGAGAGCTGAGAGGCCCAAAAGGAAGTATACTCGGCTCAGCATGACTCTCTCTCAGATCCTACCGCAACTGCTGTCAACCAGCCTGGTAACTGTCAAGGAAGCTCCAAAGGTGGTAAACACAGCATCTCCGAAGTACAACCCCAACGCCCGTTGCGCTTATCACTCTGATAGCCCGGGACATAACACAGATGATTGTTGGGCTCTGAGGAATAAGGTTCAAGACCTTATTGATGCTAAAGAGGTACAGTTCGAGGCGCCCGAGAAGCCTAATGTGGTGAGTGCTCCCATGCCTAACCGTGGAGTAAATGCTATCAGGGTTGAGGATGAAGTGGAAGAATCTGAATTTGACAGCTGGATATACCCAACAACCGAAGATGGACCAAGCAACTGGACTGCCAAAGACTCGATACCTGTTACTTTTGTCACCCAGTAATGAACTCATTTGTTTTGAATTTGTAACAAACAATATTACTAAACTTTATGGCTCGGTGTCTTACCCGGGGCACCGTGGCTTCATTTGTGAGGGCTTTTGTGTGTCACTTCCATATATCATGAATAAAAGCATTGGACGTTTTTCACATTTCAAATCTTGCGCTCCCTTTCTTTCTTTATATATTGCAAAACAGCTATATTTACACACACTCACTCATACATGTTCCAATCCACTCTGGATCTCACTGGTAACGACTCTGCTACTGCCAGTTATGACTTCGAAAATCTGATCAACTTAGCCGAAGACGAAGGTGAAGATGATTGCGAAGTGCCTGGTGAGCTTGCAAGACTGCTACTCCAGGAAGAGAGGGCCATTCATCCACATGAAGAGCCAGTGGAAACGGTAAATCTGGGTACTGAGACAGACAGAAAGGAAGTCAAGATTGGTGCTAATCTAAAGCTCAGTGTGAAACAACGGTTGATCCAGATGATGCATGACTACGTGGAGATCTTTGCCTGGTCTTACGAAGACATGCCTGGTTTGGATACTGACATTGTGGTTCATCACCTACCTACCAAGGAAGACTGCCCTCCGGTTAAACAAAAGGTCCGCCGTATGCGTCCAGAGATGTCCGAGAAAATCAAAGCTGAAGTTATGAAACAATTTGACGCCGGTTTTCTAGCAGTGACTTCTTACCCACAGTGGGTTGCCAACGTGGTTCCAGTGCCGAAGAAGGATGGTAAGGTCCGAATGTGTGTTGATTACAGGGATTTGAACAGGGAAAGCCCCAAGGATGACTTCCCCCTGCCTCACATCGACGTTCTGGTTGACAATACTGCTCAGCACAAGGTGTTCTCATTCATGGATGGTTTTTCAGGTTATAATCAGATCAAGATGGCTCCTGAAGACATGGAGAAGACCACTTTTGTTACTCAGTGGGGCACCTTTTGTTACAAGGTCATGCCTTTTGGATTGAAAAATGCTGGGGCAACCTACCAACGTGCCATGGTTGCTTTGTTTCATGACATGATCCATCATGAGATTGAAGTGTATGTCGACGATATGATTGCAAGATCTCAAACTGAGGAGGAACACCTTGACCATCTACAGAAGCTATTTGACCGTCTGAAGTTGTACAAGCTGAGGTTGAACCCGAACAAGTGCACCTTCGGGGTAAGATCTGGAAAACTGCTAGGCTTCGTCGTAAGTGACAAGGGTATTCAAGTGGACCCTGCCAAAGTGAAAGCCATACAAGAGATGCCAGCGCCCAAGACAGAGAAAGAAGTCAGAGGTTTTTTGGGACGGTTGAACTACATTGCCCGATTGATCTCGCATCTAACTGCTATCTGTGAACCAATCTTCAAGCTACTGAAGAAAGATCAGGTAGTACGTTGGAACGATGAATGTCAGGCCGCTTTCGACAGAATCAAAGAGTATCTCCAAGAACCACCCATCCTTATGCCACCGGTTGAAGGGGGACCTCTAATACTATACTTGACAGTACTGGACAACTCAATGGGGTGTGTGTTGGGGCAGCATGACGAGTCTGGCCGAAAAGAGCACGCCATTTATTACCTTAGCAAAAAGTTTACCGACTGTGAGACCCGATACTCACTGCTCGAGAAAACTTGATGCGCTTTGGTATGGGTTGCTCGCCGGTTGAGACAGTATATGTTGACTCACACTACTCTGTTGATTTCAAAAATGGATCCAATAAAGTACATATTCGAAAAGCCTTCCCTGTCCGGAAGAATAGCAAGATGGCAAATGATCTTGACAGAATACGACATCCAGTACACGACTCAGAAAGCAATCAAAGGAAGTGTATTGGCAGACCATTTGGCACACCAGGCAGTGGACGATTACCAGTCGATGAACTTCGAATTCCCAGACGAGAACATCATGGTAGTGACTGATTGTGAAGTACCTGGACCGGATGAAGGACCTGAGGAAGGATCCCGATGGTCTATGCACTTTGACGGAGCCTTAAATGCTTTGGGTAACGTTGTTGGCGTTGTGATCATATCCCCTCAAGGCACTCATACTCCACTCACTGCCCGGCTATGTTTCAACTGCACCAACAACATGGCAGAGTATGAGGCATGCATTATGGGACTTCAAGCTGCAATTGACTTAAGGATCAAGTTTCTGAGTGTCTTCGGAGATTCCACTCTCGTGATCAATCAGATCAAAGGCGAGTGGGATATGAAACACCCAAACCTTATTCCTTACAAAGAGTATGTGTTGACATTAATCCCCCATTTCACGGAGATAACTTTTGAACACTTCCCAGGAGAGGAGAACCAGTTGGCGGACGCGTTAGCTATGATGTCTTCCATGTTCAAAGTCAAATGGGACAACGAGGCTCCCCGGATCATTATCTGGAAATTGGACGAACCTGCACATTGTTGTGATCTTGAGGCTGAAGAGGTAACTGAGAAACCTTGGTATCATGAAGTGAAGAGGTACTTAGAAGCTCAAGAATACCCCGAGGGTGCATCTGTTAATGACAAGAAGTTCCTGAGGAGGTTTGCGGCAAAGTTCTTCCTCAGTAACGGCATTCTGTATAAGCGAAACCATGATTCAACCTTACTGTGCTGTGTGTATAAGACTGAAGCAGAAAAGATCATGGCAGAACTACATGAAGGTACCTTCGGAACACATTCCAGTGGACATACTATGGCAAAGAAAATCCTTTGGGCAGGATATTTCTGGTCCACAATGGAAGCTGACTGTTACCAACATTCTCGGACATGTCACAAATGCCAGATCTATGCTGATAAGGTGCACGTTCCTCCAGTCCCTCTGAATGTCTTGACAGCACCTTGGCCTTTTGCAATGTGGGGCATTGATATGATCGGCGAGATCAGACCTACGACATCCAACGGACATCGCTTCATCTTGGTGGCGATTGATTACTTCACGAAGTGGGTCGAAGCAGCTTCCTACGCTACGGTAACCAAGAATGTCGTGGCACGGTTCATTCGGCATAACCTGATCTGTCGATACGGCGTCCCGGAAAGGATCATTACGGACAATGGTACCAATCTTAACAACAAGATGATCACTGAGCTCTGCGAGCAATTCAAGATACAGCACCACAACTCTTCTCCTTACCGACCGAAGATGAATGGGGCTGTAGAAGCAGCAAATAAGAATATCAAAAAGATTGTGCAGAAGATGACAATGACCTACAAAGATTGGCACGAGATGTTACCGTTTTCTCTTCATGGGTACCGTACCTCAGCACGGACGTCAACAGGGGCAACCCCCTTTTCTTTGCTCTATGGCATGGAGGCAGTGTTGCCTATCGAAGTCCAGATACCTTCTCTCCGGATAATGAAGGATGCAAATCTGAGCGAGGATGACTGGATCCAGACTCGGCTTGATCAATTAAACTTAATTGACGAAAAGAGACTCACTGCTATTTGTCATGGTCAGACGTACCAAAAACGGATGATCAGGGCATTTAACAAGAAAGTCATACGACAAGAGTATCAAGTCGGGGACCTGGTAATCAAGCGCATCATTCTTCCTCAAAGTGATCCCAGGGGCAAATGGACCCCTACGCACGAAGGGCCATTTGTGGTTAAACATGTCTTCTCGGGAGGAGCTATGATTCTAACCACCATGGATGGTGACGACCTTCCTCACCCCGCCAATGCAGACATAGTAAAAAGATACTACGCATGAACAAAAGACCCGCTAGGTTGACATACCTAGGCAAAAATAAGGGCTTCCCGACGAACCAACAGGGTTCGGGCAAAAATAAGGGATGAAAAATGAAAAAATCTGTACACCCGGCAAGTCGAAAACCTGAAAAGGCGGCTTGGGCAAAAATGGGTATCCCGGTGGACTGAAAACCCGGAAGGGCGGTACAGGCAAAAGTTAGGGATAAAGCGTAATACTATGTCTCATTGGATCACCTTGCATCCAAAATCCGGTATCAACTATCAGGTTCAGACGGCATCGATCAATCAGCTTCATCCTCAACTGAGCAGCAAAGTGATGAGACGCTTGAAGACATAAAGGCGATGGCAGAGTTGAAACCCAGTGGGATTATTTTTTTTACATAGCTGTTTTGTTTCCCTTTGTACAAATTTTATAAACTCTATTTTGTTCGGCGGTGTTCTCTTACTAGGACGTCAGCCTCTTGTACATAAACGCCTATTTACAGGCAAATTCAAAAATCAATGCAAATTCACTTTTCAGACCAATTGCCAATTGTTTTTCCTTTTTCTGTTTTGTCTTGCGAAGAACGTCCAATGTTCAATTGTGATATATGCATTTGACACTAATGGCTAACTCATAAATATTTGCATGCAAAACAAAGGACTAATTACAGGTGACATCAGAAACAGGGGCAATAATGAGTTGTCTAAGCGATCTAGTTGCTTTGTCCACCAAGGTACCAAGGTAAGTTCGGCTGAAGAATGTAACCCAGATACTTTCACTCCCCGCCGAGTAAGACAGGATTCAACAATACTCTCCTCAAGCAGAGTTGGTCTCCCATAAGCACTACAAGGCACAGTATCTCCAGCAAGTCAGAAACGCTCTCCCCAAGCAGAGTTAATCTACAGTCAGCCTCAAGGAAGTTGGGTATCCCCAGAAGATCTCAACATTCCCCAGCGGAGTATGCAGACGTTCCTAAGCAAGCATCCCCGGCAGTCTTAATATAAGATTGTTCCCCGGCGGAATACAGACACCCCAGTGGAGCCATTCCCCAGTATAGTCCAAAGTTTCCCCAGGAGAGTTGAATCATCCTCCCCAGTAGATTCTGGAAGCTTATCCCTAGTAGATTCTGGAAGCTTATCCCCTGCAGAGCACGAACACGTCTCCCGGACTTTATTCAAAGGTTATTCCTCACCAGAGCTTATAACTGGGTTATCCTCAGCCAATTGCCACGGAAAGATCGTCCTCGACGAAGTGCTTCCTATCCCCCAGTGGAGTTCATCAAATCTTCCAACAGAGCTCATCAACGGTATCCCCAGCGGAGTTATCATCAACATCTCAGCAAGGTATCTCTTCCCACAGAGTATTCCCCGCAGAGTAATCTCTCCAACAAGTTTATTCCCCAACGGAGTCATCTTCTCCTACCGGTTTATTCTTGCAACCATCATCCCCAGCGGAAATGAAGAACGCTACTCTTCAACATCAGCCCAGGATTCAAGCTCCCGGCATTCGTCAAGGATTTATTTTCCTAGACAAGAATACATTCATAAACATTACATTATCATACACAATGCATGCATATATGCATCATAACACACTATCTCATTTATTTTTGAACATCATGACATCATGCATTTCATACATCATGACATTGCACACAACTGATGTTTTGCCTTTTTAGGAAAAAGGTAAATCCAAAGATAATTACTATCAACTGTCGCAATTCCAGATTCGATTCCTGTATCCAGCCAGGGCACATCTGTAGACGACTAATTCCAGGTTCGATTCCTGTATCCAGCCAGGGCATATCTGTTGATAACTAATTCCAGATTCGATTCCTGTATCCAGCCAGGGCACGTCTGAAGAGTTTGAAGATTCGATTCCTGTATCCAGCCAGGGCATATCTGTTGACGACTAATTCCAGATTCGATTCCTGTATCCAGCCAGGGCACGTCTGAAGAGTTTGAAGATTCGATTCCTGTATCCAGCCAGGGCATATCTGTTGACGACTATTCCCATATTCGATTCCTGTATCCAGCCAGGGCACGTCTGAAGAGTTTGAAGATTCGATTCCTGTATCCAGCCAGAGCATATCTGTTGACGACTATTTCCAGATTCGATTCCTGTATCCAGCCAGGGCATATCTGTTGACGACTAATTCCAGATTCGATTCCTGTATCCAGCCAGGGCACGTCTGAAGAGTTTGAAGATTCGATTCCTGTATCCAGCCAGGGCATATCTGTTGACGACTATTTCCAGATTCGATTCATGTATCCAGCTAGGGCACGTCTGAAGAATTTCCAGATTCGATTCATGTATCCAGCCAGGGCACGTCTGAAGAGCTTGTAGATTTGATACCTGTATCCAGCCAGGGCATGTCTGCATGAAGAGTTTGAAGATCAACCCCTGTAACAGGCCATGTAATTATCTTTCTTTCTCAGGTACGCAAGTTCTCGCTAAGGAATCTCTTACGCGATCGACACTCCCGATGGCATCTATAAGCCCATCTCCACAACTACCCATCGCAGTTCCAAATGGCATCTATAAGCCCATTCCCGACAAGGTTCTATCACACTTCCAGATGGCATCTATAAGCCTCATCCTCATATCCACCATCTCTCCAAATGGCATCTGTAAGCCCATTCCCGCCATCACACTGCTGATACTCTACTATGTGAGCGCAAATTTCTGGGCACTCTAGTGTTCAATCATCTTCCACCTTCGGATCACGAAAGGCACACATGCCAATCTAAATCCTCAGGTCTAAGAAGATTGAACAGGGGCAACTGTTGTACCCCAAAATATTCCCTCCCATATTCTTCAAGATTTGACAAGCATCACCTTAAATGGTTCAAAGTCTACTCAAGGGCTACACAGTCAAGCATCCTCCTAAGCCAGTCAAATTAGGGTTTTGGTTCTTGCAAGGAAGTTGAGGTTTTCAAGGGCTCAATCAAGTCACATATGCCTATACACATTGTCAAGCATCTACATGCCAAGTTTCAAGGCTCACAAGGTCAAGTTGCACAGTCAAAAACCCTAATTGCTTCACAATCAACTGTAGGGGCAAAATGGTCATTTGGCAGTCAAAAGTCAAAAATTTTGATCAACGTCTTACTTTGAAGCCACAATCATCATTTGGTCAAATCTTGACCATGATTTCACAAGAATGGCTCAGAAATCATCAAGATGCAAAAGTTTCTATTTTTGGACAGCTGAAAAGTCAACTGTAACTTGACCAAGGCATAACTTTTTCATGGTTCATCAAAAAAATCCCATCCAATGCTCATTTTGAAGGGGATGACATTTCCTACAACTCATATTCACATTACAAGTCCAAGAATTGCTCTCACAAAAAGTTATCAATTTCAACATTATAGGTCATTTTCAAAAGTCAACCAAAAGGCACTTTAAGTCAAAGAACATAACTTGAGATTGGTAAATCAAAATGACATGGGACCAAAGGCATTGGTTCGAGGACTTCAAGACCTTTCCAAAATGTCCAAGAACATGTTCATAGCTTCAAAATTGAGCAAGATATGCATTGGAGAAGTTGGGAAATTTTTGTGAAATGGCCAAAGTCAATTATCCTTGAAACTTCATTTTTGACAAAAAGGGCCTACTTTTTCCACTTGGTTCAGCTTGGCCATGCCTCCCACCTGTCCCACAATTTATTTCAAGATTAAAAATTAATTTTTCCATTTTTATTTAATTTTATTTGATTTAATTCATTTTAAATCTTTAAAATTCAAATAAAAATCAAGAAAATTAATGGAGGGATATCTTTGAGTTTGAATAGCTTTGATACACCATTATTCACATGCCAAATTCGTGTAAGGCTTATTTCAAGTACAAAATTCAAAATTGGACAAAAGAGGCAAGTTTTCTTCAATGGAGTTTATGGCAAAATCAAGAACATAATTGCATTGGTTTAATGTTCATTATATGGATTGATACTCATTCAAAATCTTATACGCAAGCCTTGGCAACACAGAACACGACCTAGAATACTCCCATACAGCATAAGCAATTTCAAAAATTCCAAGGAAAAGTGACAAATTGAAAACCACCTTGCAGCCCAATTCAAGCTTCCTTTCTGATCCAAACACGCCCCGTACATTGCCAGGATCCTTTTGCAAGCACAAACAAGCCAAAAACCTCAAGAATTTGTGCCACACAACTCACTCGGTTTTCCTTATTTCTCAAATTTGTATATCATATTTCATGAGCTTTTAATCCATTTTTTTGATTGGTTTGTATTGTTAGGGACCTTCTGAAGCTAGTGAAACAGTTTAATTGAACTGAAACGCGCTGAATCCAAAATCACCATGAACAAATTCTAGGGTTCTTCAGTTTCAAATTTGGGGCTTTCTAAACCCAGAACAATTAGGATTAGTAACACATATGACTGGATTCGTTGCAATGAGACGAATTGAATGGGATCCTCGTGCCCTTTTTATGTTGTCCCAATTTCTAATCGCTATTTTTCACTGTTGAAGTTAGTGGGGGTTCAAAACCCCCGTTATTTGCCTGTGATTTTTGTTTCAGAACGAAGATGATGATGGCGTGGCAACCAGGGAGTGGGCCATTCAAACATGGCGCGCTTTTCTTTATTTTTCAGCATATGGGGCATTTGTTTTATATAATATTTGTTGTTTATTAGGTATACAAACTAACGCGCTTGGTGTAGTGGTTGGCCAGGTGCCTTGCAAGCGTTGGGACCTGGGTTCGATTCCCAGGTCCCCCCATAATTCTCATATTCTTTTTTTCAACGCGTTCTTGTGCAGTTTCTCAAGCAGCTTCCACCATAGACCTCATCCAAGAGCCAGCCAAGTGTCCATCAGTGCAGATCCAGTGGCCAAAGCATGAGGACCATGGTGCTCTGGAGTCAACGTGGGTGTAGGCTATCCAAAAAGTCAAACGAGCTGAAGATTCAAATGGGCCATAATTCCAACAATGCACCCTCCTTCCTGGCCCAATACACCCTTCCATTGGTTTATTCTTTTCTTTTCATTTTTTATTTTCCAATTTAATTTCTAACCTTTTTTTATTTTATTTCTTATTAACATAATTAACCAACTAATATTTTCATAAAAAAATCAAAAAAATAGAATTAACATTATTATTATTATTATTCTCATATTATTTTTGTAAATAAAATATTAACAAATAAATAGTTTAATTAGGCAATTTTAACTTCTTTTCTTAATAATTAAAATAGATTTAGAATTAGGTAGAATTAACTTTTAATTTTATTTCTTTTTATTTTATTTCATAAAAAACATTTAAAAAAAAACAAAAAAATATATTTTCTTTTAATAAATTAATTAATTAGTTTAACAATTAGTTTTTAATTTCATTTAATCACCAAAAAGACCAAAAAAAAAATCAATTTCTTTTCTAAAAAGGGTCAACACCCTTAGAACATTCCCGATTCATTCTTTCGCGCGCATTTTAGTTTTAATTCCTTATTTTTGATTATTATGTAACTGCCTCCGGATGTAATAGTAATTAGGATTTTACTGCTTTATTTATTATTTCTCGTACTTATTTACCAAAAACGGGTCTTTGTATTTTTGGCGATGTATAGACCCGCGCCTTGTAATAGCGTAGGATTTATATTTCCATAATTTACTTTCCGCACTCCCTAACTGTTAAATGCATGAAAGAATGTATGGTAAATAAAAACAACTCGTAGCTCACAAATAACATGTACAAACATTAACTGAATACAACACACAAAGCACATGCCACTTCTAGGGTACGCCTCACTGGTTGCCTCGAAATGTGGTCATCAAGTATAGGACGTCTTAGAGGTCACCCTTTGTCTAAAGATCCAGTTGCCTCGAAACAGTTGCCTCGAAACGGTTGCCTCGGATTAAAAAGGATCTAGGACATTAGGGTTACTTCTAAGGTGTCCTAATTGTTGCTTCGGTGACCACACTGTCCCTAAAATCGAATTAACCCGAACACCTCCAACGGTGGTGCTACCTACCTCTCAATGGTGGGATAGCACTATCTAAAGGACACTTACACAGCTTAATTCCTTAGGGTAGGTAGATGACTCATGGGTACTTGCTCTTTTTAAAAACAAACAAAATACTTTTCACACCTTACACTTTCAAAAAGTTTTCAAACAATACTTCATACACTCTTGAGGACTGATACAAGAGTTACCTAGAAGTCTTCAAACGAACTTTTTCAAAACCCACTCACATTTGAAAAGTAAACAAATTTTCAAAACATAAGAGCAAGTACCTAAGAGCCCGTGGATAACCACGGATAGAAAGGGTGCTAACACCTTCCCTTTCTATAAATCTACCTCCCGAACCGAGAAATATTCTCATAAGGAATTTTGCTGTGCTTTTGTCCTTTCCATGTTGGAGAACATAAAAGACGGTGGCGACTCTTGCTTACCGCGACATTTCGCGAAACCAGCTTAAAAAACAGTCAGTTCTATTTCCACCGATCACAGAACTGGCGACTCTGCTGGGGAAACTTTAAATAAGTGAGGTGTACCTTAGGATTAGATCATACTTATGTTTTCAATTGAATGTTTGTTTGCTTTATTATTGTGGGCATTGTCTCGGAGTTTCATAGATCCTAACCCGGATCTGGGGATACCCTTTTAGGTAGCATAAGCTGTGAGGGACCTGTCCGGCGTAGACCGACACGGGTGAAGCAGTGGCTACGTTGGTGTGGCACCTTGGTCTGTACCGATATCCCTTGTGTTGCAACAAGGAGAATATGGGTCTTCTGAGGAGTCATTAAGCACCAACCGACCTTAGAACCCTAATGTGACCCAACTTGGCCATAGAACAGTAGCAGTATGCTACACCCATTGAGGCTAAACTCTCGCGATGGTTCTGGCCGCAAGAAAAGATTGTGATGCTGGAGTTATGACCGATTGAGGGTAGTCAGTGATATTGGGATCCTCTAGAACCCGGTTACTTTTGATTAGGACAGGTCTTAACCAAAAAACTGAAAGAGGGTAGTGCCTGAACTCCATGCTGGCCTAAACTCTAAGGGCTGTGGCGTGACTTGTGTGCCTTATCATGTTTGCCTTTGTGAATATTTGTGGTGTGCTTTATCATAACATCATACCATCATACCATTGCATGCATCCTGCATAAGGACTGACCTATTTCAAAGACAAGAGGGTTTCACCTTTGCTCTGTTTTGTAGGACATCATGATGCATGTGCGAAGGAACACTATCCGCCTCAACTTTGTTCACCCACCTGATTTGCTTAAAGAGTTGGTTGATAGAATTCCAAACATTGCTTCCTTCATCCAGAGGCATGGTTCTCTTCTCGGTTTAGTCACTTCAAAGTGGGACCAACAACTGATGAGTGTCTTGACCCAGTTTTATGATCCCTTGTATAGTTGCTTCACCTTTCAAGACTTCCAGCTGGTCCCTACCCTGGAAGAATTCTCTGATTTGCTTGGTATCCCTATCTTGGATCAGACTCCTTTCACTGGCTTGGAAAAGGCTCTTAGACCTGAGGAGATTGCAGCAGCCCTCCCTTTAACCAACAAGGAGGTAATGGACAACTGGGTGACTAGAAGCGGAGTTAAGGGCTTCCTGGCTAAGTTTCTGATTGGTAAAGCTAACAGTTTCTGGAATGACTTAGACTTCAGGGCGTACGAGGACATTCTGGCTCTCTTAATCTATGGTCTAGTACTGTTTCCAAATCCTGATAACTTTGTCAATATCAATGCCATAAGGATCTTCATGTCTCGGAACCCTATACCCACTCTCTTGGGTGATATCCTGCAACAACTCTATGCTCGTACTGCCCGAAGACGAGGAACTCTGTGGTGTTGTACTCCTTTGTTAGTGAGGTGGTTTATTTCGCACCTCCCTAAGTTCGTGCTGAAGAACCAAGAAGGAAAAGGTTGGGCTCATAGGTTAATGTCTCTCACTGATAATGACATCATTTGGACTCTCAGAGGTTTAGATGAGGTGGCTGTTATTGATCGTTGCGGAGAATATCCTAATGTTCCTTTGATTGGTACCCAAAGAGGAATCTCTTATAATCCATGTTTAGCTCTCCGTCAGTTTGCAAGGGCCAAAAGAGCAGGACCTCATGAGATGTTGGTACCTCACATCAGTTTTGAGCTTCAGGTAGATAGTGACGAACTGCGCCGTAGATTTATCAAAGCTTGGGACAGAATTCACAAAGCTGACCCACATGAGTTGGGACCGAAGACTTCTCTACCAATGGAACCCTTTTACAGATGGGTATGCATCCGTGCTCAGAAGTTAGGTATGCCATATGAAGCTGTCAGGCCTATCATTCTTGAAATTCCTGACGGAGACGGGGTTCCTCCAACTATTCTCCCTCCTCTGATACCCACTGATGTTGATACCCTAAAGAGATCTTGGGCGCAACTACAGGAAGAGCGGGATTATTATCGGGAAAAGTTCAACGAACAGGAACAGAAGATCCAGAAGCTGACCAAGCAATTGGAGAACGAGCGGATCATGAATGACTATATCCATACTGAGAAGAGGAGGCCATGGGAGCACTGGTGGGCTTTGGATGTTTCCTTTACATCTTTTATTTCCTTTTCATTATTTTCATTCCTGTAACGCCTAAGGGCAATTTGTTGAACAATTTAAATTCCAAAGTTTAAATCTAATAAAGTGTGTTCCTTTTGTCTACAAAGTTGACTCCCGATTGTCTTTGAAAACATAATTCATACGCATTTCATTCATCATATGCATCACAGGTACCCTTTTTCTACAGGTTGCTTAATCTTCTTCGATGTTTATTTCAGCACTCAAGCATCATGAATCCTGAACTCACTACCGAGCAAGCTATTAAGGCCCTCCAGGCCCAGAACGCTCAATTTCAAGAGATGGTCATGAACCTGGCCCAAGGACAACAAGAGCTGAAGGCTTTGCTCTTGAAGAAGAAAAAGAAGAAGAGGACTGTGTTGTTCAACACTGGACGCAGACTCGGGAATACATTGCAAAATGAAGCTGAGAGGACTACTCCATCTGTGGGGGAAGGCAGTCACCAAGGAAGAGAGGTTCCTAGTCCTGTGGTCTCTGACACTGAGACAGACTTCAATGATGAACAGTACCCTCCTGCTGAGGACCGGTACAAACAACTTGAGGACAGGTTAAATGCTATGGAGATTCAACGTGTGCCTGGGTTGGATTTCGGAGACTTGGGGTTATCTTCTGGGGTGGTGATCCCGCACAAGTTCAAGGCGCCTGCCTTTGTGAAGTACGATGGGGCTTCCTGTCCTAAGTTGCACCTCCGTTCATACGCAAGGAAGATCCAGCCTTACACAGCAGACAAGAACTTATGGATCCACTTCTTCCAGGAGAGTCTTTCAGGGACTCATCTCGAATGGTTCTATCAGCTGGATGGAACCAACATTCGTAACTGGGAGGATTTGGCCACTGCTTTTTACAAGCAGTATCAATATAATTCCGACCTTGCTCCCACGCGTACCCAACTCCAGGGTATGTCACTGGGAACGGGTGAAGGTTTTAAGGAGTACGCACAGAAATGGAGAGACCTGGCTGGCAGGGTGCAGCCACCATTGACGGATCGTGAACTAGTGGACATGTTCTTGGGGACCCTATCTGGTCCATTCTTCAACCATCTCATTGGTAATTCCTCTACTGGGTTTACAGACCTGATCCTGACTGGTGAGAGGATCGAAGCTGGTATCAAATCGGGAAAGATACAGAAGGGTGCCTCCTCAAATACTGAAAAGAAGCCCTTCAAGAAAGAAGCCAGTGTTGTGTATGGTCCCAGGAGACAGAATAAGCCAGAACGCCGCCAAGCTGTCAACGCAGTAGTAATTTCAAAGCCTGCTGCTGCTCCTCAGCAATACAACCAGCCGAGAGCTGAGAGGCCCAAAAGGCAGTATACGCGGCTCAGCATGACTCTCTCTCAGATCCTGCCGCAACTGCTGTCAACCAGCCTGGTAACTGTCAAGGAATCTCTGAAGGTGGTAAACACAGCATCTCCGAAGTACAACCCCAACGCCCGTTGCGCTTATCACTCTGATAGCCCGGGACATAACACAGATGATTGTTGGGCTCTGAGGAATAAGGTTCAAGACCTTATTGATGCTAAAGAGGTACAGTTCGAGGCGCCCGAGAAGCCTAATGTGGTGACTGCTTCCATGCCTAACCATGGAGTAAATGCTATCAGGGTTGAGGATGAAGTGGAAGAATCTGAATTTGACAGTTGGATATACCCAACAACCGAAGATTGACCAAGCAACTGGACTGCTAAAGACTCGATGCCTGTTACTTTTGTCACCCAGTAATGAACTCATTTGTTTTGAATTTGTAACAAACAATATTACTAAACTTTATGGCCCGGTGTCTTACCCGGGGCACCGTGGCTTCATTTCTGAGGGCTTTTGTGTGTCACTTCCATATATCATGAATAAAAGCATTGGACGTTTTTCACATTTCAAATCTTGCGCTCCCTTTCTTTCTTTATATATTGCAAAACAGCTGTATTTACACACACTCACTCATACAGGTTCTAATCCACTCTGGATCTCACTGGTAACGACTCTGCTACTGCCAGTTATGACTTCGAAAATCCGATCAACTTAGCCGAAGACGAAGGTGAAGATGATTACGAAGTTCCTGGTGAGCTTGCAAGACTGCTACTCCAGGAAGAGAGGGCCATTCAGCCACATGAAGAGCCAGTGGAAACGGTAAATCTGGGTACTGAGACAGACAGAAAGGAAGTCAAGATTGGTGCTAATCTAGAGCTCAGTGTGAAACAACGGTTGATCCAGATGCTGCATGACTACGTGGAGATCTTTGCCTGGTCTTACGAAGACATGCCTGGTTTGAATACTGACATTGTGGTTCATCACCTACCTACCAAGGAAGACTGCCCTCCGGTTAAACAAAAGGTTCGCCGTATGCGTCCAGAGATGTCCGAGAAAATCAAAGCTGAAGTTATGAAACAATTTGACGCCGGTTTTCTAGCAGTGACTTCTTACCCACAGTGGGTTGCCAACGTGGTTCCAGTGCCGAAGAAGGATGGTAAGGTCCGAATGTGTGTTGATTACAGGGATTTGAACAGGGCAAGCCCCAAGGATGACTTCCCCCTGCCTCACATCGACGTTCTGGTTGACAATACTGCTCAGCACAAGGTGTTCTCATTCATGGATGGTTTTTCAGGTTATAATCAGCTCAAGATGGCTCTTGAAGACATGGAGAAGACCACTTTTGTTACTCAGTGGGGCACCTTTTCTTACAAGGTCATGCCTTTTGGATTGAAAAATGTTGGGGCAACCTACCAACGTGCCATGGTTGCTTTGTTTCATGACATGATCCGTCATGAGATTGAAGTGTATGTCGACGATATGATTGCAAGATCTCAAACTGAGGAGGAACACCTTGACCATCTACAGAAGCTATTTGACTGTCTGAAGTTGTATAAGCTGAGGTTGAACCCGAACAAGTGCACCTTCGGGGTAAGATCTGGAAAAATGCTAGGCTTCGTCGTAAGTGACAAGGGTATTCAAGTGGACCCTGCCAAAGTGAAAGCCATACAAGAGATGCCAGTGCCCAAGACAGAGAAAGAAGTCAGAGGTTTTCTGGGACGGTTGAACTACATTGCCCGATTCATCTTGCATCTAACTGCTACTTGTGAACCAATCTTCAAGCTACTGAAGAAAGATCATGTAGTACGTTGGAACGATGAATGTCAGGCCGCTATCGACAGAATCAAAGAGTATCTCCAAGAACCACCCATCCTTATGCCACCGGTTGAAGGGAGACCTCTAATACTATACTTGACAATACTGGACAACTCAATGGGGTGTGTGTTGGGGCAGCATGACGAGTCTGGCCGAAAAGAGCACGCCATTTATTACCTTAGCAAAAAGTTTACCGACTGTGAGACCCGATACTCACTGCTCGAGAAAACTTGATGCGCTTTGGTATGGGCTGCTCGCCGGTTGAGACAGTATATGTTGACTCACACTACTTTGTTGATTTCAAAAATGGATCAAATAAAGTACATATTCGAAAAGCCTGCCCTGTCCGGAAGAATAGCAAGATGGCAAATGATCTTGACAGAATACGACATCCAGTACACGACTCAGAAAGCAATCAAAGGAAGTGTATTGGCAGACCATTTGGCACACCAGGCAGTGGATGATTACCAGTCGATGAACTTCGAATTCCCAGACAAGAACATCATGGTAGTGACTGATTATGAAGTACCTGGACCGGATGAAGGACCTGAGGAAGGATCCCGATGGTCTATGCACTTTGACGGAGCCTCAAATGCTTTGGGTAACGGTGTTGGCGTTGTGATCATATCCCCTCAAGGCACTCATACTCCACTCACTGCCCGGCTATGTTTCAACTGCACCAACAACATGGCAGAGTATGAGGCATGCATTATGGGACTTCAAGCTGCAATTGACTTAAGGATCAAGTTTCTGAGTGTCTTCGGAGATTCCGCTCTCGTGATAAATCAAATCAAAGGCGAGTGGGATACGAAACACCCAAACCTTATTCCTTACAAAGAGTATGTGTTGACATTAATCCCCCATTTCACGGAGATAACTTTTGAACACTTCCTAAGAGAGGAGAATCATTTGGCGGACGCGTTAGCTACGATGTCTTCCATGTTCAAAGTCAAATGGGACAACGAGGCTCCCCAGATCATTATCTGGAAATTGGACGAACCTGCATATTGCTGTGATCTTGAGGCTGAAGAGGTAACTGAGAAACCTTGGTATCATGAAGTGAAGAGGTACTTGGAAGCTCAAGAATACCCCGAGGGTGCATCTGTTAATGACAAGAAGTTCCTGAGGAGGTTTGTGGCAAAGTTCTTCCTCAGTAACGGCATTCTGTACAAGCGAAACCATGATTCAACCTTACTGCGCTGTATGGAGAAGATTGAAGCAGAAAAGATCATGGCAGAACTACATGAAGGTACCTTCGGAACACATTCCAGTGGACATACTATGGCAAAGAAAATCCTTCGGGCAGGATATTTCTGGTCCACAATGGAAGCTGACTGTTACCAACATTCTCGGACATGTCACAAATGCCAGATCTATGCTGATAAGGTGCACGTTCCTCCAGCCCCTCTGAATGTCTTGACAGCACCTTGGCCTTTTGCAATGTGGGGCATTGATATGATCGGGGAGATCAGACCTACGACATCCAACGAACATCGCTTCATCTTGGTGGCGATTGATTACTTCACGAAGTGGGTCAAAGCAGCTTCCTACGCTACGGTAACCACGAACGTCGTGGCACGGTTCATTCGGCATAACCTGATCTATCGATACGGCGTCCCGGAAAGGATCATTACGGACAATGGTACCAATCTTAACAACAAGATGATCACTGAGCTCTGGGAGCAATTCAAGATACAGCACCACAACTCTTCTCCTTACCGACCGAAGATGAATGATGCTGTAGAAGCAGCAAATAAGAATATCAAAAAGATTGTGAAGAAGATGACAGTGACCTACAAAGATTGGCATGAGATGTTACCGTTTGCTCTTCATGGGTACCGTACCTCAGCACGGACGTCAACAGGGGCAACCCCCTTTTCTTTGGTCTATGGCATGGAGGCAGTCTTGCCTTGAAGAAAAGAGACTCACTGCTATTTGTCATGGTCAGACGTACCAAAAACGGATGATCAGGGCATTTAACAAGAAAGTCAGACGACAAGAGTATCAAGTCGGGGACCTGGTAATCAAGCGCATCATTCTTCCTCAAAGTGATCCCAGGGGCAAATGGACCCCTACGTACGAAGGGCCATTTGTGGTTAAACATGTCTTCTCAGGAGGAGCTATGATTCTAACCACCATGGATGGTGACGACCTTCCTCACCCCGCCAATGCAGACATAGTAAAAAGATACTACGCATGAACAAAAGACCCGCTAGGTTGAAATACCTAGGCAAAAATAAGGGCTTCCCGGCGAACCAAAAGGGTTCGAGCAAAAATAAGGGATGAAAAATGAAAAAATCTGTACACCCGGCAAGTCGAAAACCTGAAAAGGAGGCTTGGGCAAAAATGGGTATCCCGTTGGACTGAAAACCCAGAAGGGAGGTCCAGGCAAAAGTTAGGGATAAAGCATAATACTATGTCTCATTGGATCACCTTGCATCCAGAATCCGGTATCAAATATCAGGTTGAAACCCAGCAAAGTGATGAGACGCTTGAAGACATAAAGGCGATGGCAGAGTTGAAACCCAGTGGGATTTTTTTTTTACATAGCTGTTTTGTTTCCCTTTGTACAAATTGTATAAACTCTATTTTGTTCGGCGGCGTTCTCTTACTAGGACGTCAGCCTCTTGTACATAAACGCCTATTTACAGGCAAATTCAAAAATCAATGAAAATTCACTTTTCAAACCAATTGCCAATTGTTTTTCCTTTTTCTGTTTTGTCTTGCGAAGAACGTCCAATGTTCAATTGTGATATATGCATTTGACACTAATGGCTAACTCATAAATATTTGCATGCAAAACAAAGGACTAATTACAGGTGACATCAAAAACAGGGGCAATAATGAGTTGTCTAAGCGATCTAGTTGCTTTGTCCACCAAGGTACCAAGGTAAGTTCGGCTGAAGAATGTAACCCACATACTTTTACTCCCCGCCGAGTAAGACAGGATTCAACAATACTCTCCTCAAGCAGAGTTGGTCTCCCATAAGCCCTACAAGGCACAGTATCTCCAGCAAGTCAGCAACGCTCTCCCCAAGCAGAGTTAATCTACAGTCAGCCTCAAGGAAGTTGGGTATCCCCAGAAGATCTCAACATTCCCTAGCGGAGTATGCAGACGTTCCTAAGCAAGAATCCCCGGCAGTCTTAATATAAGATTGTTCCCCAGCGGAATACAGACACCCCAGTGGAGCCATTCCCCAGTACAGTCCAAAGTTTCCCCAGGAGAGTTGAATCATCCTCCCCCGTAGATTCTGGAAGCTTATCCCCAGTAGATTCTGGAAGCTTATCCCCTGCAGAGCACAAACACGTCTCCCGAACTTTATTCAAAGGTTATTCCTCACCAGAGCTTATAACTGGGTTATCCTCAGCCAATTGCCACGGAAAGATCGTCCTCGGCGAAGTGCTTCCTATCCCCCAGTGGAGTTCATCAAATCTTCCAACAGAGCTCATCAACGGTATCCCCAGCGGAGTTATCATCAACATCTCAGTAAGGTATCTCTTCCCACAGAGTATTCCCCGCAGAGTAATCTCTTCAACAAGTTTATTCCCCACCGGAGTCATCTTCTCCTACCGGTTTATTCTTGCAACCATCATCCCCAGCGGAAATGAAGAACGCTACTCTTCAACATCAGCCCAGGATTCAAGCTCCCGGCATTCGTCAAGGATTTATTTTCCTAGACGAGAACACATTCATAAACATTACATTATAATACACAATGCATGCATATACGCATCATAACACATTATCTCATTTATTTTTGAACATCATGACATCATGCATTTCATACATCATGACATTGCACACAACTGATGTTTTGCCTTTTCAGGAAAAAGGTCAATCCAAAGATAATTACTATCAACTGTCGCAATTCCAGATTCGATTCCTGTATCCATCCAGGGCACATCTGTAGACGACTAATTCCAGGTTCGATTCCTGTATCCAGCCAGGGCATATCTGTTGATGACTAATTCCAGATTCGATTCCTGTATCCAGCCAGGGCATGTCTGAAGAGTTTGAAGATTCGATTCCTGTATCCAGCCAGGGCATATTTGTTGACGACTATTTCCAGATTCAATTCCTGTATCCATCCAGGGCACGTCTGAAGAGTTTGAAGATTCGATTCCTGTATCCAGCCAGGGCATATCTGTTGACGACTATTCCCAGATTCGATTCCTGTATCCAGCCAGGGCACGTTTGAAGAGTTTGAAGATTCGATTCCTGTATCCAGCCAGGGCATATCTGTTGACGACTATTTCCAGATTTGATTCCTGTATCCAGCCAGGGCATATCTATTGACGACTAATTCCAGATTCGATTCCTGTATCTAGCCAGGGCACGTCTGAAGAGTTTGAAGATTCGATTCCTGTATCCAGCCAGGGCATATCTGTTGACGACTATTTCCAGATTCGATTCCTGTATCCAGCCAGGGCACGTCTGAAGAATTTCCAGATTCGATTCCTGTATCCAGCCAGGGCACGTCTGAAGAGCTTGTAGATTCGATACCTGTATCCAGCCAGGGCATGTCTGCATGAAGAGTTTGAAGATCAACCCCTGTAACAGGCCAGGTAATTATCTTTCTTTCTCAGGTACGCAAGTTCTCGCTAAGGAATCTCTTACGCGATCGACACTCCCGATGGCATCTATAAGCCCATCTCCACAACTACCCATCGCAGTTCCAAATGGCATCTATAAGCCCATTCCCGACAAGGTTCTATCACACTTCCAGATGGCATCTATAAGCCCATCCTCCTATCCACCATCTCTCCAAATGGCATCTGTAATCCCATTCCCGCCATCACACTGCTGATACTCTACTATGTGAGCGCAAATTTCTGGGCACTCTAGTGTTCAATCATCTTCCACCTTCGGATCATGAAAGGCACACAAGCCAATCTAAATCCTCAGGTCTAAGAAGATTGAACAGGGGAAACTGTTGTACCCCAAAATTTTCCCTCCCATATTCTTCAAGATTTGACAAGCATCACCTGAAATGGTTCAAAGTCTACTCAAGGGCTACACAGTCAAGCATCCTCCTAAGCCAGTCAAATTAGGGTTTTGGTTCTTGCAAGGAAGTTGAGGTTTTCAAGGGCTCAATCAAGTCACATATGCCTATACACATTGTCAAGCATCTACATGCCAAGTTTCAAGGCTCACAAGGTCAAGTTGCACAGTCAAAAACCCTAATTGCTTCACAAACAACTGTAGGGGCAAAATGGTCATTTGGCAGTCAAAAGTCAAAATTTTTGATCAACATCTTATTTTGAAGCCACAATCATCATTTGGTCAAATCTTGACCATGATTTCTGATGGGGTCTGTGAGGTATAGCCTAAATATAGTACTGCAAGTGCACAGCCTATCGAAGTAATATATAAGATTATCGAACTACAGAGACCAATTGTCAATCTATCAACTCTATTGCTAAGGTGCTTATCTAAGGCGAACAAGAATATTGATGTGAGTGCAGTGCAACAAAATAAATGAGCAAAGTAAATAACAGTTTTAAAAGACAGGTTGGAATGTAAATCATGTAATCAGATATTGGTCCGGTCATGCGTAGATGAGACTACTTATGGGGCAGTATTTTCTATTGATAGCAAAGAATCAATTTAACGGGAACTTGTAGCTTTTGACTACTAAGAACCGAATTTACTCTTTAAATTAAATTCCTTTATTGTCATATATAAAGGGTGCCTTCCGCGTTAAAGAGGTAAACCTATTTTTAAGAAATTGATAGTTTTGACTTAACAGAAAAGTAATTTTACTTGGAAAGATTAACTTAAAGAGACTTTTGGCTTTTGACCAAGAGTCAGATTTCAAACCTACAAACGCGTCCGAAAATAGTTTCAAAATCGTTTTCTAAAAAGGTCAATGATTCCTATTTAACCAATCAACGGCTTTCTCTCTTTTTGTTTGGTTAAATAATAATCAAGTCGTATCATTAGTTTGGACGGCTTTCGATCTTACCCAATAAACATTTAAACATAATTGACTTAAGTTAAAAGCAAAACATCCCCAGAGTATTTTCACTAGCATGATAATTGGAACACGACCATGATGACAATCATTACATCCAAACCTTTATAGTTTAGCCAGACATAATAAGTGCGAGTCTATAAAACGTGTAGACTATGGTAAGAGCATTTAGAGTCTATAAAACGTGTAGACTATGGTAAGAGCATTTAGAGTCTATAAAACGTGTAGACTATGGTAAGAGCATTTAGAGTCTATAAAACGTGTAGACTATGGTAAGAGCATTTAGAGTCTATAAAACGTGTAGACTATGGTAAGAGCATTTAAAGTCTATAAAACGTGTAGACTATGGTAAGAGCATTTAGAGTCTATAAAACGTGTAGACTATGGTAAGAGCAATTATAAGTAAAGAGATGCAATAAAATAGAACCTTGCTCCAGTCGGAGACTTGAATCTGATACAAATCTGCGGAATGGTAAGGCTGGTATGATGAACTTCAACCAAAGTGCTCCAAGACTCGATTACAACTCAATCTACACCGCAATAACTCCCCGATGTGAAGAGATTATTACTTTACAGAAACTGATAGTATATGACTTAAGATTGTACTAAGCTTGGATGAAACTAAAGAATGAAAATCGAAAACTATTTATAGAGGATCCTTGAGATGCGTAAAGACCAGCATGCCCCTTAACTTCTTTTGAGCGGGAAGCTTTTTGTGAAGGCCGCGGGCGCGGTGGCAGTGGCCGCGGGCGCGGTGGCTGGAACTGTCACATCATGGGAACGTGGCAGTTGGTCTCTGGGTAAAAGTGGGCCACGTCATCGCGTTCCCTGTAGCCAGCGCGGCGCTGAACGCCATAAGTGCAGAATATCTTGAAAAACCCTAATTTCCTGGCGTTTTGGCTCGTTTCTTCACAGAAGGCTCTGAAATGACAAGAATCCTGAAAACAAAGGAAAAAGGAACATAATACGAGAAAATGATAATAAAAACTAAGGAAAACATGTGATATTTGAGTCAGAAACATAGTGCGATTTAGTGCGATCAAATCCTCCCACGCTTAGACCTTTGCTTGTCCTCAAGCAACAACTCTTAGAAGTAGATGAAAGAAAATTATGGTGTATACAGGTTTTGGGCAAAGAGGGCTTCTAAGTTCGAGTAAGGGTGTGTTGTCAGGCACTAGCTATCTGAACCAAGGGTATCGTAATTACACTACTCGCAGAAATGCGGACATAAACCTCATAAGTATACAGATCGATCCTAATATCCTTGCTATGCTAAGACTTCTTTTTGTACGAGGTCTTTTTTCATTCAGGCGCAATCACATTAAGCCCGTTATCCGTACATACTCATGGTGTAGTGACCGGTTAGTGACTCTGATCTCAAGTGATGGGATTCTGGTACAAGAGTTGGTTTAACCCCTTTTTATTTTACCCATTTGCAGTTGCGGGGGATCGGACCGTAGTCCGCCCTACCAAGTCCAGCACCAGATACCTCTGGACCAACTATAACGGATGTGCCTTATATTTTTTTTTTCTTTGTTTTTATTAGTGCTTACAACTTTCTTGAGTTGAGTAATCTTTGTGAGGATCACCCAACTCGTAGTCGTATTCATACTTTATTTTATAAACTTTTAAGGCAAAATAGAGATCATCCACTTATATTCATCGATCCTACACTTAGAGCATGCTTAGGCCGGAGCTGACTGCTAAGATAAACTACTTGAAGACCTATTTGTACAGTTTTATTCAAAATCATAGCATATTGGGAAGAAAGGATCTAATCTAAATGTTCAAAAAGGCTTACGGTGTTAAAACGATAACGAATTTTTCAAAAAGTGAGTGCCCAAGAAATAGTCCCTATCTAGGACCTGTCTCATAGCCCAAGTCCTTAAAAACAACCACAATTCTTTGAAAAAGATTTTGTAAAAATTTTGTAAGGCTAAAAAGTGGGGGAAATGAAAGGGTACACTACGCAGAAAGACTCGCCTATCACATGCATTTTATTAACTACGAATATAACATACCTAAAAGGAAAAATGCGGAAGGGAAATAAAAGCAGGAAAAACGGGAAATAAAAGCGATAAATGCTCCTCCCACACTTAAATCAGACATTGTCCTTAATGTTCCAAAATAAGGTAGGAGGAGGTACCTGAAAACGCTAGTGGGGGTGTTGGCTCCTAAATTCGACACCCTTGTTTTATTAATGTCAGCCATTAAAGCTGAAGGATGTTTTTGACTGGCTAAGTCTGTCGAAATGCCCGTCG
This sequence comes from Vicia faba, assembly GCA_948472305.1. Lineage (NCBI taxonomy): Eukaryota > Viridiplantae > Streptophyta > Magnoliopsida > Fabales > Fabaceae > Vicia > Vicia faba. The sequence continues at coordinate 726,889,194 of OX451736.1, forward strand.
AAAGATGGCAAAGTACTTAGAAGATTTCTTCCAAGGGAGAGGTTGGTTGCCTTCGACGTCGAAGGAGTTTCTCGTCGAAGATGTTTCTCGACGAAGTTGTTCGATGGTTCAGAGTGGAGCAGTTTGAAATTCAAGCGTTTGGAGGGAAAACGGTTTCCAGCGGTTACCAAGTGTGACGTGCGAAGATCTGGAGCGTCGAACGTGGAGAACGTGCCAAGTGGAATGATCTCGAAGCAGTGTAACTGCCCGACGGTTACTTGGGATGTTTTAGTATAAATAGTAGTAGTCATGTAAGTTCTCGCGTGTGTTCACAATTCTATACAAAGTCACTCATATAGATTCGAGTACCCAGCGTGTGAGAAAGAATTGTTGAGAAATGTATGTGTGAAACACCAATTTTATTAATCAAAGTCATTTACTTTTCCAGAAATTTACTTGCTTTCCTCTTTACGTTCCTGTCGAAGCCTTTTACTTTAAGCCTTGTTTATTTTACCAAGTCCTTTCTCCACGCAATTTCATTTAAAGCCTCTTTATTTTATTTAAAGCCTCTTTATTCAAAGCCTTATCCAATTTAATCAAACTTCAAAATCAACCTATGTCCTAGGATCAATCTGATCGATCCTGCGAGTAACCAAATAAGTAACCATTTGGAGGATCAGCGGTTGTTTACCAAATCCCAAGGTAAACAAATTGGCACACCCGGTGGGACTGTGTGTTGATTGTTGAAAATAATCTCATCTTTTCGAGGAGTGTTGTATGTTATTGAGAAGTGGTAGAATATACACAAACAATAACAATACTGCCAGAAGAAGGGAAGAGATGGCGAATCCGCCAAACAATAACGAAATCCCACAAACGAATGCGGGAGCAACGGTTAGTACGACCGTAGTGAAGCGACAAATGTTGGTTCGACACCAGCAGTATCGGTCACAACCACGGGGCCAATACCTTCGTTAACAGGCCCCAGGATGCCTTTGGGAACTCCCCCACCAAGGGGAAATTTAGGCACAAGGCCTTTTGTTCCCCCAGGATTTATTCCACTCTATGGTATGCCAACTTCTGAATTGGCTAGCCTGACGAATGCTACGTCCACTTTTTCAGACCCTTTAGTGAGTGCCTCTTCGCCACTCCAAGGTTCTGGAGTAGGCATGGCGAATAGAAATAGGACCCAACTCTTAGGAGGAACGTCCCAAGTAGCCCATGGCCTTACAAATGCCTCGACAGCAGTCTTGAGGCAACAGATGGACGAAAGCAACCATGATATGGTGCAAATGTTGGCACAGACTTTGAGTACAGTGCTAAACCCTCTAATACAAAACACTACTCAATCGAATCAGCAAGTGACAGCGCAAATGACGCGTTTGGCTGATTTCTTTGGAGTACCCCAACCTATTCGACAGCCCCAAAGGGCGCAAATAAGGGGAAACCAGGGGATATTCTTAGAGGAAGAAACCACCATCAACCAGGCTCAACAGCCTGTCGAAGAAAACCTTAGGGCACGATTGGAGCAACCTGTCGAGGAACCTAGGGTAATAACCCCAGAGGTAAGGTTAGTTAACAGAAACCAAAATGCTGACGAAGTAGTTCAGCATATCCAATACCAAAACATGGGTTTGGAAAACAATCTGGCAACCATGATTGAAAGGATCATGACTCAGAATGGGATGAACATGGGCTTTCGAAGGCCCAACTTTACATCTCCATTGTCAGAATACGTGTTACAAACAGACTTACCTCCTATATGCAAAGTCCCCAAATTTACTAAGTTCTCTGGGGACACGACAGAATCTACTGTCGAGCATGTGGCGAGATATTTGATCGAAGCAGGTGACATTTCGAATAACGAAAACCTGAGGATCAAGTACTTCCCAAGTTCTTTAACAAAGAACGCTTTTACTTGGTTTACAACTCTCCCCCCCAATTCGATCCATCATTGGACCCAGTTGGAAAGATTGTTCCATGAACAATTCTACATGGGGCAAACCAAGATAAGCCTGAAAGAATTGGCCAGTGTGAAGAGACGTTTCACTGAACCTATAGACGAATATCTAAATAGGTTTAGGTTGCTCAAGGCGAGATGTTTTACACAAGTGCCAGAACATGAGTTGGTCGAAATAGCCGCAGGCGGTTTAGATTATTCCATTAGGAAGAAGCTAGACACCCAATACCTGAGAGACATGGCCCAACTGGCCGATAGAGTTCGACAGGTAGAACGCCTCAAGGCTGAAAAAGCAAAGGCAACGAAAACTCACAAGAGAGAGAGGATAGCGTACGTTGAGATGGATGACGAAGATCCAGAATCCTTCGACGATACTTTAGCTGTCGAAGAAGGAGAAGTCGATTTAGCAGAACTGAAACAAGGGCCACCATACTCTTGTAAACTGTTAGTCCCCTCAAGTGGGAAAAATCCCATTGGTCCAGAAAGGACCAACGATAGGTTCCCAAAAAAGACTTATAGTTTTGACATCACAAAATGTGATGAAATATTCGACTTGCTGGTTAAAGATGGCCAAATGATAGTACCCCCAAGGGTAAAAGTGCCTCCTCTTGATCAAAGAAAGAAGAGAGGTTTTTGCAAATATCATAATTTTTTGGGCCATAAAACTTCTCAATGTTTTCTTTTCAGGAATCTTGTGCAAGACGCTATCGAAGAAGGGAGATTGAAGTTTGCTGACAAATCCCCCATGGCTGTCGACTCAAATCCATTGCAAGCTGAAGCCCACTACGCTGAGCCCTCTGAGGTGAACGTGATAGAGGCAACCAGGAGCCAGTCGAAGAAGCCAGGAATTACAATGGTCGAAGTCTCAAAGGACCACATCAACATGCCAATCTTTGGCAGTTTTTCTGGAAATTTATCCAGGAAGACAATTGAAGCAGTTCAGAAAGCGGTCGAAAGCCCGAAGTTGGAGACCGCTGAAGCACAAAAAACTGGATCAAAACCCAGTTCCCACTTGGCCACAGTTCAAGGCCAGACGGAGAATTTGGAGATACAAATGAAGCAGCTAACTCTTGCTAATAAAGATACAATGAATATCAACATGGTCGAACTCTCTGACCCAAAAGCATCAGAAGAGGCCATGAGGCAAGAACAAGCTAATAAGACTGCTTTCCCTCGGGAAAATGAAAATTTGGCAGATTTTTTACAAAGATGCCAGAAAAAGAAATCAGAGGTGATGTTGTGTCCAAGATGCAGTTCGATCTTTGACAAAAAGGCTGCTGAGCACATTCAAGGCGTAAGAGCAGCGAACAAGAGAAGGGAAAATGTTGATCTTCGACATGATCCCAGAAGAGCCTCCCAAAGAGGTTCAAACCAAGAAAAGAGGCCATTGACTTTTAGGCCTCCAACAAATGTGCCAGTAGATACTTGGTACAAAACCTCTGGTCGAAAAAAGCCAAGTGAGGAGAGATGGCACTCTTTCGACGTGCCAAGGGGTTCCTCTTTGACTCAAAAGAAAGAGCCTCAAGTTGCTGCACCTAAAGTTGCACAAGTGTCAAGCAACTACAAAGGTAAAAATCCCATGTCTCGATCTCAATGGAGGAGATATCAAAGGAGACGAAAAGCTGAAAGGGAGACTGCCAACGAACCAAAGGCAGAAACCAGTTCGAATGTTCCTCAAAGGAAGCAAAGGAAGCCTCTAGAAAGAGAGCCAGTAACCAACAGGCTAGTTTGGCCTAACCAAAGTGAAGTCGAAGACGAAGACGATGCTGAGTCTGATGATACTTTGGATATAATGGTGAATATAGTCTCAGTGCTGCCCAGAGAATTCAATCGACAAGTAGAGGTCGAAGCAAGTGACTGGGAAGTGGAGCAAGAAATGGCCAAACATAGGCCAGTGTGCTATTTTGTCATGGACAATGGCACTACTGAGGAACAAAATGGCTTCTTCGAGCCACCTACAGAGGCGATGAAAAATCACCTCAAGCCTTTATTCATAAGGGCTAAACTCGAAGAAACAACTGTGAATAAAATATTGGTGGATTGTGGGGCAACCATCAACATTATTCCTCACTCTATGCTAAGGAAAATTGGCAAAAGGGATGAGGACATTAAGCCTCACAATATGGTCTTGTCGAACTATGAGGGCGGCATAGGGACCACTATGGGAGTGATCCAGCTAGATATCAAAGTAGGATCTATCCTTCGACCAACGATGTTCATGGTCATATCGGCCAAACCTAACTACAATCTTTTGTTGGGCCGTGAATGGATTCATGGTGTTGGAGCTGTGCCATCATCAATGCATCAGAGGCTGCTCCTATGGCGTCCAGATGGGATGGTCGAAAACATAGAGGCAGATCAAAGCTATTACCTTGGTGAAGTGAATCACCTGGGGTTGGCAGATTTCGACAAGAACTTGGCTCACATAGGGCCATGTCCAACACCTAACTTCGACATGGCGCCAGCGCCAAACACTTTTTGTTCCCTATACCTGCATCCTGAGCATGGTTTCCAATGGGACAGAGAAGACTTGTCCCACATAGACTTCAGTGGGTTAACTGATATCCAACCAACTGGTTGGGGAAGTGAATTCAGTGATAATGACTGAGTCACAATCTTTGAAGCGAATTTCGGCTTATGTAGCCGAAACCAAGATGATAACGGCTCTCGAAGCCGAAGTAAAGTACATGGCCACACAGGCCAATGATCAACAGTTATCTGCTGCAGGTCCAGGAAAGGATTTCGATCCAAAACCCCCTGATATCATGCCAGAAGAAATGCAGGAACAGAGGCTCGACACCATCTATGACGATGAGCCTTTGGGCTTCGAAAAGGACCCCTTGGCGAACAACATTAAAATGTTAGCGCAAGATCCTTTAGAAGAAATCAACTTAGGCGAAGGGTCAGAGAAAAGGCCAACTTACATCAGTGCCAAAATTGATCCAGAACTTAGGTTGGAAGTAATCCAATTGCTGAAAGAATTCAAAGACTGTTTTGCATGGGATTATGACGAAATGCCTGGTCTCGACAGAGGATTGGTAGAACTTCAGTTGCCAATCAAACCTGGGAAGAAGCCAATCAAGCAAAATCCAAGGCGCTTCGCTCCAGAAATACTGTCGAAGATCAAAACGGAGGTCGAAAGACTTCTGAAATGCAAATTCATACGTGTTACAAGGTATGTCGAATGGATTGCAAACATTGTGCCAGTAATTAAGAAAATGGTACGTTAAGGGTGTGCATAGATTTCAGAGATTTGAATGCTGCTACACCCAAAGATGAATATCCTATGCCTGTGGCGGAAATGCTAGTCGATTATGCCGCTGGCTATGAATACCTGAGTATGCTCGATGGTTATTCAGGATATAATCAAATATTCATTGCTGAAGAGGATGTGTCGAAAACAGCTTTTCGATGCCCTGGGGCCTTAGGCACTTACGAATGGGTAGTGATGCCTTTTGGCCTAAAGAACGCTGGGGCAACGTACCAGCGAGCAATGAATACTATCTTCCATGATTTTATTAACACTTTTATGCAAGTATATATTGATGACATTGTTATAAAATCTGTTTCCAGGAAGAATCATATTGACCACCTTCAACAATCATTCGAAAGAATGAGAGAACATGGTCTGAAGATGAACCCTTTGAAGTGTGTGTTCTGTGTGAAAGCTGGAGATTTCTTGGGCTTCGTTGTCCACAAGAAAGGAATCGAAATCAACCAGAACAAGACGAAGGCAATTCTAGAAGCGAAAGCGCCATCGAATAAGAAGGAACTGCAATCTCTCTTAGGCAAGATAAATTTCTTAAGGAGATTCATATCTAATCTAAGTGGGAAAGCTCAGGCCTTTTCACCCTTACTTCGACTGAATAAAGAGGGGTTCGAATGGGGGCATGAGCAACAAGAAGCCTTCGACAAAATCAAAGGGTACCTCACTAAGCCACCTATTTTGGTGCCTCCTTGTAGCAATAGGAGTATGAGATTGTACATAGCTGCATCCGACAAAACTCTGGGAAGCATGTTAGCCCAAGAGGATGAGAATGGAGTCGAAAGACCCATTTATTATCTCAGTAGAGTTTTGAACGATGCAGAAACTAGATATAGTGAAGTTGAAAAATTGTGTCTATGTCTGTATTTCTCTTGTACAAAACTCAAGCAATATATAAAACCAGTTGATGTGTATGTTTCGTCTCATTTTGATGTTTTCAAGTATATGTTGTCGAAACCTATCTTGCACAGTCGAATTGGCAAGTGGGCATTAGCATTAACTGAATACTCCTTGACCTTTATGCCTCTTAAGGCGGTAAAAGGACAAGTGGTTGCAGATTTCATAGTCGACCACTCAATTCAAGTTGAGGATATTAATTATGTGGAGATAGAGCCTTGGAAATTCTACTTCGATGGTTCCAGCCATAAAGATGGAACAGGGGTAGGAGTCTTGATTATTTCTCCAGATAAAATTCCAACAACATTCAAGTACAAAATATCAGGTTCTTGTTCGAACAATGAGGCTGAGTATGAAGCTCTAATTACTGGCCTTGAGATATTGTTGGAATTGGGGGCAACTCGAGTCGAAATAATGGGAGACTCAGAGTTAGTCATTAAGCAAGTCACAAAGGAATATAAATGCATAAGAGAAAATCTCATTATGTACTTTGTGATAGCAAATCGTTTATTGAAAAAATTTGAAACAGTCAATATTCGACACATACCCAGAGTCGAAAATCAAATAGCCAACGACTTGGCACAGATTGCATATGGGTATAAGATTTCAAAAACGAGACTGCAAAGAGCAATCGAAGTTCGAGAAAAGATAAAAGCAACTTCTCTATCACCATCAGACTTGGAATCGACGAGACTAGGATATGCTGATCAAAGTAACTTCGAAATTTCGTTCATAGATAATTTGTCAGAGCAAGATTGGAGGAAACCCATTGTGGACTATCTTCAAAATCCAGGAGCTTCGACAGAACGAAAAACAAAGTACAGGGCGTTGAGTTATGTACTCATGGGTAATGAGTTATTCAAGAAAACGCCTGAAGGGGTATTGCTAAAATGCTTAAGTGAAACTGAGGCATACATAGCCCTTTCGACTACGCACGCTGGAGCATGTGGGGCTCACCAAGCAGGCCATAAGATGAAATGGTTGTTGTTTCGACAAGGACTATATTGGCCCACTATGCTGAAAGATTGTGTTGAGTTCGTCAAAGGTTGTCAAGAGTGTCAAGTCCATACAGGCATCCAACATGTACCAGCAAGCGAACTTCACTCGATAGTGAAGCCTTGGCCCTTTAGAGGATGGGCGTTGGATCTCATTGGAGAGATTCGACCAGCGTCATCAAAGAGTCAGAAATACATACTGGTAGGCATTGATTATTTTACTAAGTGGATCGAAGCTATCCCTTTAGTCAATGTAGACCAAGAAAATGTCATTGAATTTATTCAAAAGAACATTATCTTTAGGTATGGAATCCCTGAGACGATAACAACTGATCAAGGATCAGTTTTCACTGGTCGAAAGATGCAGGAATTTGCTCAGGAAACAGGGTTCAAACTCCTAACATCAACGCCTTACTATGCACAGGCAAATGGTCAAGTCGAAGCAGCCAACAAAGTGGTGATTGGCTTGATAAAGAAACATGTTGGGAAGAAACCAAAGAATTGGCATAAGACGTTAGACCAGATTTTGTGGGCTTGTCGAACGTCCCCAAAAGAAGCCACTGGTACAACACCGTATAGGCTAACTTTTGGACATGATGCAGTGTTGCCAGCAGAAATTTGTCTTCAATCTGCAAGGGTTCAGAGGCATTATGATATTCCCTCTGAAATTTATTGGAACATGATGTTAGACGAACTGGTGGATTTAGACGAAGAGAGATTGCGTGCTCTTGACCTACTCAGGCTCCAGAAGAAAAGAGTAGAAGACTCTTATAATAAAAAGGTAAAACCTAAGGTATTTTTGCCTGAAGAACTAGTTTGGAAGGTAATTCTTCCCATGGATCGAAGGGATCGAAGCATGGGGAAATGGTCACCCAAATGGGAAGGGCCATTCAGAGTTATCCAAACTTTTTCTGGTGGAGCCTATGAAGTCGAAGAGTTAGGCGAAGATAAAAGGCTCTTGAGAGTAAATGGTAAATATTTGAAAAAATACAAACCTACACTCCAAGAGATAAAAATAAAATAATAAAATAACAAGACTAAATCGACCATAAAAAGCCAAAATGGAAATTAATTTTATAAATTTTAGCCAAGATGGCAATGTTGTCGAATATAGATTACAAAATATGATTACAAAAGCTGAATCAATCAAAAGGGAATAGAGTCCTTGAGTCGAAGGTACTTGGCTTGCTGCAGCTCCAACCTTTTCTTGCACCAGGCGTTCTCCTGCACCAGTTTGGAAATCTGAGCGTCGAAGCCTTGGGCCTTCTCAGCAAATTCCAGGCCTTGTTTGATTTCAGTTTGGGTCTCGGTGTCTGAGACGGTCGAAAGAAGTTCCTCCTTGCGTATAGTGTTGGCATTTATCTTCGCCTCTATTTCTTCGATTTGCGCCCTGAAGGAAGCATTCTCTCGATCGATGGCATCGACTTCTTCCTGCGTAGATGCTTTTTGCTTCGACAACTCCGCAATTCGAGAAGTCGTATCCGAAACAGCAGTCCACGCAGAGGAGCTTTTGCCATACAACACCTCGAGCTGACTATTAAAACCTCTTTGGCGCCTGTAATCCGCTGAGACTTGATCAATCATAGAGTGTAACTCCATGATCAAGCCTGAAACTTCTGGGGGCTACAGCTAACAAGTCGACAACATTCAAAACATCCCTCAAGTATGATGGAGCAGTGGGGTCCCCCTCTAAAGCCTTCATCAAGTCCTTCTTGAAAAACTGGGCCTTAACCTTCGCCAAAGCTTCATCAAGAGGAGAGGTTTCAGTGGACTTCCCCGACAGGGTAGGAACCTCCTGACTAGCGTCAGACGAACTCTTGCTCTCGATGATTGCGTTGAGATAGCTAATAGGGTCAGTTTGTTTCAAGAGTTCCAAGTCCTCTTTCGACATGTGCTTCGTTGAGGTAGCAACCCTTGCAACAACATTGTCTTGGGTTTGAGGCTGTTGAGTGTTAGGTGCCTCGACTTGTATCCCTTCGACTCGGACTAGGGCAGTACCAGCGTCATCTTGGTGCCCTTCGCCAGCGTCACCTTGGTGCCCTTCGCCAGTGTCACCTTGGTTCTCTTCGCCAGCAGCACCTTGATTTTCTTCGCCAGCATTGCCTTGGTCCCCTTCTTCATGATTCTCTTCTGACAGATCCACCACCTGAACCGCTTCTGGCTGTTGTTCCTCCGTTTGAGGTTCCTCTGCTGGTTTTTCTACCATCTCAGCGTTGGCCTCATTTATTTCAGTATGGGCTTCGTCATTTCCCAAGCCCTTTTCTTGTGGCCTGCTGAGTTCAGCAGATTCCAGCGTTTCAGAGGTTCTTGGTGGTGAGCTCTCAGTGGTGTCCTGAGAAAGGAAAGAGGAAGAATCTTCAGAAATCGAAAAAGACATAATCGAATGTAGGTATCTACACCTAAGTTATAAAAAGGTTTAAGAGATTACCTGTAAATTAGCTTCAGCCCCAGGGCTGGAATTGTCGCTTTCGACAGGCTTGTTGAGAAGAACGTTTAGTTCCTCCTCCGTTGGCTCCTCAATGATCACTGGGGGCGGCCTAGGCTTTCTCCCAGCAACCTTTATTATAAATGTTCGACCCTCAGGAGCAGGAGCAGGAACAGGAGCATCCTTCGTCAGCTTTCGCCTTTTTAAAGGAGCAGGAGGAGAATCACCTTCTTCATCGCTCCCAGATTCGACCACCAGTGCTGGCCGTTTCTTGGGCGAAGGTTCCTAAAAGACCAATGGGAATTCGACTTAGCAATTGTATCGAAAGTCAAAAATCGAAAGCCAGAAAAAAAAATGAAAGTCTGGTTACCGATACAGAAGGTTTCTTCGAAGGGCCTTCCCCCTGTTGGTTGATTGTGGTCTTCGCCGGCGCTGTAGTCTTCGCCGGCGGTCGAGGTTTTGTTGAGGGGCCTCCTCCCTGTTGACTCTCTGTAGCCTTCTTGGCTACAGGCTTTCGAACAACTGAAATTAAATAAAGAGTTAACAGGCTAGCAGTCGAAAGAGAAAGACAAAGTAATGTGAGAGGATGAACTTACATTTCTTTATTTTGTCCAACACTAGGACAAAAGATTTCTGAAGCTCATCTACGAAGTCCTTCTCGTTGAAAAACTCCTCAGCGTAATAACTTTTCCACCACTCCTCGAAGGATGGTGAGCAAAGAAAGTTGAGCTGGTAGTCAAACAACGAGAGAACTGTTCGACCAGCATATCTTCCGATATGCTTAATGGCAGCTTCTTCGGTGTAATCATTGCAGAAGTACAACATGGCCTTCTCTCTTGGAAAAATTGGAGAAGGAAGGGTTTGAATAATACCAAACTGGCGAGATACCAGGTTTGGTTGGTATGCAATCAGACTCAAGTGAGTCTTAGAGCTCCTGAATCGAAGAGGCATGATCCTTGGTGTAAGGAACGCCTCCCATATTAATGTATGTTCGTCAACATTAGGACCACTCGACGTCCTTGGATGTGGCCTTGTGAACCATGCTGGGCCTACCTTCCGTCGAGCAAATGGAGCCATAGTCGAAGCAAACTCCTTCCTTCGAGCAAACATCAGAACGAAGTTGGTGAAGGTTTGCTGAAACTCCGGTCCATCTTCCATAGGCGTCAACAGAGCCAGCCTGGTTCCTTCGACGCGTCTGTTCGCTATCTCTGGAGCCTGCTCATTTATTTGAACCTTCTTAGGCAAGAAAGATTCGAAAGTGGCATTGAGCCACAGTTGGAGCAGCCAAAAAGGCCCAGCAAGTAGCAAACTGGCCCTATTCTCGATAATTTTTATAAGAGTGGCCCCATTACTAATCGAATCATAGAGGCTAGCCAGAATCAATTCCGCCAAACAGACATTCTGGCCATGATGGAGTTGAGTGGCGAGAGTGACCATCTTCTTGGTCACTTGTAGGGACTTCAAGAAAAATACAAAGCGAGTCAGCCATAAGGCTAGAAACGCTATGTGTTCGACATCCGACACAGCATCTGTCGACCTGTCGTGGTAGTGGTTGATGAAAGTGGTATAGGTTGGTTTGGTGTCAGAAAAGCCAATTTGATCCTCCGACATCTCCTCCGGATCGAAGTAGTCCCCGGTGGGTCGAAGGCCAGTGATAGCGGCCACATCGAAGAGTGTGGGAGTTAGCATCCCACAGGGAAGATGGAAAGTAAAGTGGGAGTAGTCCCAGAAAAGCAGGGAAGCTATCAGCATCTCTGGAGAGTAGTTCAAACCTGTCTTCGACAGCATCACCAGGTCGAAAATCCCCATCTTTTTCCAGATCGAAGCTTGGCTTTTTTCCATCTTTTCCAGCCAAGCAACGTAATCAGGAGTCAGGCTAGGGCCAGACCTAAAAGCCCTAACACCTTTGTTGAAGAAACGAAGGTCGATTTTCTCTTTTGCAGGCTCTTCATTGTCTTCAGCATCTTTCTTGGCGCATGCAACCGGTTTGAGTTTCTCAACTACCGGAAAATAGCTCTTAATCTTCATGGCCTCAGCAATACTTGGATACAAGGGGCCAGACATAGCAAAGATCTGGTTGGAATATCCAACCGGGATCATAAGGTGGTGTGAGTAAGCGTCACAAACGGCGATGTCCAAGGGTTCAGGGACCCTTCGTTGGCCCATAGCAGTTACTACTGGAGCGGTGACGAAAATCTTAGGTTTGGCGTTTCCAGTTGGTGCGGTGGCGCTAGGAGCATTGGAACCAGATGCCATTGTTAGTGTTGAGGTTGAAATGAGGTTGAAGACGAAGTGAAGGAGGGAAAGTTTCTGCAAAGATAACAAGTTTGTATGAAGATAGAGAAGTCTAAAAGCTAGATGGCGTAAAAAGTCCCACAATGGGGTACTTACTGCTATTTATAGTAGTGGGGGAAAATCCCCAAAACCGAGGACATTAAATGTCATTTAATGCTGCAGGAGATAGTGGGACGCGTGGCATCCCCCTGTTGTTTCAGCCGTTCTGCAGAAATAGAGAGACGCAGCGTGCGTCCTCGTTTTTGGGAATTGTCATAATGACAAATTCTGAAATGACGTTTGGTACTGCACGCCGTACTGAGGTGACGTCTTAGGTACGGAAAAATGATGGTTTTCTTGGGATTGCCAGTGGTTGGTAGAAAACAACAAAAAGTGCACAATTTAATTTGTGACTAAGCGTGAAAAAGCAGGTGTCGAATGGCGTTTCAAAGAATGCCTTTTTCTTTCAGAGTCGAAATAAGGCATTCTTGGGGGGCAATTTGTTGGCTCCTAAATTCGACACCCTTGTTTTATTAATGTCAGCCATTAAAGCTGAAGGATGTTTTCGACTGGCTAAGTCTGTCGAAATGCCCGTCGAAAGATGGCAAAGTACTTAGAAGATTTCTTCCAAGGGAGAGGTTGGTTGCCTTCGACGTCGAAGGAGTTTCTCGTCGAAGATGTTTCTCGACGAAGTTGTTCGATGGTTCAGAGTGGAGCAGTTTGAAATTCAAGCGTTTGGATGGAAAACAGTTTCCAGCGGTTACCAAGTGTGACGTGCGAAGATCTGGAGCGTCGAACGTGGAGAACGTGCCAAGTGGAATGATCTCGAAGCAGTGTAACTGCCCGACGGTTACTTGGGATGTTTTAGTATAAATAGTAGTAGTCATGTAAGTTCTCGCGTGTGTTCACAATTCTATACAAAGTCACTCATATAGATTCGAGTACCCAGCGTGTGAGAAAGAATTGTTGAGAAATGTATGTGTGAAACACCAATTTTATTAATCAAAGTCATTTACTTTTCCAGAAATTTACTTGCTTTCCTCTTTACGTTCCTGTCGAAGCCTTTTACTTTAAGCCTTGTTTATTTTACCAAGTCCTTTCTCCACGCAATTTCATTTAAAGCCTCTTTATTTTATTTAAAGCCTCTTTATTCAAAGCCTTATCCAATTTAATCAAACTTCAAAATCAACCTATGTCCTAGGATCAATCTGATCGATCCTGCGAGTAACCAAATAAGTAACCATTTGGAGGATCAGCGGTTGTTTACCAAATCCCAAGGTAAACAGGGGGCCACTAGGACCTTCACCATCCTGGTTGGTACGACCGAAACGGCGGCTACGGCTGCGACGGCGGCTCTCTCGATCCAAAACTAGCTGCTCCATTCTCTCTGTCAAGGCGGCATTTGCCGCTTGTAGCTCTTGGGTCCTAACAATGAGGGTGCCTTGGGTTGCCTCCATCAATTGGAAGTGACGAGCGTATGTGGTCTGGTTAAGGTGCTGTTCTCTCTGGAAAGCCAGCTGACTTTCCATAATAGTGCGCAGAGAGCTAGCATTTTGCTGTTGGGATGCTTGCATGAAGGCCATGTTATCGGTCGCCTGTTGCTGCAAAGTTGCAAGGAGGGTGTCCCTCTGGGCCTCTCGGGCCATATGCTCACGCCACATGTCCTCAGTGACATGGAAACTAGGAGTTGTACCTAGTTTTCTTACGAACATGCATATATGTATGTGAATACATATATACATGTATATTTATTTATTTATATCAAAATTTTCATTATGGTGACCAGAAAAACAAAAACATTAGTAAATGAAAGATATATATAGAGAAAAAAAACACATATGCATATATATATATATATAGGTACAGACATCGGGTCACCAAAATAGTTATTAATAATGCAGGAAACAGATAATGCAAATAAAAATGAGTCTGAAAAGGAAATCAACATAATACTAATAATACTAGAACTAGAGATCTAGTGAATAACACAGATCTATCGCCAACCGGTAGGATGCTCTGCAGGAGTGTCTGGGCCACGCAGCTCAGTTAGCTGGCGTCGAATCTCTGCCACCTCGTGAGCTAATTCATCTAACTCACCAGCAAAGGTAACATCATTCAGTTCCAACTGTAAATGAAGGTCAGCCACCTTATTGCGGAGAGTGGCTATCTCAGTGCGCATAGCAGTCAACAGAGTGCGAATATCAGGTTCCTGCAAGCTGAGGTTATTAGTAAGAACAGTAGTGTGTGTAACCTCGGGTCGGGATGTGTGATCTGGAGTAGAGTCCTCGGGAGCAGGAGTGTATTCAGGAGTAGAATCTTCGGAAGCAGGAGTGTATTCTGTAGTAGAGTCCTCGGGAGCAGTAGTGTATTCTGGGGCATACTCTGATATCTCACCCCAACCTTCTACAGAATAGTTCCAATTAGCAGGGTTGGAAACACAAGTCATCTGAGGGTCTGGCAGTGTGAAGGTGTAAACTGTCTGGTCATCGATGAGCAATCTGTACTGATATGGGTTGAAAGAGGCCCTCCTCATGAACCCACGATCCATGCAAAAGTCTAAATCCAGGAAAGTATATCCACAGTATGTGGTCAGCTGTGCTATCATATTGTCCAAACCCAAAGCAGAAGCTATCTGTGTCACGTTCCCTCCGGAATGAATGAGTCCTACAGCGGATCGAGCAGTCTGCTCGAGGCTCTCTATCAGAAAACCTCCACTAGCTATAGGTCTGGACTGACTGGCACAGTATAGGAAAAGGATCTCCTCAGCGGTGACTAAGTGGTCACAGTAACTCCTCCCAAAGAAAGTGTGGCACAGAATCATCTCGAAGTATCGGAAAGCCGGGTTGTGGATCTTCTTGGACAGCTGGGTAGAGGGGTCAAGGCTGGCTCCATCAATAATGTCATGCCAAAATTTATCAATATCTCTGTCCATATAGTAACTCAATGGTAACTCAGTGATAGCGGTCGGTCCAGTTTGGAAGCCAAGCAAATCCCCAAATTCTTTGATGGTCAGGGTATACTCGGTACCAAACAATCTAAAACTTAGGCATCCTCGCTCATCTCCTTCACCCACCCGTGGGTTATAATCCATAGAGCTAAGAAACTCCAGAGTAAGGTTCCTATAGGTTTTGTGGACATCATCAACATAATGATCCCAGCCAAGTTGGTTGCACAGATACCTAATACTTGGCTCAATCCCGAGTGCCTCCATGCAGCTCTGATCGGGGTACCTAGTGGGTACCATAGGTCTAGCAGATAAGGTAGCAAATCGGGATTTTTGTGCTTCATCCCTGAAAATCACAACCATACCATCGGGGTAATGCATCCTGAAAATATAAACACAAGAAATTAGTCCAGATAAAACATATATAAATTAATAAAATGAAATAAAATTAAGAATAAACCATGGGTTGCCTCCCATGCAGCGCTTGTTTAACATCTTTAGCTTGACGATTAGATCTTACTTTATGTGGGTATTGGTGGGTCTATAAGAATATGACTAGAGTAGTCAACAGGCAAATCGCCTCCTTTGTATAGCTTCAGTCTTTGTCCATTTACCACAAATGGAGCGCATGAATTGTTTTTGATTTCTACTGCTCCAGACTTTAGAACTTTTGACACTTCAAATGGACCTGTCCATCTTGAACGAAGCTTACCAGGAAAAAGTCGTAACCTTGAGTTAAATAGGAGAACAGGATCACCAATGTTGAAATCTTTCTTGATGATTTTTTTATCATGCCACATCTTGGTTCTTTCCTTATATATGATGGCATTCTCATAGGCATTCAAGCGAAGCTCTTCCAGCTTGTGAATGTCCAGGATACGTTTTTCTCCGGCTTTTAGGTAATCTAGATTCAAGGATTTAATGGCCCAATAGGCTTTATGTTCTAGTTCGAAGGGTAAATGACAGGACTTTCCATAAACCAATTGATAAGGAGTTGTTCCAATAGGGGTTTTATAAGCCGTTCTATAAGCCCATAAGGCGTCTTTAAGTTTTCCAGACCAGTCTTTTCTGGATAATGATACGGTTTTCTCTAGGATCTGCTTAATCTCCCTATTCGATACTTCTACTTGGCCACTGGTTTGCGGGTGATATGGTGTTGCTACTCTATGTTTTACTCCATATTTGCTTAGAAGTTTGTCAAATATCTTAGATATAAAATGCGATCCTATATCACTTATGACTAACCTCGGGGTTCCAAACCTAGGAAAAATAATATTCTTAAATAGTTTGATAACTACCTTGGTATCGTTTGTGGGTGATGCAACAGCTTCTATCCACTTTGAGAGATAATCGACAGCTACTAGGATATACTTGTTACCCATTGAGGAAGGAAAAGGTCCCATGAAATCTATACCCCAGACATCAAATATTTCCACTTCTTGGATGTTACTTAAAGGCATTTCATCACTCTTGAGATGTTCCCAGTGCGTTGGCATCGGTCACATTTTGTAATGTAAGTGTGGACATCGCGCCATACAGTAGGCCAATAAAAACCTGCTTGAAATATTTTGGCGCATGTTTTAGATGTGCTTGCATGTCCACCATAAGGTGCAGCATGACAATGTTTAATGACGTTGCCTACTTCTTCTTCCGGCACACATCGTCTGAATATATTATCTATTCCTCTTTTGAATAGGAGGGGTTCATCCCAAAAGAAGTGTTTAACATCACTAAAAAACTTCTTATTCTGTTGGTAGCTTAAGTCAGGGGGTATGATATCAGCGGCCAGATAATTCACAATATCTGCGTACCATGGTATGTTGTTCAAGGTTGAGATTTCCTCATAGGTCTCTTCTTCAGTTGAGTTTATCCCAGCTATTAATCTTTCATAAGTAGAGTGATCGTCTATAGGTATAAGTTCAGGTTTAAGGTGTTCTAACCTAGAGAGATGATCAGCTACTAAGTTTTCAGCTCCTTTTTTATCCTTAATATCCAAGTCAAATTCTTGGAGTAAAAGAACCCATCTGAGCAATCTAGGCTTAGCATCTTTCTTACTTAACAAGTACCGGATTGCTGCATGATCTGTGTATACTATTATTTTTGCTCCCACCAAATAAGATCGAAATTTATCAATAGCAAAAACTACGGCTAGCAATTCCTTTTCTGTGGTTGTATAATTTAGCTGGGCAGCGTCTAGTGTTCTACTAGCGTAGTAAATAGCATGCAGTTTCTTGTCTTTTCTTTGCCCTAGTACAGCTCCTACAGCGAAATCACTAGCATCGCACATGATTTCAAAGGGTTGTGTCCAATCAGGTGGTCTTATGATAGGTGCTGAAATAAGAGCTTGCTTTAAAACTTCAAAGGCCTCAAGACATTTTTGGTCGAATTCAAACTCGACATCCTTCATCAATAAGTTAGTTAAAGGTTTGGTTATTCCGGAAAAATTCTTGATGAAACGTCGGTAGAACCCGGCGTGTCCTAGAAAACTTCTTACTTCCCTAACGGTCTTAGGTGGGTTTAGGTTTTCTATAACTTCTATCTTGGCCTTATCGACTTCTATACCTCTTTCAGAAATAATGTGTCCCAAGACTATCCCTTCATTTACCATAAAGTGGCACTTTTCCCAATTCAACACAAGGTTTACTTCCACACATCTTTTTAAGATTTTCTCTAAGTTTGAGAGGCAGTTTTTGAAGTCAAACCCACACACTGAAAAATCGTCCATAAATACTTCCATAATTCCATCTAGGTAGTCTGCGAAAATTGACATCATACAACGTTGGAAAGTGGCAGGTGCATTACAGAGTCCAAAGGGCATTCGTCTATAAGCGAATGTTCCATAAGGGCAAGTAAATGTGGTTTTTTCTTGGTCCTCTGGGTGAATAGGGATTTGGAAAAACCCCGAATACCCATCAAGATAGCAGAAGTATGAGTGTCTTGCTAGACGTTCAAGCATGTGATCTATAAATGGGAAAGGGAAATGGTCTTTTCTCGTTGCCTTATTCAACTTTCTGTAATCTATACACATACGCCATCCTCCTTCTGTTCGTTTTGCCACATGCTCACCTTTCTCATTTTTCAGAACAGAGATACCTCCTTTCTTGGGTACCACATGGATTGGGCTTACCCATTCACTATCCGAAATTTGGTATATGATACCAGCTTCTAATAACTTAAGAACTTCTTTCTTGACTACATCACTCATGATAGGGTTTATTCTTCTTTGATGTTCTCTTGAGGGTTTTGAATCTTCTTCTAGCATAATCCGATGCATGCATACGGATGGGCTTATACCTTTTAAATCTGAAACTTTATACCCTAAAGCTGAGGGATATTTTCGCAAGGTATCTAAGAGTTGATTTGTTTCTATTTGGTTTAGAGCGGTGCTAATTATAACAGGTATATTCATCTCCTCATCCAAAAACTCATATCTTAGATTCTTGGGTAGTTCCTTAAGTTCTATAGTGGGTTTCTCAGTACGCGGCATAAGGTCAGGGGTAAGGGCTAAGCATTCGAAAAGGTTGTCGTCAATGTACGGTTCGATACTCTTAAATCCGTTATCCTCTAAAATAGGGGTTGATGTTAATTTGATTAAAGATTCGTTTTGTTCGAGCTCATTTACACATTCGTCAATGACGTCGATGGCATAACACGCATCTCCTATCACTGGTGCCATTAGAAATTTTGATAAAATGAACTCAATCTTTTCGTCTCCTACCTCGAAAGTCAGTTTCCCTTTCTTAACATCTATTATAGCTCCGGCGGTCGATAGGAAGGGTCTTCCTAAGAGGATTGGGATGTCTTCATCTTCTTTAATATCCATTACGACGAAGTCGGTCGGAATGTACAACTGACCAATCTTGACAGGTATGTCTTCTAAAATACCCATGGGATATTTGACAGATCTATCAGCTAGTTGTAAGGACATCTTAGTAGGTTGAAGTTCTCCTAATTTTAACCTCTTACAGACGGCCAGAGGCATCAGACTTACGCTTGCTCCTAAGTCTAAAAATGCTTTGTCTATCATATGGTTACCTAGGATGCAAGGGATAGAAAAACTTCCAGGGTCTTTATCTTTCTTGGCGAGTTTATTTTCGGATATAGAATGACATTCTAAAGGCTTGGGATCATCGAGTCGCCGTTTATTGGTCAAAATATATTTCAAGAACTTAGCATATGATGGTATCTGGGTTATAGCTTCAGTAAAAGGAATCTCTACATGGAGTTTCTCTATTACCTTAATAAACTTTTGGTACTGGTTTTCTACTTTGGTGTTTTTCAGCCTCTGTGGGAACGGAATAGGTGGTTTATAAGGTTGTTGAGTGTTATTCCCTGGTTCTGGTTTTGATTGCTTTTCTGGTTTCTCTGGTTCCTCTACCTGGTCTTTAGGTGTAGCATCTTCCATAGGTTTTTCTGATGTGCTTAAGTTAGGATTTCTAGGCCCTTCATAAGCAGTTCCACTTCTTAAGGTGATAGAATTTGCTTGGCCTTTTGGATTTGGTTGAGTTTGTCCAGGAAATTGTCCTCCAGGTGCAACTTGTACAGAGGTGTTTTGTGCTACTTGGGAAATCTGAGTCTCAAGCATTTTGGTGTGGGTTATTATCTGGTCAAACTTGGTTGCCAGTTGAGTAACTAGTTCGTTCGTGTGAATGTGTTGGTTCATAAACTCCTTATTTTGCTGGGTTTGAGTCTGAATAAAGGTGTCTATGGTTTCTTTAAGGTTTGGTCTCGGGGGCACTATTTGCATAGGTTGGTTTTGTTTTTGCGTTTGGAATCCTTGAGGTCTCGAAGGTCCAGGATTTTGGATAGGGTTATTGTTTTTGTAAGAGAAATTCGGGTGGTTCCTCCATCCAGGATTGTAGGTATTCGAGAAAGGGTTCCCTTGGGTATAGTTAACTTGGTCTGAGCTAGATTCGTTCAAAAGGTTACAGTCAACGGTTTGATGTCCTTGAGTTTCACAGAGTTCGCATTCCGATTGGATTGCTGCTACTGTGGTTAGGTTTTGAGACATGTTCTCGACTCTCAAAGCTAGGGCGTCCATCTTGGCATTAATCATGTCCATGCAACTTACCTCATGCTTTCCTCCATGGCTCTCCTTTTTCTCTATTGTCGCTCGTTCTAATCCCCACTGGGCGTGGTTTTGGGCGATGTCCTCTATTAGGGCACAAGCGTCAGGGTAAGGTTTGTTCATCAACGCTCCGCCAGCGGCAGCGTCTATGGACATCTTTGTGTTGTAATGGAGTCCATTATAGAAGGTATGTATGATTAACCATTGCTCCAGGCCATGATGCGGACAAGCTCTTAAAAGTTCTTTATATCTCTCCCAGGCATCAAAAAGTGACTCGCCTTGGTTTTGGGTGAAACAAGTGATCAGGTTCCTAAGAACAGCGGTCTTGCTTGGTGGAAAATATCTCGCAAGAAAAGCTCTCCTAAGGTCTTCCCAAGTTGTTATTGAGTTAGTTGGAAGGGCGTCTAACCAGTCGTGAGCTTTACCTCTAAGGGAAAAAGGAAACAGTCTTAAACGGATGGCTTCGGGTGTGGCTCCATTTGCCTTAAGGGTGTCAGCTAACTGGGTAAATACCTTTAAATGTTGATTCGGGTTCTCGGTAGCGAGACCAGCGAATTGGTTTTGTTGTACTAATTGTAATAATGAGGGCTTTAGTTCAAAGTTGTTGGTAGTTATAGCAGGGTTTACTATACTAGAACTAGGTTCTTCGTTAGATGGTTGGGCGAATTCCTTGAGTGGTCTTCGGTTACGATCTTCTGCCATAGCTCTTCTTATCTTGCGTATAAAAAGACGGGCATGAGCGTAATGTTCAGGTTCTACTAAAGGATCTATTAGATTACCGGTGCTACGATTTCTATGCATCTACCGGCTAGAATAGCCTTAGTCTAGACGGGATAACAATAGGGTACGAAATTTGACGAAGTTGGTCCCCGGCAACGGCGCCAAAAACTTAATGGTGTCTGTGAGGTATAGCCTAAATATAGTACTGCGAGTGCACAGCCTATCGAAGTAATATATAAGATTATCGAACCACAGAGACCAATTGTCAATCTATCAACTCTATTGCTAAGGTGCTTATCTAAGGCGAACAAGAATATTGATGTGAGTGCAGTGCAACAAAATAAATGAGAAAAGTAAATAACAGTTTTAAAAGACAGGTTGGAATGTAAATCATGTAATCAGATATTGGTCCGGTCATGCGTAGATGAGACTACTTATGGGGCAGTATTTTCTATTGATAGCAAAGAATCAATTTAACGGGAACTTGTAGCTTTTGACTACTAAGAACCGAATTTACTCTTTAAATTAAATTCCTTTATTGTCACATATAAAGGGTGCCTTCCGCGTTAAAGAGGTAAGCCTATTTTTAAGAAATTGATAGTTTTGACTTAACAGAAAACTAATTTTACTTGGAAAGATTAACTTAAAGAGACTTTTGGCTTTTGACCAAGAGTCAGATTTCAAACCTACAAACGCGTCCGAAAATAGTTTCAAAATTGTTTTCTAAAAAGGTCAATGATTCCTATTTAACCAATCAACGGCTTTCGCTCTTTTTGTTTGGTTAAATAATAATCAAGTCGTATCATTAGTTTGGACGGCTTTCGATCTTACCCAATAAACATTTAAACATAATTGACTTAAGTTAAAAGCAAAACATCCCCAGAGTATTTTCACTAGCATGATAATTGGAACACGACCATGATGACAATCATTACATCCAAACCTTTATAGTTTAGCCAGACATGATAAGTGCGAGTCTATAAAACGTGTAGACTATGGTAAGAGCATTTAGAGTCTATAAAACGTGTAGACTATGGTAAGAGCATTTAGAGTCTATAAAACGTGTAGACTATGGTAAGAGCATTTAGAGTCTATAAAACATGTAGACTATGGTAAGAGCATTTAGAGTCTATAAAACGTGTAGACTATGGTAAGAGCATTTAAAGTCTATAAAACGTGTAGACTATGGTAAGAGCATTTAGAGTCTATAAAACATGTAGACTATGGTAAGAGCAATTATAAGTAAAGAGATGCAATAAAATAGAACCTTGCTCCAGTCGGAGACTTGAATCTGATACAAATCTGCGGAATGGTAAGTCTGGTATGATGAACTTCAACCAAAGTGCTCCAAGACTCGATTACAACTCAATCTACACCGCAATAACTCCCCGATGTGAAGAGATTATTACTTTACAGAAACTGATAGTATATGGATTAAGATTGTACTAAGCTTGGATGAAACTAAAGAATGAAAATCGAAAACTATTTATAGAGGATCCTTGAGATGCGTAAAGACCAGCATGCCCCTTAACTTCTTTTGAGCGGGAAGCTTTTTGTGAAGGCCGCGGGCGCGGTGGCAGTGGCCGCGGGCGCGGTGGCTGGAACTGCCACATCATGGGAACGTGGCAGTTGGTCTCTGGGTGAAAGTGGGCCACGTCATCGCGTTCCCTGTAGCCAGCGCAGCGCTGAACGCCATAAGTGCAGAATATCTTGAAAAACCCTAATTTCCTGGCGTTTTGGCTCGTTTCTTCACAGAAGGCTCTGAAATGACAAGAATCCTGAAAACAAAGGAAAAAGGAACATAATACGAGAAAATGATAATAAAAACTAAGGAAAACATGTGATATTTGAGTCAGAAACATAGTGCGATTTAGTGCGATCAATTTCACAAGAATGGCTCAGAAATCATCAAGATGCAAAAGTTTCTATTTTTGGACAGCTGAAAAGTCAACTGTAACTTGACCAAGGCATAACTTTTTCATGGTTCATCAGAAAAATCCCATACAATGCTCATTTTGAAGGGGATGACATTTCCTACAACTCATATTCACATTACAAGTCCAAGAATTGCTCTCACAAAAAGTTATCAATTTCAACATTATAGGTCATTTTCAAAAGTCAACCAAAAGGCACTTTAAGTCAAAGACCATAACTTGAGATTGGTAAATCAAAATGATATGGGACCAAAGGCATTGGTTAGAGGACTTCAAGACCTTTCCAAAATGTCCAAGAACATGTTCATAGCTTCAAAATTGAGCAAGATATGCATTGAAGAAGTTGGGAAATTTTTGTGAAATGGCCAAAGTCAATTATCCTTGAAACTTCATTTTTGACAAAAAGGGCCCACTTTTTCCACTTGGTTCAGCTTGGCCATGCCTCCCACGTGTCCCACAATTTATTTCAAGATTAAAAATTAATTTTTCCATTTTTATTTAATTTTATTTGATTTAATTCATTTTAAATCTTTAAAATTCAAATAAAAATCAAGAAAATTAATGGAGGGATATCTTTGAGTTTGAATAGCTTTGATACACCATTATTCACATGCCAAATTCGTGTAAGGCTTATTTCAAGTACAAAATTCAAAATTGGACAAAAGAGGCAAGTTTTCTTCAATGGAGTTTATGGCAAAATCAAGAACATAATTGCATTGGTTTAATGTTCATTATATGGATTGATACTCATTCAAAACCTTATATGCAAGCCTTGGCAACACAAAACACGACCTAGAATACTCCCATACAGCATAATCAATTTCAAAAATTCCAAGGAAAAGTGACAAACTGAAAACCACCTTGCAGCCCAATTCAAGCTTCCTTTCTGATCCAAACACGCCCCTTACATTGCCAGGATCCTTTTGCAAGCACAAACAAGCCAAAAACCTCAAGAATTCCTGCCACACAACTCACTCGGTTTGCCTTATTTCTCAAATTTGTATATCATATTTCATGAGCTTTTAATCCATTTTTTTGATTGGTTTGTATTGTTAGGGACCTTCTGAAGCTAGTGAAACAGTTTAATTGAACTGAAACGCGCTGAATCCAAAATCACCATGAACAAATTCTAGGATTCTTCAGTTTCAAATTTGGGGCATTCTAAACCCAGAACAATTAGGATTAGTAGCGCATATGACTGGATTCGTTGCAATGAGAGGAATTGAATGGGATCCTCGCGCCATTTTTATGTTGTCCCAATTTCTAATCGCTATTTTTCACTGTTGAAGTTAGTGGGGGTTCAAAACCCCCGTTATTTTCCGGTGATTTTTGTTTCAGAACGAAGATGATGATGGCGTGGCAACCAGGGAGTGGGCCATTCAAACATGGCGCGCTTTTCTTTGTTTTTCAGCATATGGCGCATTTGTTTTATATAATATTTGTTGTTTATTAGGTATACAAACTAACGCGCTTGGTGTAGTGGTTGGTCAGGTGCCTTGCAAGCGTTGGGACCTGGGTTCGATTCCCAAGTCCCCCCATAATTCTCATATTCTTTTTTTCAACGCGTTCTTGTGCAGTTTCTCAAGCAGCTTCCACCATAGACCTCATCCAAGAGCCAGCCAAGTGTCCATCAGTGCAGATCCAGTGGCCAAAGCATGAGGACCATGGTGCTCTGGAGTCAACGTGGGCGTAGGCTATCCAAAAAGTCAAACGAGCTGAAGATTCAAATGGGCCATAATTCCAACAATGCACCCTCCTTCCTGGCCCAATACCCCCTTCCATTGGTTTATTCTTTTCTTTTCATTTTTTATTTTCCAATTTAATTTCTAACCTTTTTTTATTTTATTTCTTATTAACATAATTAACCAACTAATATTTTCATAAAAAAATCAAAAAAATAGAATTAACATTATTATTATTATTATTATTCTCATATTATTTTTTTAAATAAAATATTAACAAATAAATAGTTTAATTAGGCAATTTTAACTTCTTTTCTTAATAATTAAAATAGATTTAGAATTAGGTAGAATTAACTTTTAATTTTATTTCTTTTTATTTTATTTCATAAAAAACATTAAAAAAAACAAAAAAATATATTTTCTTTTAATAAATTAATTAATTAGTTTAACAATTAGTTTTTAATTTCATTTAATCACCAAAAAGACCAAAAAAAAATCAATTTCTTTTCTAAAAAGGGTCAACACCCTTAGAACATTCCCGATTCATTCTTTCGCGCGCATTTTAGTTTTAATTCCTTATTTTTGATTATTATGTAACTGCCTCCGGATGTAATAGTAATTAGGATTTTACTGCTTTATTTATTATTTCTCGTACTTATTTACCAAAAACGGGTCTTTGTATTTTTGGCGATGTATAAACCCGCGCCTTGTAATAGCGTAGGATTTATATTTCCATAATTTACTTTCCGCACTCCCTAACTGTTAAATGCATGAAAGAATGTATGGTAAATAAAAACAACTCGTAGCTCACAAATAACATGTACAAACATTAACTGAATACAACACACAAAGCACATGTCACTTCTAGGGTACGCCTCACTGGTTGCCTCGAAATGTGGTTATCAAGTATAGGACGTCTTAGAGGTCACCCTTTGTCTAAAGATCCAGTTGCCTCGAAACAGTTGCCTCGAAACGGTTGCCTCGGATTAAAAAGGATCTAGGACATTAGGGTTACTTCTAAGGTGTCCTAACTGTTGCTTCGGTGACCACATTGTCCCTAAAATCGAATTGACCCAAACACCTCCAACGGTGGTGCTACCTACCTCTCAATGGTGGGATAGCACTATCTAAAGGACACTTACACAGCTTAATTCCTTAGGGTAGGTAGATGACTCATGGGTACTTGCTCTTTTCAAAAACAAACAAAATACTTTTCACACCTTACACTTTCAAAAAGTTTTCAAACAATACTTCATACACTCTTGAGGACTGATACAAGAGTTACCTAGAAGTCTTCAAACGAACTTTTTCAAAACCCACTCACATTTGAAAAGCAAACAAATTTTGAAAACATAAGAGCAAGTACCTAAGAGCTCGTGGATAACCACGGATAGAAAGGGTGCTAACACCTTCCCTTTCTATAACTCTACCTCCCGAACCGAGAAACATTCTCATAAGGAATTTTGTTGTGCTTTTGTCCTTTCCATGTTGGAGAACATAAAAGACGGTGGCGACTCTTTCTTACCGCAACATTTTGCGAAACCAGCTTAAAAAATAGTCAGTTCTATTTCCACCGATCATAATATCTAAGATGGATCTGATCAAATACATCTTCGAAAAGCCCGCTCTCTCCAGAAGAATAGCAAGATGGCAAATGATCCTAACCGAATATGATATCCAATATACAACCTAGAAAGCAATTAAAGGAAGTGTATTGGCTGATCATTTAGCTCATCAGGCCGTGGATGACTACCAGTCCATGAATTTTGAGTTCTCGGACGAGAATATTATGCTAGTGACAGACTACGAAGAACCTAGACCGAATGAAGGACCTGAAATAGGATCTTGATGGACTATGGTTTTTGATGGAGCTTTGAACGCACTAGGAAATGGCATTGGCGCTGCAATCATATCTCATGAGGGCTGTCATACTCCTTTCACCGCCCGACTATGCTTCAACTGTACTAATAACATAGCGGAGTATGAAGCCTGCATCATGGGTCTCAAAGCTGCTATCGACCTAAGGATCAAATTCTTGAGCGTCTTCGGGGATTCAGCCTTGGTGATAAGTCAGATCAAAGGAGAATGGAACACGAAGCACCCAAATCTCATTTTGTACAAGGAACATGTACAGACATTGCTCCCACACTTTGAGGAGGTAACCTTTGAACACTTCCCACATGAGGAGAATCAGTTAGCGGACGCGCTAGCTACCATGTCTTATATGTTCAAGGTCAGGTGGGACAATGAAGCTCCCTGAATCACCATTAAGAGGTTGGATGAACCAGCATACTGCTGTGAAATTTATACTGAAGAGGTAGCAGATAAACCTTGGTTTCATGAAGTAAAAAGGTATCTTGAGGCTCAAGAGTATCTCGAGGGGGCATCTGTCAATGATAAAAAGTTTCCGAGAAGGCTCGCCGCGAAATTCTTCCTCAGTAATGGAATACTCTACAAGCGCAACCATGACTCTACCATGCTGCAGTGTGTAGACAAGAGAGAAGCAGAGAAGATTATGATAGATCTACACGAAGGTACCTTCAGAACCCATTCAAGTGGACATACCATGGCTAAGAAGATCCTACGGGCAGGATACTATTGGTTCACTATGGAAGCAGATTGTTATCAGCACTCCCGAACTTATCATAAATGCCAGATCTATGCTGATAAGGTACATGTGCCTCTGGTTCCCTTAAATGTCTTGACAGATCCTTGGCCCTTTGCAATGTGGGGCATCAACATGATCAGAGAGATTAGACCTACCACTTCCAATGGGCATCGTTTCATCCTGGTGGCCATTGATTACTTCATGAAGTGGGTTTAAGCTTCCTCCTTTGTTACTGTTACCAAGAATGTTGTGGCGCGGTTTATAAAGCATAACCTTATCGGTCGTTACTGTGTGTTGGAGAGAATCATCACTGACAATGGTACGAATCTCAATAACACGATAATCACCAAACTTTGTAAGCAATTCAGGATACAGCATCATAACTCTTCTCCCTACCGGCCAAAGATGAATGGCGTTGTCGAAGCGGCTAACAAGAACATCAAAAAGATCATACAGAAGATGATGGTGATATACAAAGATTGGCATGAGATGTTACCATTTTCTCTTTATGGGTACCGTACCTTAGCATTGACGTCAACAGGGGCAACACCCCACTCTCTAGTATACGGCATGGAGGTTGTCCTGCCTATTTAGGTCCAGATCCCTTCTCTAAGGATCCTGAAGGATGTGAGTTTGAACAAAGACGACTGGATCCAGACTCGACTTGATCAACTGAATCTGATTGATGAGAAGAGACTTACTATTATCTATCATGGTCAAATGTATCAAAAACAGATGATCAAGGCTTTCAACAAAAAAGTCAGACACCAAGAATATCAAGTCGGGGATCTAGTAATCAAGTGCATCATATTGCCGCAATGTGATCCCAGGGGAAAATGGACTCCCACATACGAAGGGCCATTTTTGATTAAAAACATTTTCTCGGATGGAGCCATGATTCTAACCACCATGGACGGTGACGACCTTCTACACTCTGTCAATGCAGACATAGTGAAAAGATACTACGCATGATTAAAGACCCTCTAGGTTGACTGGCCTAGGAAAAAATAAGGGCTTCCCGGCAAACTAAAAGGGTTTGGGAAAAAATAAGGGATGAAATTGAAAAATTTGTACACCCGGCAAGTCGAAAACCTGAAAAGGCGGCTTGGGGAAAAAGGGTATCCCGGTGGACTGAAAACCCGAAAGGGCGGTCCAGGAAAAAGTTAGGGATATAAAGCATATCACTATGTCCAATTGGATCACCTTGCGACCAGACCTCAGTATCAACTGTCAAGCTCGAACGGCACCAATCAATCTAATCAGCTTCGAACAAGCAACAAAGTGATGAGACGCTTGAAGACATAGCGGTAATAGCAGAATTGAAACTTAATGGGATTATTTCACATAGATGTTTTCTTTTTGTTGTACATAATATTGTATAGCTTTCATTTTCACGGTGGCGTTCTCTTACTAGAGCGTCAGCTTCCTTGTACAAAAAACTCCTGTTATAGGCCAATTTCGAAAATTAATATAAGTTATTTTTACAAAACCATTTGTTTTTCTTTTTCTGTTTTATTTCACAAAAACGTCCAATGATTTATTCTTGACATATGCATTTAAATATAATCTCTATTCACAAATATCCGTATAGGAAACGGAAAGACAATTGCTCGTAATTTAAGAAACAGGGGCAAAAACTAAAAAAAGATCATGTCAAGCCCGACAGTTACTCTGTTCAGCAGGTACAGGGGTAGAGATAGCTTTGAAACGAAGTCACCATTACATGCGCCCCGGTGACATATAAACTTCCCACATAGTAGAGGTAATCAAAGCATTGATATCAGTTTCCGTAAACATGAGTTACTATCCCCAGCCAAATTCCTTCAGAGAGCCGACATCTATGTCCCCCAGACGAATTTTATAGTCGCAAGCGGTTCATAAATTTGTCTCCCAAGAAGAGTTTATTTCTCTGAACGCAGAAGCTCACCCCCTAACAGAGCTTATTACTTCAGCTACTGAAGTTCACCTTCTAACAGAGTTATTCCCCGCAGAGTTATTCTCAAGCAGAGTCTCTCCCCGACAGAATATCCATAAACAAGGAACAAATCCCCAACATAGTCATCTCCGACTCACCATCCCCAACGGAAATGAAGGTTTCAATGTCCTAATGCTCTCTAGAAGCAGTCTGGGATTTATTTTCCCCGACTAAAATTACCGCAAGAGCATCTCATATTCATACACCATGGCATACACATACATATTGCATACAGCATAATCTCATTTATTTTGAGAACATCATCACGCAATGTAGTTCATGCATCGCATATAATTAATCTTGTACCTTTTCAGGAAAGATGGTTATCGTCAACAATTCCAACAATTCAGGATTAAATCCATGAAGTTATACATGTCACATCTGCAGACAACTAATAGAAAATCAGTTCCCGAAACCAAATGGGTCAACTAACCTACATGATCAGACGAAGTAACCCTACTATCCAGGTTCTTTCCAATAAGCCCTATTATCCAGGCTTTCATCTCGAAGTAACCCTACTATCCAGGTTCCTTCCCATAAGTCCTACTATCCAGGCTTTCATCTCGAAGTAACCCTACTATCCAGGTTCCTTCCCAAAAGCCCTACTATCCAGGCTTTCACCTCGAAGTAACCCTACGGCCCAGGTTCCTTCTCATAGCCCTACTATCCAGGCTTTCATTTCGAAGCAACCCTACTATCCAGGTTCCTTCTCACAGCCCTACTACCCAGGCTTTCACCTCGAGGTAACCCTACGACCCAGGTTCCTTCTCATAGCCCTACTATCCAGGCTTTCATTTCGAAGCAACCCTACTATCCAGGTTCCTTCTCACAGCCCTACTACCCAGGATTTCATTTTGAAGCAACCCTACTATCCAGGTTCTTTCTTTCTTATCTCCAAACAACAGTTTACAACACTGTAAGACTTAGACCCGACCAAATATGGTCGATTTCACATTTCCCCAGTAAGTCGCTGTGCATCCTGGACCCTGACCAGACATGCAATTTACTTCCACCTCCTCAATCAAGAGTTAATTCCTCTATAGAGTAGCGGACAACCGAAGCTCCTAGCCTTTATTTCCCAAGACATAAATCAACATTCCCCGGTGAAGTTCTCCTCAACGGAAGTTACAGGAATCCTCGCAAAGGAATCTTTTATGCAACCGATACCTTTTCTTGATGGCATCTTTAAGCCCATCTCCGACGACTCTCCATCGCCTTCCAAATGGCATCTATAAGCCCATTCTCGATATTATCGACTGACACTCACTTCATGTGAGTGAAAATTTCTGGGTACTCTAGTGTTCAATCATTTTCCACCTATAGATCACGAAAGGAAGACAAGCCAATCTACATCCTCAGGTTTAATAAGATTGAACAGGGGCAGCTGTTGTACCCCAAAATTTTCCCTCTCATTTCTCAAAGGATTATCCTGGACCCTCAGGTTTGCTCCTATCAAGTTTCATGTCTTGAATTACAATTTTCCAAGAAAATCATTCACAAGGGCAAAATGGTCAAAAACACACTGAAAAGTCAAACTTTGACTTTTAAATAAAAAAATCAAGTTTCTACAATTATAATTCAGAAATTACTTTGAAAAATCAAATTTCTAAACATTTAGAAAATTTTCTAAGTGTTAAGAGAATATGATACTTCAGAACTTCTGAGCCAACCTTCACGCAAGTGCAAACAGAATTTGCAAATATGGTTCAGAACATGACTCATCAATCAGAACGTGACTCTTCAGCATATGGAGGCTATGTTTTATGCTTCGATCAGAGCCTCACCCTTCGAATCTCACTCTGATCTTCTACGATCATAACATCACCAAATCCCAAAACCGTGTTTGAGCAACCTGTTGCACTGCTGTAGTACAGTCCTGCCACCAGCTGCCACAATGCTCCAAGGTGTTGTTGATCTAGTCCACGCCTGCGTTTTTCTCAAACCCCATAATTGCACCAAATTAGCATGCAAAAACTGTGTTTAAAAAGCAATGGAACAGTATGCCAAAAAGGTTAAAAATCCCATTTGTTTTTCCCCCAAAAACCACAACAAACCCATCTATAAATAAGTTGCTCCATCACACGTTCAAGGGGATGACTTTTGGGGGAGAGAGAGAATTATCAAAAAAGAGAGAACAAAAAACAGTAAAAACCTTCATAAACCCTAAACAAAACCTTTGTTCTTCCCTTTGAATCAAAGAACATAACCACTGTTCCATTGCTCTCATTGACTCTAGAGCATCTGAAGGCAACAACTCAAGTTCCAAGCCCAGGCTCTAGATTCAAGGTAAGTCTTTCTGACTTTGCATTTTTTCATTCAGAACAAAATTAAATATGTAGATATCATAGTATTGATGTTGTCCATATCATTGCATAAGTAAGAAAAAACTATGGATCAGAACTTCTTGAATAAAGCTAGGCTCAGAATTAGATTAGAACTGCTATGAACTATTGTGCTTTTATCTTTCTGATTTGTTGTTGTTAAGAACTGAATAAATTGTTGATGTGCTGATTAATATGAGGAAAGAGTTAAAATGTAACACATAACTTCTGAGTTCTCCTAACCATTTTAACACACATAGAACTTCTGATTTTCACTCGCTGTTAACACACACTGAACTTCTGGTTTTCACTAACTATTTTAACACTCAGAATTTCTTATTTTCACTCGCTGTTAACACACATTTAAGTTCTGATTTTCACTCACTGTTGATCAGGATTATACTTATGTATCCAATGATTCGGACTGCAAGTGCACATTCTTATCATGTAGTTTTAAAAGATATCGAACCACAGAGACTGATGAATCGATCTACCATCTTCTATTGTTACTTCGCAAATCTAAAGCTAATGAATATTTGATTGGGTTGTAGGGAAAACTAAATACTAAATTAAGTTGGATTTTTAATAATCAATGAGCGTAATTACCAGTATGTAATAGTCGAACCTCAGGAACTAGCGATCGGTTGGGTGTCTTTATATTTTCAAAATAGCTTTCAGTAAAACTTATTTAGTTTAAAAATCCTCGTCTCACACTGTCGTTTTGTTGATCTAGGCTATGCAGTTAAGTCCTAACATACGCTTCCGCCATCCCGCATGAGTTAAAAACACCTTTTGAAAAATAAATAAAATCTTAATTAACTTTAAAGTGCTTCTGTTGTATTTTAAGCTAATGCCTAATTACTACTGACAAGTTAAAAGATCTCAAACTTCCGCTTTGTTGACCCTAACCTCTATCTGTTCTTTACTTTCGTAACAAAACAATTTAATGATTAAAAATAGTAACTTAGGCTAGAAAAGAGAGTTTTGTAGTAAAAATAATCCCAACTAAGTTACTCGTTCCCTCGGTTAAGTGACTTAACATACCGATATAGGAATTCTAGCCTAACATAATATCAGACCAAATCGCAGAATAATTTAAGAGACAAACGAAAATAAACATAATTATATTGATTAAAACAATAAGAATTCATAAACATAAACTTGGTAATAATTCTGAAGATAGAAGCACTCCTGCACAAACTGTAGGCTTTGCTTCGATCGGGGAATAAATGTAACCGTACAATGAAAATAAATGCTGGAAGGAATATAGAAATTGCTGGAAATAAAATAATGCTTAAAGAATATTTGGTAAAAGTAAATATAAAATCTCCAAAGTTTCTGCCCAAAAAGAAGAACTCTTTCTCGTATGGTCCAAGGCTCTATTTATAAGTCTTGTGTGATCAGTTGTTCTCGAAAATGTAGGAACAATTTGTGTTCCTTTGAGAAATAATAGGACCATTAACTTTGTTACGTTCCTCTTGCTTTAACTGAGTGGGTCAGATAATATAGGTAATCGTTGGATTTTCTTTGAATGCGTTTCTGTTTGTTGGATGCGAAGAAAGTGGGGGTAAGTGGCCTTATGACGTTCGTCACGTCAAAGTGACGATAGTCACTTGGTCATCCTCAATGCGTGACGTTCGGCATGACTCCTTGACGATCGTCAAGGTCTTCTTCATGGTGGGCCACGTGCTCACATGCTTAATGGGCTTGAGCTCATTTCTTCTCCTTTGGCCTTTTTGCTAGTTTTGCACCTCTTTTTCTTCATTTCTTCCAAAGTGTTCAGCTTAATGTATATCTGCGAAAATAGAAAAATACCTGCATAATACCTATAAAATAATTTAATTTAAACTAAAGTATGAGAAATATTTTGTGTATATCAAGCCAGAAATATCACATATTTGTGTGTCATCAAACTCCCCCATACTTAAACTTTTCTTGTCCTCAAGCAAATGCTAAGTACGATGTTTTTCTAAACGTGGTCAGATGCACGGTTATGACTCAGATCAACTAATATATAGCTGCGATGTGTTTTTGTCAGAAAATCGATGGCTTGATTCACGCTTCATTACTACATCAATGACACTAGACAATCCCATTTTACGTAAACTAGATACATGTCCTATCATACCCTAGCTCGAGTATTTGTCTTGTTTTGCCCTTTTCATTCTAGCGCAATCATATTAAGCCCTTTATCTTTACACGCACATAGCAGAATAGTCGGTTAGTGGATTATGATCCTTATAAACTTTTAGAGGTTTCTGGAACAGTAATGTGGCAACCTTTTCCAATTCAATGGTTGGATGCGGGGGATCAGACTGTAATCTGCCCTACCGAGTTCAGTACCAGATGCTCCTGAACCATCTACCAAATGATTTTTCATGTTGCTTTGTAAGGTTTACATCCTTTGGATTAGGCGATCGGGTAAGGATCGTCTAATTTAATTGGTGTGTTTCCTTGAAACATTTTGCTGAAATATTATATCATCCACTTATATACATCGACTTCCTGCGTAGTTCGTGTTTAAGACGGTGTTGACTACTAATATAAACTACTCAGGGTTACTATGAAGACTAAACTCAGGGTGTTGGAATAATAGGTACTTGAACTGATCTATCATACTCTGGGGTTGTAGAGTGTCTAGACGGTAGAAATTTCGCTTAATCTTGCCATAATTCTTGACGATTAAAGATCTTGTACTCTATGTACTTGTCGAGTGAGTCAAGAAAATTTTTTATAGGGCTCAAAAATAAAGGGGAGTATAAAAGAACAACACAAATTTCTTCAATAGATAACTTGATAAAAAAAATTTATTGAATTAAAGATATCGGAAGGGAAATTACAAAGAAAAAAAATAAAAATTACTAGGAAAGGGAAATAATTCCTCCCCCATACTTGAATCATACATTGTCCTCAATGTATTGACAGAAGATGGAAAGGGGAAATGGAAACTGGACAATCATTCTTCCTCCTCTTGTCTTCGGAATCTGCCACGTGTCCTCGCTCTTCGACGTGCTTACTCACCGTGTCTAGAAGATTCGCCCCCATCTCTCTGAGATATGATGTTATGCAAGTCGTCAACACAAAGTGTTAAGGCTCGCATATCTTCCGTCATTCCTGCGGTGAATTCTAGCATACTTTGATCATGCCTGCGAGTGTAATCGTTTTGGTCTCTCTACATTTGTTGCATGAGAGTCATCATTTCAATTTGGCGTGTCTCGAGGCTTTGGTAGCATTGAGTGGATAGCTGGTTTTGCTGAATTATTGTGGCATATATTGTGTCGATGGTGGCGGGATTGTTGGCTTGTTGTGGTTGGGGCTCTTGCTGCTCTAATTCTTCTTCGATTTCGTCAGCGGTAGTGTTGTTGGCCTCACCTTGATTTCCTTGCTCATTTTCCCTGGGTTCTGGGGCGTTCAGGTTGTAAAGCCAATTATCCAGATTGCCCAAATTAGTACGATTGTGATTTGGCATGATCACGCTACGAACTTTTGCATTCTTAACCATTAGATAGTACCCTCCAGCTTCTCGTACTTTGATCAGGTGGCCAGCTATACAGTTATCAATATCCATATAAACTGCTGGCAGCGGAGGTAGGAGTTGAATCCTTTCCCCCCAGTTCAGGTGAACTGCGATTGTGGTGACAATGCCTATGATACAAAAAGGCGTAGTTCCGTCTCTTATAACGAGGTTTTGAATGTGAGCCATCATTAAAGTAACGGGATTAAGACGGAGGTTTTGTGAAAAGGTACAGTGAAGAGCATACAACTCTTTACTGTTGACTTTGTTGTTGTTTGCCCTTCCAAATACTGTGTTTGCCATAACGCGGTGTAAGAAGCGAATGTTCGGGTTGTGGATGTGAGAGGCGTAACGTGCTTCGGGATTAACATTTGGTTCTCCGGTTATTCTCTCCCATAGTGCGTATGCACTTCCATTCCAATCCAATTTCGGGGGAATGCGATATTGCATATTATTTCCACGGGGAAAATGAAATATGTCGCTCAAATTTTCATGGGTAAGTGTGTACTCTCAGTTGAACATCCGAAATTGAGTGGCTCCTGTTAGGTGTGCGTCAGCATCATCGCGAGTGTGATAGGCGTAGGAACTTAAGAATTCCAACGTTAGAGCTTCGTAAGTTGGTGTGTTCATCGTGCTAATAAAGCTCAGGCCAGCTTTGTTCAGCAAGCCTTGCATATGGGTTTGCAACCTCAATTCTTGCAAGCAGTTGTTGTCGATGAACCTCGTGGATGTCAGCCCTCGACGATGGAATTTTATGTACCTTTCCTTTTGAAGTTCACATACTTCTCCTTGTCGGAGCACGAGATGTCGCATGTCGGGTTCGGGTTGGTTTGGTGGATTCCTTTGGGCGGCCATTATTTTGAACTTGATAGAAAAAATGTATGTGTGGTGAAGGGATGGAAGGTGGGTGGTAGTGATGAAACTAAGGGATGGTGGAATGGTTTATATAGATGGTTTTGTTGAGTAGTAAATTGAATGAGGTTTATGGTAGAATTTTGAATATGAGAGGTTATGGAAGTTAAGGATGAATGGAGTAAATGGGGTAGTGGGGGTTTTAAAACAAAATTTCGTGCAAGTTTCAATGTGGTTCAACGGTCACGGGAAGAGAAAACGTGGGGGACAAGCTCTGCCGCTCGTCACGCGTTCTCTGACGTTCGTCAGGGTCAAAGGGACAATCTCTGACGTTCGTCACATGCTTCCTGACGTCCGTCAGGGTGTAGTGATGTGTGCATGTCTTTTGTTTGACCGCGTGCAGTGAAGCATGGATTGATTATTTCATATAATTTGAATAATATTGCAAGGGATATTTAGTGGCACATAGTAGAATTGGAGGAATGATAGTAAATAAATAAATAAGAAACAAATATTGTGAAATAAATAACAATAATAATTGAAATTGCATAGTATGAAATGAAAATAAATAAATTCTTTGAAATAAAAAGATAAATAGATAAATAAATATTTGAAATTTTTAGAACCGAAAGTAACAAAGTATTCGAAAATATGAGTATAAAAAAATAATAAGTATTAAGAATAATAATGAAATTCCCCCCATACTGAAAACAAACAGTGTCCTCACTGGGGTGGCACAGAAACAAAACTATCGAGCACTAGGACCTCCTAGAGGTGGGGCAGTAGCGTGCAGATGTTGATAAATGTGATCAAACTGCTCTGTGACGACATCCATGGAATGAAAGAAGTCACGCCGAAGTGTGCTGATATGATCTTTAACAGTGGCGAGCTCTCCTCGGAGTGTAGTAACAACTGACTACAGTGTCGTGATAACATGTGAATGATAAACCATAGGGACGTCAACAGCTTCGGTAACAAGGGGAAGTGTAGGGTATTCTGACGGAGTATAGTCATGGTAACCGGTAGGTGTGGACGGGTCGCTCTCTTCCCTCTCAGGGTCATGTTCATCTGTCTTTTCTAGGTTATATAGCCAGTTTTTCTTAGTATAGACACTTGTGTTCTCAAGGCTAGGCAAGAGGAAGTAATAGACAGGGTCATTTCGGACTAGCAGCTGAAAGTGAGGTGGGTCGAGGTTACCAATTAAAGATATGTTAAAACAGAAAGGGATATCCATGGTATAGTATCTAGCATACGGCGTAAGGCGTGATAAAGATTATCGTAGGTATAAGGCCTCGGCTATCATAGTGACTAGCCCGCCGACACAGATGGG
The DNA here is from genome assembly GCA_948472305.1 of Vicia faba. Classification (NCBI taxonomy): domain Eukaryota; kingdom Viridiplantae; phylum Streptophyta; class Magnoliopsida; order Fabales; family Fabaceae; genus Vicia; species Vicia faba. The sequence goes on from OX451736.1 coordinate 726,925,937, forward strand.
GCCATGGGTACACTGAGCTATAGCAAACATGTTGGCGATCATAAATGAAGCACCAATGACGGGTCGGGACTGAAAAGCACATTAAATAATGAATAACTCATCCCTAGAAACTGAGATTCTATTTATAGGTTTTCCAAAAAGGGTGAAAGCTAGTATGTGGTGGAAATACCTAATTGCAGGGTTATAGATCTCAGTTGCATCTAGGTGGTCAGGGTCCTCGGGGTATTGGCCCGCTATGTCCCTCCAAAAGTGGTTAAGTTCAAAATTAAGGTAATCATCCTCCTGGGTTTCCATGTAGGCATCTATAGAGTTAGGGAATCCTAGCAGCTCAGTAAGACTACAAATTGTAAACTGGTGGGTGAAGCCAAATAATCTGAAGGACATTTGTCCCCTACTATGCCCTAGGCCTTGGGTGGGTTTATAAATGAGTGAACTCAAGAACTATAAGGTGAGGCGTTGATGTGTAGGGTGTTTATGGGCAAGGAATCCTTCCCATCCTATCTGGTTGAACAAGAAATATACACTCTCCCTGATGCCTAAAACTGTCAACGTGGGATCATGCACATAAGTAGTCATGCTCATCTAGCGTTGAGCCAGAATCTCATACCGCCGCTGCTGGGCCTCTGTGGCGAAGATGATAGTATCCATAAATGAGTTTATCTTGTAAGTTCCTATGATTCGGTACTAAAATTTGTAAAAGAAAAATGCAAATAAATAAAATATGCAATGGGAGAAAGAAAGAAAAAGAAAAATCAGAAAATAAAAATCAAAATGCAAAATATAAATATAAAGAGATTTGAAAGAAATTAAATGAAAAACTTGTGGGTTGCCTCCCACACAGCGCTTGTTTAATGTCTTTAGCTTGACAAAGTTTTTAGACGTGAATTAGTTTCCTAATTCGGGTGGTAGCTCTAATAGTGTTAAGCTCGCGGTGTAGTCCTTGTTTTCAACGCTGTAATAATGTTTTAGACGTTGGCCATTTACTAAGAACGGGTTCGTGGACTTTCCTTTAATCTTTATGGCACCACTGGGGAAAACTTTCGTTACTTCGAAGGGTCCAGACCATCGTGAATGGAGTTTCCCAGGAAAAAAGTTTCAGACGAGAGTTGAATAGGAGAACTACATCTCCTTCATTGAATTCCTTCCTTGAGATTCGTTTGTCGTGCCATTTTTTCGTCCTTTCCTTGTAGATCCTCGCATTTTCATATGCGTCTAATCTTAGTTCTTCCAATTCATTTATGTCGAGGATCCTTTGCTCACCTACCGCAGTGTAGCTTAGGTTTAGAGTTTTTATTGTCCAATAAGCTTTGTGTTCAATTTCTACTGGCAGGTGACATGACTTGCCATAGATGAGCTTAAAGGGTGTTGTACCTATTGGCGTCTTGAACGCCGTCCTGTAGGCCCATAATGCTTCAGGTAACTTAGCCGACCAGTCCTTTCTTGACGTGGCAACAGTTTTTTCCAATATTTTTTTTATTTCTCGATTTGAGACTTCCACCTGTCCGCTTGTCCGGGGGTGGTATGGTGTTGCTACGCGGTGTTTCACCCTATATTTGGTTAGGAGTTTATCGAAAGTTCTTGATATGAAATGGGAGCCACCGTCGCTTATGACTTGCTTGGGTACACCAAACCTTGGGAATATAATGTTTTTGAAGAGTTTAATTACGACTCTAGTATCGTTTGTTGGGGAAGCTATTGCTTTGATCCATTTCGAAACTTAATCTACAGCCACGAGTATATATTTGTTATTGAATGAGGACGGGAATGGTCCCATAAAGTCTATTCCCCATACATCAAAGACTTCGACTTGTAGAATGCCAGTCTGAGGCATCTCGTCGCGTCTAGATATGTTTCCAGTGCATTGGCATCGGTCGCAGTTAAGGATGGCTATGTGCACATCTTTCCATAAATTTGGCCAATAGAAACCAGACTGCAAGATTTTGGCACATGTCTTTGATGTGCTTTCATGTCCTCCGTAAGGGGCATCACGACAATGAGAAATAATGCTTTCAATTTCGTTTTCCGGGACGCATCGTCGGAAAATACCATCGGCACTTCTCTTGAATAGTAAAGGTTCATCCCAAAAGTAATGTTTCAAATCGTGAAAGAATTTTTCTTCTGTTGATAAGTCATATCAGGGGGTAGGATTTTGGCAGCCAAGTAATTTTCTATGTCCGCATACCATGGCAAGGTTTGGACAGAGACCACGGTTTCGCTTATATCATTATTTATTTAGTCTTGGCTTTCTTGTGAATCACGGCTAGCAGCTTGTGTGTCAAGTTATAAAAACAATTGATTTGGATTTGATGGTTCTTCGCTGGCATCTCCTAAGTCCATCTGAGCTAACAGACGTTCATACGGGAAGTCATCGTTAATGGGTACTTCTTCTAGTGTCAGCCTTTCCATTCGGGATAAATGGTCGGCTACTACGTTTTCGGTACCTTTCTTGTCTTTAATTTCTAAATCGAACTCTTGTAGAAGCAGAATCCATCTCAATAGTCTCGGCTTCGAATCTTGCTTGGTTAAGAGATATCTAATAGCTGCATGGTCTGTATAAATGATTATTTTTGCGCCTACTAGGTAGGAGCGAAATTTGTCTAGTGCAAAGACTATAACTAAAAGTTCTTTTTCCGTTGTTGCGTAATTCATCTGTGCAGGGTCCAAGGTTCTACTAGCATAGTATATCGCATGAAGCTTCTTATCTCTTCGTTGTCCCAGGACTGCACCTACGGCGTAATCACTTGCGTCACACATGATTTCAAATGGAAGTCTCCAATCAGGTGGTTGCATGATTGGTGCGGATACAAGAGCTGTTTTTAATTGGTTAAATGCTTTTAGGCATTTGTCATCGAAATTGAATTCAACGTCTTTCATAAGGAGGGTAGTTAGAGGTTTTGATATTTGCGAGAAATCTTTTATGAATCGTCGGTAGAAACCGGCGTGTCCTAAGAAACTGCGTATTTCTCTCACTGTTTTAGGGGGTTACAAGTTTTCTATGACTTCGATCTTGGCTTTATCGACTTCAATCCCCTTTTCAGACACAACGTGTCCTAGTACGATTCCTTGTTTGACCATAAAGTGGCACTTTTCCCAATTCAGAACGAGGTTAACTTTTACGCATCTCTCCAAAACTTTCTCTAAATTTATTAGACAATCTTCAAAACTCTCTCCACATACAGAGAAGTCGTCCATAAAGACCTCCATGATGTTGTCTATGAAATCAGCAAAAATTGCCATCATGCACCTCTGAAATGTGGCGGGAGCGTTGCATAATCCAAACGACATTCGTCGGTAGGCGAAAGTTCCATAAGGACATGTGAATGTTGTTTTCTCTTGGTCATCGGGGTGAATAGGAATTTGAAATAATCATGAGTAACCGTCTAGATAACAGTAATGAGAGTGCTTAGCTAATCGTTCAAGCATTTGATCGATGAACGGTAGAGGGAAATGGTCCTTGCGAGTGGCCTTGTTTAGCTTCCTATAGTCAATACACATTCTAGCTCCGCTTATAGTTCGTTCCGCTACAGCTTCGCCTGCTTTGTTTGTTGTTACTGTTATACCACCTTTCTTTAGTACACAATGAACTGGGCTTACCCATTGACTATCAGAGATTGGGTATATGATTCCTGTGTTGAGAAGTTGTTTTACTTCATCTTTAACTACGGTGTTCCATATTGGGTTAATTCTTCGTTGGTGTTCTCTAGAATATTTGCAGTCATTTTCCAGCATAATACGATGCATGCAAATGGAAGGACTTATTCCTTTGAGATCTATAATGTTGTATCCCAAGGCGGATGGATATTTTCTTAAGACTTGTAATAATTTGTCTGTTTCTTGTTGTCCTAGGTCCGCGTTGACAATTACAGGTTGTTTTAACTCGGTGTCAAGGAATTCATATCTAAGGGTCTTAGGTAATGGCTTAAGATCCAATGTTGGTTTTCTTGGACAAGGCATGTGATCGGGTGTCAGAGCTAAGCATTCACTTAGATTGTCGTCTCGGTATTTGGGACACCATTTGTTATCTTCGAATTTAAGAGGTGTGGGAATCTTCATGGTTTCAAAACAAGGTATCGGTTCCTATTTAATTTCTCTTACTCATTCGTCCATGATGTCTACCAGATAACATGTGTCATCTATGGCAGGCACTTGTAAGAATTGTGTCAGAATAAATTCGAATTTCTCTTCACCTACTTCAAAGGTTAGTTTGCCCTTTTTTACATCTATGATAGCTCCAGCGGTGGCTAAGAATGGTCTTCCTAAAATGATAGGTGTACTTTCGTCTTCTCTAATGTCCATGATTATGAAATCTATAGGGATGTAGAATTGACCTATCCGTACAGGAATGTTTTCTAAGATTCCTACTGGGTATTTGACAGAGTGATCCGCCAATTGAATGGACATCTTTGTTGGTCTTAGTTCACCCATTTCCAGTTTGTTGCATATGGATAAAGGCATAACGCTAATACTAGCTCCTAAATCGCATAGGGCTTTGTCTATGACAAACTTACCTATATGACATGGTATAGAGAAGCTTCCAGGATCCTTCAGCTTATGAGGCATCTTGTTTTGGATAATTGTGCTACATTATGCTGTAAGTGTGACTGTTTCATTATCTTCTAGCTTTTTCTTGTTAGATAATATTTCCTTGAGGAATTTGACAAAGGAGGGCATTTGAGTTATGGCTTCTGTGAAAGGGATTTTTATATTAAGTTGTTTAAGAAGTTCTACGAATTTTTTAAATTGCCCTACATTCTTAGGTTTGGCTAGTCTACCAAGAAATGGGATCTGGGGTTTATAAGGCGGTAGAGGCACATAAGGTTTTTCTTTTTCTTTTTCTTTGGCCTCTCCTCCTTTATCTTCTTCATCCTCCTCTGGTTTCTCTGGTTGATTCTCCTTCTCAGTCGGTGTTTCGGACCTTTGATACATTCTTTGATTTGACGGTCTTGGGTCAGGCGGTCCATCTAACTCGGTTCCACTTCTTAATATGATGGCATGAGCATGCCCCTTCGGGTTAGGTTGTGGTTGACCAGGAAATGTATCAGTCGGTGCAGTTGTAGGTGCTTGTTGTTGAGCCACTTGAGAGATTTGGGTTTCTAACATTTTATTGTGGGTGGCCAAAGCATCTATTTTGTTTTCTAATTGTTTTATCTGCTCGTTAGTGTGTATGTTTTGATTTTGGACGTCTTTGTTTGTTTGCGCTTGGGTAGCTATGAAGTTCTCCATCATCAATTCTAAGTTTGATTTTCTAGGCGCACTAGGAGCATTTGCAGGAGGTTTCTGATATCCAGGTGGCACGGCAGGTGCTTGGTTTAGAGCATACAACGCATTGGGGTTTTTATATGAGAGATTTGGGTGATTTTTCCATCCAGGGTTGTATGTGTTTGAGTAAGGGTTTCCTTGAGCATAACTCACTTGGTCAGTTGGAGTTCCTGCCAAGATCTTACATTTGGTAACTAAATGTCTAGGTACTCCGCATATTTCACAATTGGGAGTTATAGCAGCCACGGTGGCTGGAGGTATTGCGGTCAAATTATCTATCTTTGGGGTGAGGGCATCTACCTTAGCATGGACACTGTCTAGGTCACTTATCTCATACATGCCTCCTTTTGTCGGTGTTTTCTCTGCAGTACCTTTTTCTGCTTGTCCTCTTTCACTTCCCCACTGATAGTGGTTCTGGGCCATACTTTCTATTAGAGCATAGGCAGCGGTGTAGGATTTGTCCATAAGTGCACCACTTGCGGCTGCATCTATCGTTAATCTTGTATTGTAAAGGAGACCATTATAAAAGGTATGGATAATCAATCATTCCTCCAAGCCATGATGTGGGCATAGTCTCATTAGATCCTTGTATCATTCCCAAGCATCGAAAAGGGATTCGTTCTCCTTTTTTCTAAAATCGCTTATTTGAGATCTTAGCATAACTGTTTTGCTTGGCGAGAAATACCTTGCAAGAAAGACTTTCTTCAGCTTATCCCATATAGTGACTGAGTTTGCGGGTAGAGATTGGAGCCAAGCTCTGGCTCTGTCTCTTAGAGAAAAAGGGAAGAGATGAAGTCTTATTGCCTCTTGACTGACCCCATTGTTTTTAATTGTATCTGCATACTGTAGAAATATTGATAGATGAAGATTAGGGTCTTCCATTGACCCACCAGAGAACTGGTTCTGTTGTACAGCAGATAACAAAGAAGGTTTCAGTTCAAAGTTTTTAGCCTCGATTGGAGGAGCAGCAATGCTATTGTGCGGTTCATCTTATGAGGGAATGGCGTAGGATTTGAGTGGGCGCGGAGCGGGATTGGAAGCCATTTCTTCGGTTAGTCGAGAAATAGGAGATTCGAGTGATTGACGAGGTTGAGTGTTATGCAAGAGATGATACTCTTGAATGCGGCGTCTAAGTCTGAGATAACTCTCGATATCGTTGATTTGTATGTATAACGGCTCGCCTTGCGAACGAGTGTTTGGCATACAAATAAGAAAAGAAAAGAAATAGAGAAGAAAAAGAGAGGTTTTTGCTCTAGTCTCTACTGTGTAACAAAAGAGTAGTGATATCGACTTAAATCAGTTCCCCGGCAACGGCGCCAAAAACTTTATCAGGATTATACTTATTGTAGGTGTTTAGGTATTGGCTTGCATTTTTGGTAAATTCCAAGTGTATGTGTGAATGTCATGACTGATGTCATAACATTCTAGTTCAGGTTGTACTAACTCATTAGGTACATGTGCAGGAAAATATTGTAATTCAAATACTGATGTTTATAAGTGTGTATCTGAGCATGTTTGCAAAATGATCACATTTTGCTAAATCAGTAGACAGGTTTTCTCAGATGTCATAACAGATGTTATGACATCCTGTTCTGAACTAGCAGGATTGCAGGATTGGATAAGTCTGAGTTTTTTCAGGAAATAACTCAGTCCTTCCTAAACAGAATCCTGCGTTTTCTGAGGAGTAACCTAGCTCAATCCTAAGCTGATCAATAAAGTACTGTGACCTGGTCTTTAGGTCAAACGGAATCAACCCTAGGTTTTTGGAAACCCTAACTGAAGTTGCAGCTGCTATATATTCAACAGAGTTGCGGTTTTTTGAAGACATCCCTGCTGATTGATTAGAAGATCAATTTTGTAATCTGTATAGATTTGTTTATTGTACTCCAAGCAATTATCATTGTGATAAGTGCCTTGGAATAGGTTTCAATTGTAAGGGTTGTGTAGCACTCAAAGCTTTGAAGCAAGAGTGTTTGAATGTCACTTGACTAAAGCTGTGAAGCAGAGTCAAGTTAGTCGTGTACATCACTCAAAGCTGTGAAGCACGAGTGATTTTGTTACTTGATTAAAAAGCTGTGAAGCTTAATCAAGTGTGTGTTTTGAAGAGTGTCTTCATCAATTCTTAAGTCAAATTGGTTTATGTATCACTGCTGTGATTGAGGGGGAGTGAGTAGGAACTCAGGTTTAAGTTGTACTTAGATTAGAATTGCATTGGGTAGGTCTTAAGTGAAGGAGATAAACTGGTTGGTTTATTCCTGAATTAACATCTCTTATAGTGGATTCTCTCCCTGGCTTGGTAGCCCCCAGAGTAGGTGTTGTTGCACTGAACTGGGTAAACAATTGACTGTGTTATTTACTGCTTTCGTATTTACTGTCATATAGTAAGTCAGATACGGTGTCATAACATTGGACGTGACATTGAGTATCTGCAGCCAGAATTTCAATTGGCATCAGAGCAGGCACCCTGCCTGTATTACTGGGTGAGATCTAGGGATATCACTTTCTGGCACTATGGACAAAGAAGGAGTTTTTGGAAATAGACCACCCATTCTGGATGGAACTAATTATGACTACTGGAAACCTCGTATGATTGCCTTCCTAAAATCTCTGGACAAAAAGGCTTGGAGAGCTGCTGACAAAGGATGGATTCATCCCACCATAACTGAAAGAGATGGGACAATCAGTCTGAAGCCTGAGGAAGATTGGAGTAAAGAAGAAGATGAGTTAGCTCTGGGAAATTCAAAAGCCTTAAATGCCTTGTTCAATGGAATTGATAAAAACATCTTCATACTAGTACATCAATATGAACTGGCCAAGGAAGTTTGGGACACCCTCAAAACTACTCATGAGGGCACTTCCAAAGTAAAAATGTCAAGGCTTCAGATGTTGACCACTAAGTTTGAGAATCTAAAAATGATGGAAGATGAAACCATTCATGAGTTTCACATGAACATCTTGGAGATTGCCAACACCTCAGGAGCACTGGGAGAAAAAATGTCAGAAGAAAAACTGGTGAGGAAGATTCTCAGATCCTTGCCTAAAAGATTTGCAATGAAGGTAACTGCCATAGAGGAAGCCCAGGACATTAGCAAGTTAAAAGTGGATGAACTTATTGGGTCTCTTCAGACTTTTGAGATGGGGATCACTGATAATGGTGACAAGAAGAACAAAAGCATAGCACTTGTATCCAACACTGATGTTGAATACAAGGAGGATGAAGAAGAAAACATATCAGAAGCCATTGCCATGCTTGGAAGACAGTTCAACAGGCTCATCAAAAGAATGGACCCAAAGTCAAGGTCTAATGTTCATAACATTCCTTCTGACATTGACAGTTCCAGCAGAAGACCAAGGTCAGAAGATAAGGGAAACCAAGGCAGAGGTATTCAATGCCATGGATGTGAAGGATATGGACATATTCGAGCTGAATGTCCTACCTTTCTTAAGAAGCAAAAGAAAGGAATGACTGTTACTTGGTCTGACTATGATTCAGAAAGCAATTCTGAAGAAGAATCTGCCAAACTAGTTACTGCCCTAACTAGTGTTTGTACTTCTGAAAGTGACACCAGTGATGAAGAAGTAACATTTGAAGAACTGGCTGATACCTACAAGAAACTGTGTATCAGAAGTGGTGAAGTCTGTGTGCAAAATGAGAAACAATCAAAACTCATTGTAAAGCTGGAGGCTGAAAAGAGGGCAAATCTTGAAACTATAAGTCATTTAGAAGGAGAAGTTCAACTGCTGAACTCACAACTGAATCAAATGACCAAATCTGTCAAGATGTTGACCAATGGAACAGACAAATTGGAAGAGATTCTTCAGGCTGGACAAAATATGGGAAATAAATCTGGTCTAGGATTTGTGGAAACAAAGAAATTTGGTACCGGGAAGCAAATGTCAAAACGGATGTCTCAACATTACTCTCAACATCAGGGACAGAGACATATGAAGAAGAGGTACCAAAGATGGAGATGTCATCATTGTGGGAAATATGGTCACATAAAGCCCTTCTGCTTCAGATTACATGGATATCCTAATCAGAACTCGGATGTCAAACCTAAGTCTAAAAAGGTACCACACGCTCCTCAATGGAAGAAAAAGGCTACTGCACTGATAGCACACACTTCCCTGAAGATCTCTGCAAAGGAAGATTGGTACTTTGACAGTGGATGTTCCAGACACATGACTGGATTCAAAAATCTCCTCAATAATGTTATGCCTCACACCACCAGTTTTGTGACCTTTGGAGATGGTGCTAAAGGAGAAGTCAAAGGAGTTGGTAATTTGGACTACCCTGGAGTTCCAAGTCTGAATAAGGTACTGCTGGTAAAAGGGTTGACTACTAATCTCATCAGCATCAGTCAATTATGTGATCTAGGATTCATGGTCAACTTCTCAAGATCTGAATGTCTAGTGTTTAATGAAAAACTAGATGTTGTAATGAGAGGAATCAAATCCAAAAATAACTGTTATGTGTGGCAGCCTGAGAACACTGGTATCTCCACTATGAGTCAAATCATCAAAGAAGAAAAAGAGATGAAACAGTGGCAGCATAAGCTTGAAAGAATGAAAAGAGTTATTCCTATGGAAGCTGTCAGAAGAACTCCTAAACTACAGGCTGATAATATATGCGATGTGGCAAATAAAGTTGAAGAAGAATGTGTTGTCAGAACCTTAAGTCATCTTGACAAGGATGTTGGAAAGAACAAGTCTCATAAATTCTGTTCTCAAAACATCTGGTCAAAACAGATGCTACCTGAGGACAATGTTACACAAGATGTTGTGACATTGTGGTGTGATAATATGAAAACATTCAACATTTCCTTGAACCCTATTGACTTTGAAGAGAAGAAGTCATTTGAACTGGAACATAGTTTCTCTAAGCTTCAGCTAACTGATTCTTCTACCAAGGCGCTTGTTGGAAATAAACTTGAAAATTTGAGGGGCAGATTGGGTATTCACCAACATGAGAAATTATAGCAATTAGTTTTGCTGAAAACAAGGGTTAAAGGGATTAATTTTATTAAGTCTATATTTAGTGGGTTAATCATATTCATTCACAATTCCTTCAAAAGCCTTAAGAAGTTGAAGAGACTCCCTTTTACTCCCTACCTCTCTCATCCTTGCAACCTGTTTCCTCCTCCCAATCAAAAAGTTTTCTCAAACTGCTACTATTACTCAAAGTTAAACAAAATGTCTCAGACATCGTCTTCCACCATGGCGGCTTCGTCTCCCTCATCATCGTCATCATCTGATCAAGATTCTAGGGCAATCACTACATGCATAGAATCTGAAGTTCTTGAGGTCACTCCTCTCAGGGAGATGGCAACTGACCCAGCCAGAGTCAAAAAGCTCAGAACCAGACATGCAGGAAGAGCTCAAGCTACAGTCTCTGGTAATTCTTCTCATCCTTCGTCTTCTATACCTAATAAAGAAGGATCAGTTCAAGTACACCAAGCTATTGCTAGACTGGTTACTAGCATTCTGAGTGGCAACCAATCTGTACCGGGGATTTCTATCCCTTTGAATCAATCAGAAAGTCCAAATGTAGAAGGTTCTGAAAATGTAGATGTCACTGAGGATGTTGTGACACCAAAAGACAACATTCAGAACCCCTCTGAAAAGGCTGCTGATCCACCCATCATTGATGTGGATGAAGATTTCTCAGATAATGAACTGATCGCTAATGTGAACCCTAGCATTGCTAGGAGATTGATGAAAAGAAAGAGTAGTGAGAATGTTAAACCTGATGCTAAGAAATCCAAGGCTGAAGGGATGGCTGAGAAAATTCAGACAAAAGGGAAGAAGGCACAGGTGCAGACTGCTAGACAACCAATCTCTAAGAAAAGTAAAGAACCTGAAACTTCTGACTCTGATGATGAATCAGAATTTGAGATTGATATTGAAGATACTCCTATCAGAAGGAAGCTCCCTTCCAGCAAGATTGCTAGAGTGCCTGAAGTGCCAACAGACAACATCTCCTTTCATCATCCTGATAATGCAAACAGATGGAAGTATGTTTGCTTGAGGAGAATAGCCTTGGAGAGAGAACTCAACAATGATGCCTTGGAGTGCAAAGACATCATGGATCTGATCAGGAATGCTGGGCTAATGAAGACAGTGATGAAGTTTAGCAAATGTTATGAAAATCTGGTTAAGTAGTTTGTAGTGAACTTGTCCAATGATTGTGCTGATGGGAGGTCAGCTGACTTTGAGAGTGTGTTTGTTAGAGGAAGAAGGGTCAAGTTCTCTCCATCAGAAATCAACAAGTTTCTTGGAAGAACAAATAAGGACTGTCCTGATCTAGAGGCAACTGACAATGAAGTGTGTTTGACCATCACTGCCAGGCAAGTAAAGTGCTGGCCATTGAAAGGGAAGCTGAATGCTAGTAAACTCAGCATGAAATTTTCCATCTTGCATAAAATAGGTGCAGCAAACTGGGTGCCTACAAATCACAAATCAACCATCTCCACAGAATTGGGGAGATTTATCTATGCTGTAGGAACCAAGACTGCCTTTGACTATGGAAGGTACATCTTTGAACAAACTTTGAAGCATGCTGGCAGTTATGCTGTCAAAGGACCAATTGCTTTTCCCTCCCTCCTTTGTGGAATCATCCTTGCACAATACCCTGACATCCTTGTAGCAAGAGATACAGTCTGCAAAAGAGCTCCTGCCCTTGGCCTGCACTACAAACTGTTTCAGGGATCTCATGCTCCAGACATTATCATAACATCAGCTGAGACATCGTCTGCAAAGACCCAGTCCAAAACATCAGATGTCATAGCTGTTTTAAAAGAAACTTGCAAAGATCTGGATGCTAGAAAAAGGACCCTAGAAGCTCTAATTGCCAGGCTAGAAAAGGAGGAAGCTGAAGAAAGCAGAAGGGAAGAAGATGAAGGACAGCTCAACATTGAAGAAATTGGCTCCTCTGAATCTGATGACAGTGCTTGAAGGTTGATTGCTGCTTGGTGGTGTTGCTGGTGGAGTTTGGAAGTGTGTTCTGCTGTTGTCAGCTGCTGATCTTATTATTTTGTTTTGGATAACTGTATAACTTTATAAACATGTAATCTTTGGCCCATTTGTGGCTAAAGTGGGGGAGAATATTTTTGGTACTGCTTAATTAGTACTTGACACTATATTTTTCTGCTGTCACTTATTTCTGCTGCTATCTATCTATCTCTGATTGTTTAGGAACTTTAGCCAAAAATCTGCCAAAGGGGGAGTTTGTAGGTGTTTAGGTATTGGCTTGCATTTTTGGTAAATTCCAAGTGTATGTGTGAATGTCATGACTGATGTCATAACATTCTAGTTCAGGTTGTACTAACTCATTAGGTACATGTGCAGAAAAATATTGTAATTCAAATACTGATGTTTATAAGTGTGTATCTGAGCATGTTTGCAAAATGATCACATTTTGCTAAATCAGTAGACAGGTTTTCTCAGATGTCATAACAGATGTTATGACATCCTGTTCTGAACTAGCAGGATTGCAGGATTGGATAAGTCTGAGTTTTTTCAGGAAATAACTCAGTCCTTCCTAAACAGAATCCTGCGTTTTCTGAGGAGTAACCTAGCTCAATCCTAACCTGATCAATAAAGTACTGTGACCTGGTCTTTAGGTCAAACGGAATCAACCCTAGGTTTTTGGAAACCCTAACTGAAGTTGCAGCTGCTATATATTCAACAGAGCTGCGGTTTTTTGAAGACATCCCTGCTGATTGATTAGAAGATCAATTTTGTAATCTGTATAGATTTGTTTATTATACTCCAAGCAATTATCATTGTGATAAGTGCCTTGGAATAGGTTTCAATTGTAAGGGTTGTGTATCACTCAAAGCTTTGAAGCAAGAGTGTTTGAATGTCACTTGACTAAAGCTGTGAAGCAGAGTCAAGTTAGTCGTGTACATCACTCAAAGCTGTGAAGCACGAGTGATTCTGTTACTTGATTAAAAAGCTGTGAAGCTTAATCAAGTGTGTGTTTTGAAGAGTGTCTTCATCAATTCTTAAGTCAAATTGGTTTATGTATCACTGCTGTGATTGAGGGGGAGTGAGTAGGAACTCAGGTTTAAGTTGTACTTAGATTAGAATTGCATTGGGTAGGTCTTAAGTGAAGGAGATAAACTGGTTGGTTTATTCCTGAATTAACATCTCTTATAGTGGATTCTCTCCCTGGCTTGGTAGCCCCCAGAGTAGGTGTTGTTGCACTGAACTGGGTAAACAATTGACTGTGTTATTTACTGCTTTCGTATTTACTGTCATATAGTAAGTCAGATACGGTGTCATAACATTGGACGTGACATTGAGTATCTGCAGCCAGAATTTCACTTATGTATCCAATGATTCGGACTGCAAGTGCACAGTCTTATCATGTAGTTTTAAAAGATATCGAACCACAGAGACTGATGAATCGATCTACCATCTTCTATTGTTACTTCGCAAATCTAAAGCTAATGAATATTTGATTGGGTTGTAGGGAAAACTAAATACTAAATTAAGTTGGATTTTTAATAATCAATGAGCGTAATTACCAGTATGCAATAGTCGAACCTCGGGAACTAGCGACCGGTTGGGTGTCTTTATATTTTCAAAACAGCTTTCAGTAAAACTTATTTAGTTTAAAAACCCTCGTCTCACATTGTCGTTTTGTTGATCTAGGCTATGCAGTTAAGTCCTAACGTACGCTTCCGCCATCCCGTAGGAGTTAAAAACACCTTTTGAAAACTAAATAAAATCTTAATTAACTTTAAAGTGCTTCCGTTGTATTTTAAGCTAATGCCTAATTACTACTGTCCAGTTAAAAGATCTCAAACTTCCGCTTTGTTGACCCTAACCTCTATCTGTTCTTTACTTTCGTAACAAAACAATTTAATGATTAAAAATAGTAACTTAGGCCATAAAAGAGAGTTTTGTAGTAAAAATAATCCCAACTAAGTTACTCGTTCCCTCGGTTAAGTGACTTTACATACCGATATAGGAATTCTAGCCTAACATAATATCAGACCAAATCGCAGAATAATTTAAGAGACAAACGAAAATAAACATAATTATATTGATTAAAACAATAAGAATTCGTAAACATAAACCTGGTAATAATTCTGAAGATAGAAGCACTCATGCACAAACTGTAGGCTTTGCTTCGATCGGGGAATAGATGTAACCGTACAATGAAAATAAATGCTGGAAGGAATATAGAAATTGCTGGAAATAAAATAATGCTTAAAGAATATTTGGCAAAAGTAAATATAAAATCTCCAAAGTTTCTGCCCAAAAAGAAGAACTCTTTCTCGTATGGTCCAAGGCTTTATTTATAAGTCTTGTGTGATCAGTTGTTCTCGAAAATGTAGGAACAGTTTGTGTTCCTTTGAGAAATAATAGGACCATTAACTTTGTTACGTTCCTCTTGTTTTGACTGAGTGGGTCAGATAATATAGGTAATCGTTGGATTTGCTTTGAATGCGTTTCTGTTTGTTGGATGCGAAGAAAGTGGGGGAAAGTGGCCTTGTGACGTTTGTCACGTCCAAGTGATGATAGTCACTTGGTCATCCTCAATGCGTGACGTTCGGCGTGACTCCTTGACGATCGTCAAGGTCTTCTTCATGGTGGGCCACGTGCTCACATGCTTAATGGGCTTGAGCTCATTTCTTCTCCTTTGGCCTTTTTGCTAGTTTTGCACCTCTTTTTCTTCATTTCTTCCAAAGTGTTCAGCTTAATGTATATCTGCGAAAATAGAAAAATACCTGCATAATACCTATAAAATAATTTAATTTAAACTAAAGTATGAGAAATATTTTGTGTATATCAAGCCAGAAATATCACATATTTGTGTGTCATCAAACTCCCCCATACTTAAACTTTGCTTGTCCTTAAGAAAATGCTAAGTACGATGTTTTTCTAAACATGGTCAGATGCACGGTTATGACTCGGATCAACTAATATATAGTTGCGTTGTGTTTTTGTTTGAAAATCGATGGCTTGATTCATGCTTCATTACTACGTCAATGACACTAGACAGTCCCATTTTACATAAACTAGTTACAGGTCCTATCATACCCTAGCTCGAGTATTTGTCTTGTTTTGCCCTTTTCATTCTAGCGCAATCACATTAAGCCCTTTATCTTTACACGCACATAGCAGAATAGTTGGTTAGTGGTTTATGATCCTTATAAACTTTTAGAGGTTTCTGGCACAGTAATGTGGCAACCTTTTCCAATTCAATGGTTGGATGCGGGGGATCAGACCGTAATCTGTCCTACCGAGTTCAGTACCAGATGCTCCTGAACCATCTACCAAATGATTTTTCATGTTGCTTTGTAAGGTTTACATACTTTGGATTAGGCGATCGGGTAAGGATCGTCCAATTTAATTGGTGTGTTTCCTTGCAACATTTTGCTGAAATAATATATCACCCACTTATATTCATCGACTTCCTGCGTAGTTCGTGTTTAAGATGGTGCTGACTGCTAATATAAACTACTCAGGGTTACTATAAAGACTAAACTCAGGGTGTTGGAATAACAGGTACTTGAACTGATCTATCATACTCTGGGGTTGTAGAGTGTCTAGACGGTAGAAATTTCCCTTAATCTTGCCACAATTCTTGACGATTAAAGATCTTGCAGTCTATGTACTTGTTGAGTGAGTCAAGAAAATTTTTTATAGGGCTCAAAAATAAAGGGGAGTCTAAAAGAACAACACAAATTGCTTCAATAGATAACTTGATAAAAATATTTTATTGAATTAAAGATAACGGAAGGGAAATTACAAAGAAAAAAAATAAAAATTACTAGGAAAGGGAAATATTTCCTCCCCCATACTTGAATCATACATTGTCCTCAATGTATTGACAGAAGATGGAAAGGGGAAATGGAAACTGGACAATCATTCTTCCTCCTCTTGTCTTCGGAATCTGCCACGTGTCCTCGCTCTTCGACGTGCTTGCTCACCGTGTCTGGAAGATTCGCCTCTATCTCTCTGAGATATGACGTTATGCAAGTCGTCAACACGAAGTGTTAAGGATCGCATATCTTCTGTCATTCCTGCGGTGAATTCCAGCATACTTTGATCATGCCTGCGAGTGTAGTCGTTTTGGTCTCTCTGCATTTGTTGCATGAGAGTCATCATTTCAATTTGGCGTGTCTCGAGGCTTTGGTAGAGTTGAGTAGACAACTGGTTTTGCTGCATTGTTGCGGCATAGATTGCGTCGATGGTGGCGGGATTGTTGGCTTGTTGTGGTTAGGGCTCTTGCTGCTCTAATTCTTCTTCGATTTCGTCAGCGGCAGCTTTGTTGGCCTCACCTTAATTTCCTTGCTCATTTTCTCTGGGTTCTGGGGCATTCAGGTTGTAAAGCCAATTATCCAGATTGCCCAAATTAGTACGATTGTGATTTGGCATGATCACGCTACGAACTTTTGCATTGTTAACCATTAGATAGTACCCTCCAGCTTCTCGTACTTTGATCAGGCGGCCAACTATACAGTTATCAATATCCATATAAACTACTGGCAGCGGAGGCAGGAGTTGAACCCTTTCCCCCCAGTCCAGGTGAACTGCGATTGTGGTGACAATGCCTCCGATACAAAAAGGCGTAGTTCCGTCTCTTATAACGAGGTTTTGAATGTGGGCCATCATTAAAGTAACGGGATTAAGACGGAGGTTTTGTGAAAAGGTACAGTGAAGAGCATATAACTCTTTAGTGTTGACTTTGTTGTTGTTTGCCCTTCCAAATACTGTGTTTGCCATAACACGGTGTAAGAAGCGAATGTTCGGGTTTTGGATGTGAGAGGCGTAACGTGCTTCGGGATTAACATTTGGTTCTCCGGTTATTCTCTCCCATAGTGCGTATGCACTTCCATTCCAATCCAATTTCGGGGGAATGCGATATTGCACATTATTTCCACGGGGAAAATGAAATATGTCGCTCAAATTTTCATGGGTAAGTGTGTACTCTCGATTGAACATCCGAAATTGAGCGGCTCCTGTTAGGTGTGCGTCGGCATCATCGCGAGTTTGATAGGCGTAGGAACTTAAGAATTCCAACGTTAGAGCTTTGTAAGTTGGTGTGTTCATCGTGCTAATAAAGCTCAGGCCAGCTTTGTTCAGCAAGCATTGCATATGGGATTGCAACCCCAATTCTTGCAAGCAGTTGTTGTCGACGAACCTCATGGATGTCAGCCCTCGAGGATGGAATTTTATGTACCTTTCCTTTTGAAGTTCACCTACTTCTCCTTGTCGGAGCATGATATGTTGCATGTCGGGTTCGGGTTGGTTTGGTGGATTCCTTTGGGCGGCCATTATTTTGAACTTGATAGAAAAAATGTATGTGTGGTGAAGGGATGGAAGGTGGGTGGTAGTGATGAAACTAAGGGATGGTGGAATGGTTTATATAGATGGTTTTGTTGAGTAGGAAATTGAATGAGGTTTATGGTAGAATTTTGAATATGAGAGGTTATGGAAGTTAAGGATGAATGGAGTAAATAGGGTAGTGAGGGTTTTAAAACAAAATTTCGTGCAAAAAACCATTTTCTAAACAAGTTCTTTTTATTTATTGCTGGTACATTTCAATATGGTTGTAATAGTTAATTAGGATTTAAATTCATGCAACCCCCCATTTGTAGATTTGTACTCCCATCCCTAAATTATGCAATAGCGTAGGACTTTACATTTCCGCAATTTACCACTTTTCAAATACAAATGCTAGTAATTAGAGTGTGTATGGCAAGACATGAAATCAACAAATAGATAACCCTAATCAAGACTAAATACATGAAAATCAAACACACTTGCTCACTAGCACCCTTAGGTTAATCCCATTTTGTTGCCTATCGGAAAATAGTCATGTCCCTCGAATATGGGCATTTTAGGAAAGACTCTCGATAAAAGATTGTAGTCCCTCGATGACCCTTAACGTTGCCTTCGGTAAATGATCTAGTCCCTAAAACGACATTGCTAAAACGTCCCATAGGTTGCCTTCTATGACTATACAAATGTCCCACGCCCGTCCCTTCACATCCAACAATGGGGCTTCTTACCAAATCAATGGTAAGATAGCAACATCTAAAGGAGGAGGAAAAGAATATCTAAGACCTTTTGAGTAGGTAGATTTGATCCTAGTTGCTCGCTTGCTCACAACAAAAACATTTTATACACCAACACACTCACTTGAAACATTTTCAAAAGACAAACACTTTGTATGCGTTCTTATAGAAACGAGAGCCATTACAAAGACATCTTTTTCAAAATCACTTTCAAAAGAACACATTCCACAAATACCTCTTTGAACTATTTTCGAAACAAAACTTTGTATGAGTTCTTATAGAAACGAGAACCATTACAAAGACATTTTCAAAATACTTTCAAAACCCACACCACAAGCACATTAAAAAAAAAGCAAGTGATCTAGCAAGAAACTAAGAGCCCGGAGATAACTACGGATGAAAAGGATGCTAATACCTTCCCTTTTCATAATCTACCCCCCGAACTCTGAAATAATCTCTAAAGGTCTTTCCTGTTATTTTCAACCTTTCCTTTTGGATAAAAGAAAAGTCAGTGGCGACTCTTGCTATCCACACAATTTCGATCAAACGCAAAACAACCAACTCAATTCTCCCACCACATTACATTTTGTTTAGGCAAAACTTGCAAGGTCTTGGAGACTCAAAGGGTTTGGACTTCAAAGCTCAAAGGTGGAGGTTTTTGTGGACAATTCTAGTTTTTAGAGTATAAGGGGGGGGGGGGGGGGGTTGAGGATTTTTCAATACACAAGAATCTGGACTTTTTCTCTTGCAAATGCTCCCTCTATTTATAGGCATGAAGTTTGGTAACAAGAGCTGATTAGGTTTGCAAGACAACATGTCATGGTTTGGTTGGGATGCAATTATCAAACTATGTCAATTCTCCATAGTTCCAAGATGAAGTACCAAAGTTTCTGGTATAGAGGGGCTAATTTCCATGATTTATGGTGCGGTAAAATCAGAAGTAAAAAAGGTATGGGCTCAAGACAAATTTTGTACCAACAAGCTTGTTTTTCAAGAATAGCAGTGGTAACTTTTTACCTTAAATGGCAAGTTATTTGGATAATGGCTTGTATCTCTTGGGTAATGGTTCAAGCTTTTATGTAAACATTAAATTATGGAGATATTTGCAAGCAAGAAGGCCTACAACATAAGATTATGCAGCATATAGATTGGATCATGTGTTTTTCACCAAAAAGACTTGTAATTCAAGGATGGATGCCCAACTTCATGCTCGTGAATCTCCTAGCTCAAGTATGATAAATTCATGCTCTTGGATGTTTTGGAAAGCTTGAAACATCCTCTATAAATTTCATGTTGGTCATTTTGACTAAATCATCTTGAAACTATGTGAACAAATGCCAAAAAGTTGGGATAAAATCCTGACCAAAATCTGTTGAAAATTTCTCTAAGTATTAGATGAAAATGTCATGACTTCATGGGCTTATATCTTCAAATTTAAGTGTTTTTTGGACATCAACCTTCTAATACAAAGTTGTGGAATTCATCAAGATCTACAACTTCCATGTTGAAAGTTTCCTTTGAATCATTTTGCATCATGGTGAAAAATTGGTATGAAGTTATGAAATAAACATGTATAAAACACTTAGAAAAATTTCTAAGTCTTGAAAAGTTTTACTTTTCAAATTGAATTTTGACTTTCTTGACTTCTTGATAATAAAGCTTGATATTCTTGAATGCCTTGATGAATTTTGATCTTTGAAACTTAATGTTGACCAAAAAGTCAAAGTTTGACATTTAGTGTATCAGTTGACCAAATTTCATCTATCAATCCAATGATCTTGAGAAATAATTTAAGCCATAAAATTAGGTCAAAATAATGTCCTTGAATCCTTGATACCATGTTTCAAACCAATAAGTCATGTATTAAGTCAAAAGTCAAGAATCAGTCATTCTCAATCAAAATCCTAATTTTGACCATTTTGCCCTTTTGATGATTTGAATATTTTTTCTTGAGGAATCATTATCCAAACTTGATCAATTGATGCATATGACTTCAAAATGTTGATATTGGTCAAAAATCTTGAAGTTTGGCTGTAAGTTGACCACATTTGGCTTTTTTACCCAATACAGCTGATTTTAGGTCATCTGATCAATTGACCGAGCAACTTTGTGATACAAGACTTGAAACTTGACATGAGTATTATTGAAGGTCTAAAATGATCTATGAAATTCATTTGAAGCACTAGAAGTCCAATTTTCCTTGTGAAAATTCAAACCCTAATTTGATGCATCAATGTTAAGGAGATGGCTTGACCTAGTCCACACTTGTATAAGCTTGAGCTATTCAAGATCTTGTGAAAAATGTTTTGAGAAATAAGAGGCAAAATTTTGGGGTACAACAAGGCGCGAGGGGGTTTTGTTTTTTTTCATATTTTCTTGCAGATCCAGTGTGTTGTGCTCTAGCGCGCCTATCATATGCGTTCAATCCTCAGTCATCAGATCACCACAAGGCCAGATCCAGTGCCCTGGAACGTTTCCCCATGGTGCACCCCCAGGAGACAAGCCTCACAAGATCAGGCGCAATCTTGGGCCTCCCCCTTTGGGCCTAAATCATTTTTGAACATTCATACACCCCTTTTGCTTACTATGCAGGCCAAAATTTCATTTCTTTTCATTTTTTATATAATCAAATTAATCCTTTTTTAAAATCAGTTTTATTTAATCAAAAAATCACAAAATTTAGATTCGGTCTTTTATTAGATTAAACAAATTTTTGATATAAAATTTGATTTAATTAAATCAAGTTTAATTTTTATTTCATAATTAAATTGTAATTAACTTAGAACTAGGTTTTAAGTATTAAAATCAAATCACAAAAATACCAAAAATGTATTTCCTTAACACTTAGAGTTTTAGGACATTTCATTTTTTTCTAAACAATTTTTCTCATTATTTTTTATTTATTTGCCCTTTTAAATTTCTAGAAATAAATCTATAGGTCGCACGGGCAATTTTTTAATAGCTTAGTTTATTTTTCCGCATTTTTCTATTATGTAACTGCTTATGGGATGTAATAGCTTAGGATTTATCTTTCTGCACTTTTACTTTCTGCACCTATGTATGTATGTACAATATTACTGTTAGTAAATAGGCGTGTATGGCAAGACCTAGAAACAAATGGTAGAAAACCTAACATTCAAGACAAATAACTGAAACACAACACACTCGCACACGCGCACCTCTAAGGTACCTCCACTTTGTTGCCTTCGGAAAAACAGTCATGTCCCTCGAATGTGGGACACTTTAGCAAAGACCCTCAGTTAAAAATATCATAGTCCCTCGATGACCCTTCGATGCTGCCTTCGGTATATGAACTAGACCCTTATGATAAAATTGCTAAAGTACCCTACGAGTTGCCTTTATGACTGTATGATGACCCGCGTATGTCCCTCAAAACATCCAACGACAGGGCTACCTACTGACTAATAGTAGGATAGCATTGTCTAAAGGAAAAGAGGAAAAGAACAAAGACCATTTGAGTAGGTAGACCGTTCATAGTTGTTTGCTCACAAAAAAAAACAATTTTTTCACACATACACAAACTCTTCTCTAAAATATTTTCAAAGACAAAACACTTTTTATACGTTCTCAACAATACGAGAAACATTACAAAGTTCTCCACACTAAGGCATCATTTCAAAAATATTTTCAAACACACAACACAAAGCATTTTCAAAGTGAGCTAGCAACTAAGAGCCCATAGATAACTACGGATGAAAATGGTGCTAACACCTTCCCTTTTCATAACCTACCCCCTGAACTCAGAAAATTTTCGAAGGTCTTTCCTGTTCTTTTCACTCTTTCCTTATTGGATAAAAGAAAAGTCGGTGGCGACTCTTGCTATCTGCAATAATTACGATAAAAAGCAAAACTAGTAAAGTCAGTTCTCCCTCTGTATTACACTTAGCTACCATGTCATCTATGTTCAAGGTCAAATGGGAAAACGAAGCTCCCAAAATTATTGTCAAAAGATTTGACGAACCGACGCACTGCTTTGAGATTGACACTGGTGGAGTAGAGGAGAAGCCTTGATTTCATGAAGTGAAAAGGTACCTTGAACACAATAATACCATGGGGGAGCTTTAAGCAATGACAAGAAATTCCTATGGAGGTTCTCTGTCAAGTTCTTCCTGAGCAATGGGGTCTTGTACAAATGCAACCATGATTCAACCCTGTTTCGTTGTATGGACAAGAAGGAAGCACAAAAAATTATGGAGGACATGCACGAAGGCATCTTTGGTACTCACCCCAGTGGACATACTATGACCAAGAAGATTCTAAGAGTTAGTTAGTACTGGTCGACCATGGAAACCGATTGTCATCACCACTCGAGGACTTGCCATAAGTGCCAGATTTATGCTGATAAAGTTCATGTACCTCTGGTTCCTTTGAATGTCATGACTGCTCCTTGGCCATTTGCAATGTGGGGTATTGATATGATCGAAGAAATCAAGCCTACTGCCTCTAATGGACATAGTTTCATTCTTGTCTCCATTGACTACTTTACCAAATAGGTTGAAGCAGCTTCATTTGCCTCAGTTACCAAGAGTGTTGTGGCTCATTCCATTAAGCATAACCTCATCTGCCGGTATGGTATTCGTGAGAGAATCATCACTGACAATGGTACCAACCTCAATAACATCATGATTATTGAACTTTGCATACAGTTCAATATCAAGCATCAAAACTCTTCTCTATACAGACCTAAGATGAATGGTGCAGTGGAAACCGCCAACAAGAACATAAAGAAGATTATACAAAAGATGGCGGTAACCTATAAAGATTGGCATGAGATGCTACCGTTTGCTCTTTATGGCTATCGTACTTCGGCGCGAACATCAACTGGGGCAACCCCATTCTCTCTAGTTTATGGCATGTAAGTTATCCTGCTTGTCGAAGTGCAAATCCCATCTCTAAAGATTATGAAAGAAGTAGGCTTAGATGAAGATGAGTGGATTCAGACTAGGTTGGATCAATTGGATCTGATTGACGAGAAAAGGCTTGCGGCTGTTTGTTATGGTCAGATGTATAAAAAACGTATGATCAAGGCATTTAACAAGAAGATCAAGCAACGAGTATACCAGGCTGGCGACTTGGTAATAAAGCGCATCGTTCAACCACAAGGCGATCCTAGGGGAAAATGGACTCCCACCTACGGAGAGCTATTTGTTATCAAGAAAGTATTCTCGGGCATTGCTATGATGCTAACCACTATGGACGACAAAGATTTCCCGCACCCTGTTAATGCAGACATAGTCAAAAAATACTAAGCATAAGAATGACCCGTTAGGTTGACATACCTAGGTAGAAATAAGGGCATCACGGCGAACCAAAAGGGTTCGGGCAAAAATTAGGGATATATACAAAACAGTGTACATTTGGAAAGTCGAAAATTTGAAAGGGCGACTTGGGAAAAAAGGGTATCCTGGTGGAATGAAAACCCAAAAGGGCGGTCCAGGCATAAATTAGGGATTAAAAGCGTACGAATATGTCTTGTTGGATCACTTACGTGTAAGCTTTATTACCAAAGTCAAAACTTCAAATGGTTCAATCAACGTCTTTCGATGGCAAGGGACGAGATGTTCGAAGACATAGGGGAAATAGCATATTTTGGAACCCAATGAGATTACTTCCATATGGCTATACATTTTGTTTTTACTTTGTACTCTTTTCATTTCACGACGACTTCCTCTTACTAGGATTTTTGTCTCTTTGAACAAAATCTCCTATTTGTAGGAAAATTATCAATACAGATACGCCTTAAAGTTCAAACTTTTTATTTTCTTTTTTGCTTGCAAAAACGTCCAATGACTAAAATTGAATGAACATATGCATATGAACATGATTAACTGTTAACAAATATACACATAAGAACAGGAATAAGCATTTACTCTAGATTCTGGGAGCTGGATGACACTCAAGCTACCCATAAATCCCCACAGAGTTACTTCCATGAGATTATCCCCAAAGAATAATCTTCATAAGGATACACTCCCCGCAATTTCCCCAACCTACGAAGTTCCAATCAATAAACTTCATGGAAATTCTATTCCCCACCTGAGTTTGAAAACTGTAAAACCCCTGCAGATTTCTTCTCTCTAGCAAAATTCAATTCCCCCAAGAGAGTTTGTTTCCTCAGTAGAATATTCTAACAGGGTTTATTTCCCCAACATACTACAGTTTCCCCAGCTTGAGTCTATTCCTCAGACTACCACAAATCACTGATAAAATTACTCTCCCCAGTGAAGCCACCCCTATCCCCAGAAAATTGCTGTAAAACTTGGAATCGAACCAGATATCAATTAACTTTATCTTCCCCAGACGAGTTGAAAGGTTATCCATCTCTTTTATCCCCGTTCAGGGTATGTAAGAATTAAACTCCCCAGTAGAGCAATGAATGACCAATGTTCCTAAACTCTACTCCCCAAACAGGAAATCAATATATCCCCTACAGAGTTTCCTCAAACAAATAAGCAGGAATCCCCAGCAGAAGCATTATGGACAAGATTGAAGATACACATACTCTTAATCCTCCATAATAGTCAGGGATTTATTTTCCCAGACAAAATACAGGACGAGTTTACAAATACACTTCAGAACACATTCATACGTCATAACATATGCATACAAAACACATGTAGCACAATATCATTTATTTTGAGAACATCATTACGCAATTCATTTCATACATCATGAAATTGCATACAATTAAATCTTTACCTTTTCAAGAAGAATCAATCGACAGACCAATATCATCAACAAATCCTCAAAACAGATTGTAGGTCATTCCCTGAAACAAGACATGGCAAATATCTACATGATGGATACTCCCTTAAGACCTCTGCTGGCTCATATTAAATCGACCAAAGATTTATTCTGATACTTCTCTCAGTAGACCTTTTCTGGCTCAGATTAAATCGACCAAAGATTTATTCTGATACTTCTCTCAGTTAAAGATTTAAAGACCTCTGTTGGCTCAGATTAAATCGACCAAAGATTTATTCTGATACTTTTCACAATAGAACTTTTTTGGCTCAGATTAAATCGACCAAAGATTTATTCTTATACTTCTCCCAGTTAAAAATTTAAAGACCTCTGCTGTCTCAGATTAAATCGACCAAAGATTTATTCTGATACTTCTCTCAGTAGACCTTTTCTGGCTTAGATTAAATCGGCCAAATATTTATTCTGCTACTTCTCCCAGTTAAAGATTTAAAGACCTCTACTGGCTCAGATTAAATCGACCAGAGATTTATTCTGATACTTCTTTCAGTAGACCTTTTCTGGCTCATATTAAATCGACCAAAGATTTATTCTGATACTTCTCCAAGTTAAAGATTTAAAGACCTCTGCTGGCTCAGATTAAATCGACAAAGATTTATTCTGATACTTCTCTCAGTAAACCTTTTCTGGCTCAGATTAAATCGACCAAAGATTTATTCTTATACTTCTCCCAGTTAAAGATTTAAAGACCTCTGCAGGCTCAGATTAAATCGACCAAATATTTATTCTGATACTTCTCTCAGTAGACCTTTTCTGGATCAGATTAAATCGACCAAAGATTTATTCTGATACTTCTCTCAGTATACCTTTTCTAGCTTAGATTAAATCTACCAAACATTTATTCTGATACTTCTCTCAGTGGACCTTTTCTGGCCTAGATTAAACCGAACAAAGATTTATTCTAATACTTCTCCCAGTTAAAGTCGAGCGTAGACTTAGTCTAATTTTCTCTATCAACAGTTACTTTGGATGGAATCTATAAGACCCTCTCCAACAACTCTTAATTGCCTCTCCAAATGGAATCTTTAAGCTCATTCCTGACATAATCAACCAACATCATTACTTCGTGCACAAGCGAGTGCAAGTTTTTGGGCACTTATGTGTTCAATCATCTTCCACCTTCAAGTCACGAATGGCGAACATGCCAATCTAAATCTTCAAGTTTAAGAAGATTGAACAGGGGAAGTTGTTGTACCTCAAAATTTTCCCTCCCTTTTCTTCAAGACATTTCTCATAAAAGATCTCAAATACTCAAGGATTTCCAAAGAGTTGATCAGGCAAGCTCACCTCCTAAGCAATGAGACCACAAACTAGGGTTTTGATTTTCTTAAGGATAATTGTACTTCTAATTCCTCAAGTGACTTTCATGGTTCATTATAATTCTCCAAGAATACTCATATCAAGTCTCAAGTCTTGTATCTCAAATGTGTTCAGTCAATTGCTCAGATGACTGAATATCAGCTGTATTGGGTAAAAAGTCAATTGTGGTCAACATACAGTCAAATTTCATGATATTTGTCCTAAATCAACATTTTTAAATCATATTCATCAATTTATCAGGGGTTGATCATAATTTCTCAAGAAAAGCATTCAAATCATCAAAAGGGCAAAATTGTCAAAATTAGGGTTTTGACTGAGAATGACTGATCATTGACTTTTGACCTAGTACACGACCCAATGGCTTGAAGCATGATCTTAAGAACTCAAACACAATATCTTAAACTAATTTCATGGCTCAAATAATTTCTCAAGATCAAGTGATTGATAGTGGAAATTTGGATCAACTGATGAAAAGTCAACTAACACACAAAAAGTCAAACTTTGACTGTTTGGTTAACATTGAATTCCAAAGATCAAGAATCATCAAGACATTCAAAAATATCAAATTTTATCATCAAGAATCAACAAAGTCAACAAAAAGTCAAAATTTTCAATACTTAGAAAAATTCTATGTGTTTTTGACCTCGATAAATGCACTACTTCATGACCATTTTTTACTAGAATGTAAGATGATTCAAGGAAAACTTTCAACATGAAAGTTGTAGATCTTGATGAATTCTACAACTTTTTCCTCGAGGGTTGATGTCCAAAAAATGCTTGTATTAAGAGATATAGGCCCATGAAGTCATGACATTTTTAATAAAACACTTAGTGAAATTTTTAACAAGTTTGGCCAGATTTTTGTCCCTACTTCTTGGCAAATTTTGACCAAGTTCCGAGTCTATTTAGCAAAAATGGTCAACATGAAGGTTGTAGATAATATTTCAAGCTTTACAAAATGTAAGAGAACTTCGAGAGATCATTTTTGAGCTATGAGTTTCGAAGAGATGAAGATGGCATCACAAACTTGACTTTTAAGTCATTTTGTGATGAACCTTATGATCCAATCTTCAAGCATGCTGCATAATCTTTCTTTGCAGGCCTTCTAAATTACAAACAACTCAATAATTTAATGTTTACAAAACTGATTGATCCATTGTCCAAGTGATTCAAGCTTTGTCCAAGTTGATTTGCCATTTAGGGAAGAAAGCCAAGACTTCCATTTTGGAAAAGTGGCTTTAATCACAAAGTCCACTCTCCTTGAGCCTTGAACTTGTTTCTTCTTAGCATACACAATATCAAAGTCAAGAAGCAACCATCTACAACATGTTAACCATCCTACAAGCTCTTGTACTATGCATTGAAACTATGTATTTCAATTTTGCTTTAAAATCAAGTCACATAACCATAACATGTGATCTTTGATTTCTGATTACTTGAGCCTCTAAGAACTTTTCTCTATAAATAGAGAGGTTTTTTCAAGCCTCAACAAGATTTCAAGAGCCCTCTAACCCCCTCAAACACCCTGAAATCAGAATTGGCATTTAAAATCTCCATTGTTGCATATTATGACCTTGAACTTCAAACTCACGATCCACTTGTGCGTTTTCACTCTAAATCAATCACAAAGCTTGCATACCTCATTTAGAACCTATCCAAGACCCTGTTTCATAACTATAACACCATCCTCCATTTTCAAAAATAGCCACCTGCAACTTGACTTCTCTAGAAAGATTCAGGCACTTTCAGCACAAAGTAAGCATTGAAATAGCTTCCTAGGAGTTTAGTGAAGATATCCAGATCATCAAAACATCTCCAAGAGTGCTCCAATTTCAAACACGATTTCCAGTTTTGAGGTAATTTTTCTCAACTTTGAACTCCTTATACAAGCATCATTAATGGTTACATTGTGAAGATAAAATGTAGACATCATTTCCCTGAAGCTAATCATGCCTTTAATTTTCATTTAGGTTAACTGTACATGGAGAATTTTGAGTTTGAAATTTTAGAAAAATTAGGTTTTATTTTGGTACCAAACAAAATTCATGTTCATCTTTGATTTATAGCTTAAGTTCTTTACATGGTTGAAATCGTGGTGAAATTTAGAGCAAGTTTCATGTTTACACTTTTGAAAATAGTTGAGAAATGGGATAGTTTGAAAATTCAAAAATGGTGTTGAAGTTCCTGGCGCGAGGAAGAAGATGAAGTTACAATCAGGAATGAGTTTATTTTAAATTTAGTGCAAGTTTTTCTATTACCGGATGTAACAGCCACCCCAGTGGCAGAGAAGAGTGCGTTAAGTCATTTGCCTATAGGGACCTGGGTTCGAGCCCCAGTGGTACCCTTTTGTTTTTTCACATTATTTTCTTGCAGATTCAATATATCAAGCATAGTGCGCATGCCATACATCCTCATGACTGGACCATTAGATCATTGTGCCAACACATCCAATGCCTCAAGTGTGCTTGTCCACCATGAGCCATCAAGAGCCAACCACACTTGATCATGCAGCGCCTGAGCCTTTCTATTTTGGGCTTGTCATTTTTGCTATTTCCTCACCCCCATTTTACTTTTCAGCGCAGGCTCATTTCTTCTTTTTTTTTTATTTCATATCTGATTCTAAAAAAAACATGTTGGGCCTAATTTTTTTTAATTTTTTCTTCTTAACCCCTATTTTTACTTTTTTAACATCCAGGCCCAATATTTTTCATATTCTTCATATTTTCTTATTTTTATTTCTTTATTTATTTTTATTTTAACCAAAAATGCAAATATATATATATATTTTTAAATAATTAAATTAAAAATATTTTAATTTAAACATTTGATTTCATTTTTTTTAATTAAATTAGATTTTATTACTTTTTTTTACATTATAAAAAATATTTTCTTTCCAAATTAACATTAACATTCAAATTATTTTCTAAAGAAGTCATTAGACTTAGGTTTTATTTTCTTAATTTCAATTAACTTTGATTTTATGGTTCAGATAAATAATTAATTAGCTTCTGTTGTAATTAAAACTAATTAGTTTGATTAGGTTAATTATAAAATCTCTTTCCATCAAAAAACCACAAAAACAATTTTCTTCTTCATCTTTACATTTTGTGCATTTTATTATTATTCATTTTCAATGGTTTGTAATAGATAAATAGGTTTATTGCTTTCCTCCCATCATTCACAAACTTGTACCCCCCATATTCAAAGCGTTGTAATAGCGTAGGACATTTAAATTCCGCTATTTATTGCTTTTCTTATTGTTAGTAATTAGAGTTTGTATGACAAGACTTAAAATCAAACATTAGGTAACCCTAATCCAAGATAAAAATACATGAAAACAAAACACCTTGCACACATGCACCTCTAGGGTTAACCTCACTTGTTGCCTCAGATAGAAACAATCATGTCCCTCGAATGTGGGATGCTTTAGCAAAGACCCTCGATTAAAAGATCGTAGTACCTCGATGACCCTTTGATGTTTCCTTCAATAAATGATCTTAGTCCCTTACAACAATTTTCTAAAGCATCCTACAAAGTTGCCTTCTATGACTGTACGATAATCCATGCCTGTCCCTCACATCCAATGATATGACTCCCTACCAACCAAGGGTAAAGTAGCACTATCTAAAGGAGGAGGAAAAGAACAAAGACTTTTTTAGTAGGTAGATTGCTCGTAATTACTTGCTCACAAACCAAAACCATTTTCACTCCTCACACTTTCAAAAACCAACATCTTTTCAGACACTTTTTTTTTCAAAAAAGTATTTTCAAAACAAACACTTTTTATGCATTCTCAACGATACGAGAATCATTACAAAGTTTGTCGTACTAAGGCATTTTCAAAATATTTCCAAAGCAAATATTTTTGTATACATTCTCAACGATACAAGAATCATTACAAAATCATCACTTTCAAAAACATCTTCTAAACATCTTTCAACTTATACAAAACACAAGTCATTTTCAAAGTGAGCTAGCGATTAAGAGCCCGTAGATAACTACAGATGAAAATGGTGCTAACACCTTCCCTTTTCATAACCTACCCCCCGAACTCAAAAAAAATTCTCAAAAGGTCTTTCAAGTTCTTTTCACCATTTCCTTTATTGGATAAAAGAAAAGTCAGTGACGACTCTTGTTATCCGCAAGATTTGCGATAAAAACACAAAATACCCAAGTCAGTTCTACCACCATATTACAGTCCCACATAGGCTTGGCTGATATATCTCACTTGGAGAGACTTTTTGTCCCACCAGGCGAGAAAACCCTTCCTTCACCCCCTAAGTTACTTAACTAGGGGCTCTTCTCAACCGCATTTTCGTGCTTGGTGATCTTGTTACCCCGCCCGAAGAGATGTCTTTCTTGTATTAAGTAACTTGGCTTGGAATGAATCTTTGAGCGCCTGTGCTCTCCAGACGAGCTTATCTTCTCCCCCTGGTGGGATGAAGTCAGCAAAGTGCCTTGTTTTTCCCCGTCTTTGGTTTGTCTTTAGATAGGCAAGCTTTTGGCCTTGCCCAGCGAGTTGTCTGCTTCTAGCTTATGGAGTTTGTGTTGTCTTTGTGTGATTTCACATGTACTCATGCATATCACAATTAAAACTTCCACACATGTGTTTTCCTTATTGTTGTGATAAATTGGAATTTCCATGTGATTTCTTTGTGTTTTAAGTTAATAAATGCTTATGATAATTAAGTAAATTTGACACTTATCAACACTCCCTAAGGAAAATCATTCTCTAACGACAAAGGGAAACCAAGTTTAGAAGGAGAATAAGGAAAAAATCTGCCAATGGGCTTTGTTAGGCACTTGGCGAATTGAGTTTGAAGGAGGAAAAACGATTGTAGAGAAAAACACTCACAAGTAGAGTAAGTGAGAACATGAAGCGATCAAAGTGGCATGCATTTATCTAAGAATTTACAGATACCAAGAATCCCTCAAACATGGTCCATCATTACCATGTCAGGATTTCCCTCCAAACATGCAGTAAATGAAAGGCCTAAATTGGAAGGTCATTCCCAAGAAATTTAATTATTCGTAATCACTTTAAAGGGAAATCCAAAGGTCTTCATAAAATGACCTCTAGATCAGAAGATTGAACCGTCTCCAATAAATTGTATGGTCAAGATTAAATCACCCTTAACCACATAGTAGCATTAGCTTTTTTACACTTCGCCTTTACATTCCTCGTACTTTAGAAGTTGTGAACCATTTTGTCCATACTTAGCCACTTCACCCTTCTAGACCTCGTGTTTGAGAGATTATGGACCACAATGTTTATTGTAGCCCACACCCACCTAACATCAACAACTTCGACACATTCACTTAGGACTATGTGAGGTGCATAAAGAGGACTTAAATGAGGCTCAATGATATTGAACACGTATTTAGCATTAAGGCGATATCGTCACATCAATGCTATATTATCGGTGATGAGTCACCACCATGCTCCCTAATGGACAAAGTTGTATGAGTCAAAATCGAGAATATAATAAGATTCTTTCGTTGGGTTACAAAGTATATCCCTACATCAAAGGTTAGATCTCATCAAGACTTTTTACATATCACAAACTAAAAGACCTTTGATTACCTTATGTTTAACAACATCTTAAGTATTTTACTCATAGCAAGTGCAATTTTATATTAGATGAATCTTGCAATTGAAGTAATTCAATATATAAGACCTTTGATTACCTCATGTTTGACAACATCTTAAGTATTTTACTCATAGCAAGTGCAATTTTATATTAGATGAATCTTGCAATTGAAGTAATTCAATATATAACAAAATTAGCACGTGATTAACATCAACAATATTAAAATAGAGGGGAATCTAAAGGGATAGAGTTATAGGTTCTAATACATCCGTTTGAGGACAAAAGCATAACTCCTATAGTTAGGAGAAATAATGGCTTATCCATCTTCACCACACTTGCTACTACCACTAAATGGCTCAGTTCTAAACAACAAGTGGGTGTTTGTGCCTTACACATATATACCACCTTCTTTGTCTTTGTATAAACAGTGGGAATCAATCTCCATACGTTATCATATACTCTTTAAACTATGAAAGAACCACTCACATGGCCCATTTTCATACCAGCATATATATATATATATATATATATATATATATATATATATATATATATATATATATATATATATATATATATATATATATATATATATATATATATATATATATATATATATATATATATATATATATATATATATATATATATATATTAACTTTGATGATGGTCACATAGTATTAAATTTGATAAATGTTGGTCAAAAAGTTGTAGGGTAGTTAGTGCCTGATCATAACAACCACATTAAAAAATGTACTTTAGATAGTTGGTAATGGACAAATTAATACAGACAGTAGGATGCAGATAAATGAGATAGGACTAACTAAATGTGAACTCAAGATCAATTAATAGGGATAGAAGCAGAACTCAGTTAGAGTGGATATTCAATGTAAAAGCGTTACCAAATGCAGTACAGCATTTAAACCTTTCTTAACTAACAAGTTTTAAATCTTTAGTTCTTTCATTTTCTATTATTTGTTTCAATAATGTAAGTGATTATTATATCTCATAATGTAGTTTCATACTTTACTTTAATTATTTGTTACACATGTGAATGTATTTTATTTCAATATTAACATTGATTTTTCATTTCAACTTACATCAATTAGACTTTTTTTGTAATGCAACCCTGTCTATCCACGTGCATATTCTTCTTCTATTGGATTTAGAATTGCAAAACTTTCATAATCTTAAGTTTTTTGTCATTGATGTATAAAGAAAAGAATGTGATAATTCCATCTAACCATTGAGACATGTATATATAGCCTTCCGGTCTCTCTTCATCTGAGATCGTAGTAGATGACTCATTATTCAGGAAGTCATGTGACGAGCACCAAATATATATATTTTTCCGCTAAATATCATTTAAGACCTCTCGTGCATCACACGTTAGTGCAACATATTAGACATGCAAGGTGATTGATGCGTGAGCCTATATTACAATATTCAAGACGGCCCGTATATAAAACAATGGATTTGATAATCTAGCTCGGGCTGAAACTAATAAAGACTAATAAAAAATCGTTGTATTCAGAATTCGAAGTCGGATTCTCCAAAACAATTCAATGTTAATTAGTACTACTAAAGAAGTAAAATAGAAACATTTTGTGGTCCAATCTTATAAATACCATGTGCAATTTAAACTTGTATTCGAACATAATCATGAACAAAACAGAAAAATCCAGTACTAGTAGTGATATAGTAGAGTACATGATATTGAGTTTGGCTTCATAAGGAAGTTTGATTTTGATATCTTACTAACTCCTGCCACCACTACAACCTCAGGTTACAGAACCTCCAATGCTCTCTCATAACACCATGCCTTAGGTTTCTATTTATTAGGAAAATGGTTCCATACTTTCATTCAATGAACCAAACCTAAGCACATGATTTTTTTTAAAATTAAGCTTCTTAATAAAGCATGTGATATCAACATTTCCTACTGTGAAATGTTAACTTGTTCAATTCATTTTTTTTCCTTAATGTTCAAGAATAAAAGAAAAATATAGCTATGAAAGTGAGATACTCTGCAGAAGAATAATACTGTTCTTAGGACATAGACACAGATCTTTCTATAAAACAATATAGGATAGAAACTCAACAGTATATTGTTTTTTAACCAAGAAAGTTTCATGCATGTGGTGTCACATGGACATTTCTTCATCATTGAAACAACTGGCTCTGTCTTTAATTGCTGACATTTTTCTTGTTTTTTTTGTATTAACTATACAAGTTTGAATTTGACATCATTGTTTTTCTTAGCATTCATTGACATTACCAACAGTTAGTTTAAACTATAGTTAAAATATTAATATTTTTAGACTTTCATTCACCACTAACTATATAGCCAATCAATTAACTCTGATCATTAGTGGATTAGTATCATTCTATCAATAAAGTTATTTTATCAAATGAGTGACATTTTTTTTTCACAAATTATTAGCTAACTAGTATCTTCAATGTAGTCGAACACTAGATTTTAAGTAGCACTAAAAAAATAATTTATTGACATATTGAGTATATTGTTGAACACTTTGAAGTTTGAACTTTAAGAACATGCAATTTTGTTACTAAATATGTGACACGTTAAAGAGATATAAATATACTAGTTTTAGCTGTACATAAACACATATCAATTTTATGATTAATTTACAAGCATGTTATGTGGTCCAATGCTAATCGATAGCACAAGGCTTCTTCAGCTATTACTATAGTGATTTTATAATGTGAATATCTGAAAAATAATGCAGAATGAGATGAAGAGAAAGGTAGGATGAAGTTTTCTTTTGTTGGTGGGAGTTTTCCATTTGCACAATGAGATAGGCATGTAGGGTACTGTGATAAATAAATGCACTTCAACGCTCCTTTTGCTTTAATAATGAATGCATAGTGAGGAAAATAGAACATATATATGAATAGTATGAAAGCACAAAGATAACACAACTATTACTAATTATTACTGATGTATCTTTTTCATAAATATGCTTTCATCAAAGTACTATTAGCGCATAAAAGATGGTAGAAAGTGAAAACTAGGAGAGTAACAAAACCATACAAGATGAAAAGATAAAGCAACTTTATGGTGGCAATTAGGGTTTACCTATAGGCTTAATTCCTAAGATTCAAAAATGGAAAAATAACAGAGATAGAGTACTAGTACTATACTACTACCATATACTATATATATAAGACATTAATGATTAATTTCAAGCATATGATTCAATATAGGACCATTTGTTTGGAGTCAAATATATTTATAGCATAAATCATCATTTCAGTTGCATTTATTTTCATATCGAAATTCGAAAATTTATTTAATTTTCCATCTGCAACACTGTGGTAAGACATTAATAGATTCCATATTAATTTGGTTGTGTTACACTAATGATGAAAACTATGTCAAAGACTGAAAATTTGAAATTTATATGATAAAGACTGAAATTTATTATGAAACACGATAATTTGAAAATAAAATACAATATTATTTTTTTATTAAAAGAAAATTTTCAAAAATAAAATAATAAATAAAATAAATTTATATTCTTTACTTTCTTTTCAAATTAAATTATAAATATATAAGAATAACAAATAATCCTCTCATTCTAAATTAAGATTTACATACAACGATAAAAAATTATTATATTATTTATAATAAACTTAATATATTAAATTAATGAGTTTTTTTCTCACAAATACCTATTATAAACTAATTTATAATACAAATTAATTTAATCAATTGAACATAATAAATAGATCTAATTTGAAATACTAACAACTCTAACATTTCGACACTCATATATTAGGATATACTTTGACTGCAGTATGTGAGTCTTTGACACCAACATATAAACATAATTTGACAACATACATAAATCCTATCAAATTAAAAATTACTCTTCAATTCAATAGAATTCGATCGAATATCTCACATTCTTTTATTTTCATTTTCTTTATAACAATCACATTAAAAGTCACACATTTTATACAAATATATTCTGAACTCAACATAGGTTCTTTCAGTTGATGAAAAAAATGTGACAGAATTAAAGATTTGATTATTTTGTTTTGGTATTAAAAATAAAAAGCTGAGAGAAAGGGAAACACACATTTTATAAAGGGACTTTTGAGATGCATGACTATAGAGAATCTGTTTATGCCCTTTACCTTCTTTTCAAGGGTTTTTGTTATTTAATGTCCTATATAGTTCGTTCTACCAACTCATGGAGGTAATTAATTGAGGATTTATTTCATATTTATTGATAGATTAAATTGGTCTATATTGCTAATCAATCATAATCCATTAAAAAGTTTAATTTTAGTATATAATTTAAAAGTATATCACATTAAACTAATCTATTTAAAAAAATACAATAGCTTTAGTGGATTGATTGTATAAAAAGTTTAAAATTAATTAATTTGGTAATAGTTAAAATCTTAAACAAATAACACGTGTGATTTAAATTTATTTTAAATTTAATTTTTTAATAGGAATCATATAATTGTAATAATAATAAATAATTAAAATTTAATTCTTATATTTTTATACTTTTTTACTAATAAACATTCCTTTTTTACATATACATAGAAATTAAACTAATTTTTTTTAATCTAAAATACCTCAAAAAATTAATTGAACCCGACTAACACCTCAAAAACTATAACACAGTAATCAAAGTTGTGTTAGCTTTTGTATAAGAAGTCATAACTGTTACAAATATGTTCACCAATATATATATATATATATATATATATATATATATATATATATATATATATATATATATATATATATATATATATATATATATATATATATATATATATATATATATATATATATATATATATATATATATATATATATATGTGATGAGTTTGTTAAAATTTTAGATTTTAATTATAGTTTTAGCTATTCTATTTTATCAACTAGATCTTTTGCGACAAACTTGATGAAATTTCAAATATTGTTCCTCTCAATTTTTTTTTTACTATTCTTGCATAGTAAAAGATTAATGTTTATAATGAGAGTTTCATTGATGTCCTTTGTCTCATTTTGAAAAATAAAAGTCATAAAGTTATATACTTACTTAAGGGAGTGTTGAATAGTTATCTACTTAGAAATATCCCCTATTATATTTTGAATTGGAATATTTCTTGTTGTTCTCCATTTCTTGGGTAGGTTTTGATTGACTTTACTTATTTCTTCGACTTGATCGTTATTTTTATCTTTTATTTATTTTTTGTCCTTACACTATTACGGAAAATCTAATTAATAATGGTTGGAAAAAATATATAACAACGTGGACCCAGGAGTTGTTATGTAAAGTGTCATTGAATATATGATACTTGCAATCACGGCTCAATAGTCGTTGTAATAAACTGAAAAGCGTGCTCCTTATCACAATAATTTTCTAAAAGACCGTTGTGATAAATTTAACGGTCCTGGATTCGATTTTCATATGTGCTGTTTTGATATTTATTTTTTTCTAGACAGCGTGTGAGATACTATAACGGTTATGACTATAACCATTGTTAAATTTTCTGCATAGTTAACATATATTATCATACTTTTATAATTAATCCCATTTTTTAACCTGTATTATTGTTCACCATATCACAACGGAAAATAAAAATCACACTTGTGATAAAGTTATCTGAATAATATTAATTGTATCATATTCATAATATCACATAATTGTATCATATTCAATTGTAGCATAACAAACATCCTACAATTTATCAAAACAAACAATCTACAGTTTACACATTACATAACATCACATAATTGTAACTTGGTGTTTTAGTGTCTTGTCTCTTGGTGTCTTGACTCTAAAGACATATAATTTCAAATGATTATACTTTTTATTAAAAATACTTGGAAACTATAACATACATGAATATATTATAAATAAAGAATAAATTATGTACTTGTTAATTTTTCCAAATGCATTCTTCGTGATCGATTCAAATAGCATGGACAACATCTCCATCAACTTCATCATATGAGGTAGAAACTTGGATTGTGTAAGAAGGTATGGACGAAATATCAATACTTTCATCACTAAGAGAAATGTGTTTTCCTTGGAGAATGATTGACTATTTCCCTTATATGTCTGATGGATCGGTAACATAGAAAACCTGTTTTTCTTGAGAAGCCATGATGAATGGTTCAGTCATAAAGATGCCTTGCCAAAGTCGGCCTGGGTGAATCCTAAGTTATCAATGTGTACACTATTACTATTACTAGGAACCCACTTGCATTTAAATAAATCCACTTTAAAAATAACATAATCAATCTCCCAAATCTCATCAATGACACCATAAAACGCAGTAGTTGCCAATACAGAATTCTTACATTTCGAACTAGAAAAATACATTGATTCGGATTCAACCATAAACCCGCTATTTTTGTATTGTACTACGACCATCTTTTGATTTTGTATAAAAGGTATAATGACCAATGTCATATGCAGTCCAAGTAATGACACAAAATTTTGACTCGTACGACAATCATTTAAGTATCTCGGATGCACTACGATCATTAGACACACTTTTATTAAACCAATCTATGAATATCTTATTATGCTTTATCAAGAACAACTTGTCACTCATTCGTGCATATTTTTTCCTCAAAAGTCTTTTATGAGTATCTATGAAAGATTGAACTTCATTTATATTATTCAATATATAGAAATGTGCTTGAATAACTACATCCCGAGCCATTGAATTAACATTTAGACCTTGAATACCTCTTTCGTCTGTGTGATCGCATGATGCAACTTTGGAATGCATATAGAATCTGCTTCCGACAAATAGTATGTACAAAACTCAACAGCTTCTTCAGTGATGTACCTTTCAATAATCAAAGCTTCAGGTCGGTGATGATTCTTCATATATCCTTTAAAGATCTTTATATATCACTCTATTGGACACATCCACCTTAAATAAACTGGACCACAAAATCTGATTTCTCGGACTAGATGAACAAGTGAGTAAACCATAATGTCAAAAAATGATGGAGAAAAATACATCTCCATTTGACACAAGATTATGGCAGCCTCATCTTCTAATTCATCTAATTTTTTGAAATCAAGAACTTTATTACATATGGCATTGAAGAATAAGCACAATCTCGTTATAATTACTCTCACATTCTTTGGTAGGATCCCATGGATAGTCGCTGGTAGAAGTTGTTGCATCAATATATGGCAATCATGAGATTTTAACCCAATTAACTTGAGATCATTCATTGATACAAGTTATTTCTTGATGTTTGATGAGTAACCTTGTGGAACTTTAATACCTTGCGAACACTTGTAGAAAATTTTCTTTTCCTTTTTAGATAGAGTGTGACATGCTGGAGGCAGATAAGTTCTTTTTCCTTTCTCTATTGGAGCCAACTGTATTCTTATACCCATCGATTCCATATCAAGACAAGAAGCCTTACTATCTTTAGTCTTGCCTGGAATATTTAGAAGTATGCCTATCAAACTATTACACACTTTTTTCTCCATGTGCATCACATCAAGACTTGACCAATATGAAATATCAAAGAAGATGGGCCTCTTTTTCCATATATTTTTCGCAACTGCCCCTTTTTATTTTTCTCTTTTCCCGAAGACAATATTAATGTGTTCCTTCCGTTGATAAACTTCATCCCCGATTAAAGGTCCAGAAGCCTCATCAAACTCTTGCTTTCTATTAAAATCTTTCGGCAATCTATGATAAGGATGATCGGGTTTTAAAACTTTTTGATGCCTAAACTAAATAGTATTTTTTCAAAACTCAAGTTGGTGATAACAAGTATTATCTTCACAAATAGAACACACTTTATGTACTTTAACATTATATCCAGTCAAGTTACCGTAAGCAGGAAAATCATTGATTATGTAAAATAACATTCCACGCATCTTAAACTTTTCCCTAAAATATGCATTATCAACTTAAATGCCTTCATCCCACAAGAGTCGTAAATCATTAATCAATGGACTTAGATAAACATCTATGTCGTTACCAAGTTGTTCTGGTCTAGAAATCATCATACTTAACAGTATGCTTTCACTTCATGTACAACCAAGTAGATAGATTATAAATAGTGATAAGAACATGCCACAAAAAATCATTAGTGCTCAGATTATTGAAGGGGTCCATTCCATCAGTAGAAATCCCAAGCCTAAGGTTTCTTGGATCAACTCCAAAATCTGGAAACAACAAATCAATTTTCTTCCATTGCAACGAATCAGCTACATGGAGAATATTTCCATCACGAGTCCTTTCATCTGCATGCCATCTAAGATTCTTTACATCATTCGAATTAGCAAAAAGTCTCTTAAATCGTGAAATTATTGGCAAGTACCATGGCACTTTAGAAGGAGGATTCTTCCTACTAAAATTCTCATAGTCATTGTCATCACCATTGTTGGCCTTCAGCTTGTAACGTGACACACCATATTTCGGATATTGATACAAGTATTCATACTCTTTCATGTATAATGTGCAATCATTAGGGCAAGCATGTATTTTGATATACTCCAGACCCATTGGACACAATATCTTCTTGGCCTCATAGAAACAATTCAACAATTTGTTATCTTCTGGTAACATTTTCTTTAGCAATTCAAGTGATTTTGTGAAAATTTTATCCGACCATCCATTTATTACCTTCAGATTAAACAACTTTAACACCACCGACAATCGTGTAAAATTTGTGCATTCCTTATATAAAGGTGTGTCTTTATCACTACATAAGGTATCATAAATATGAGCATTCTTACAAGAAGATTCCCCAATATCACGGAACATATCCTCTAGTTGGTCCTCTATATATTCATCGTCATCCACTCTTTGACTTTTAGCGCCTGTTGTACCCCAAAATTTGCCCTCTCTTTTCTCAAATATTCTCTCACAAAAATCTCCATTGCTTAAAATTACATAAGGTTTAATTAGCTCAAGACACTTCCTCAGCACTGGGCTCAAATTAAGGTTTGGGTTTAGACAATTACAACTGGATTTTTAATGCCCCATATAGTTTCCATGGATCATATTGGGTTTTCAAGCATCAAGTCAAAGAGGAAACTGTTGAAAGGGCAAAGCAGATAAAAATGATTTTGACAAATCGAAGAAGAGCAAGTTTGCTTCGATCCACAAAGCAATGGCTTCCTTCATGCCTGCTTCGACCCATAAGGCAATGACTTCCTTCATGCTTGCTTCAATCCACCTCTAAATCCTTAGACACACATAGTTTCTACACTATGAATTAAAATTTGAGGTTTGGACATTTGAACTTTCGACCACTTAATCAACTGATGGTTACTGGTAGGAAAGCAATCCATAAATTCTTTCGTTTTGACTATGCCAATTAGATCATCTTTCATGCTCAAAGTGGCACATTCATATGAATGTGGTCCATTATAAGGACACACAATTGGTAGAAACAAATATTGTTTTGTCTATTGATAAGTTTGGTCTAAGGTTGTAGGTGGCCCATTCGAAGAACATATATTGGTGGATTCGAAGGACATACAATTAATGGTCCATTTGAAGGACATACAATTGGTCTATTCGAAGAACATACATTGGTGGATTCGAAGGACATACAATTAATGGTCAATTCGAAGGACATACAATTGGATTCGAAGAGAA
Source organism: Vicia faba (assembly GCA_948472305.1). Classification (NCBI taxonomy): domain Eukaryota; kingdom Viridiplantae; phylum Streptophyta; class Magnoliopsida; order Fabales; family Fabaceae; genus Vicia; species Vicia faba. The sequence goes on from OX451736.1 coordinate 726,967,569, forward strand.
TACAATATGGTCCATTCGAAGTACATACAATTGGTCCATTCGAAGAACACACAATTGGTGGATTCGAAGAACATACAAATGGTCCATTCGAAGAACACACAATTGGTGGATTCGAAGAACATACAATATGGTCCACTCGAAGGACATACAATTGGTCCATTCCAAGGACACACAATTGGTGGATTCGAATAACATACAATATGGTCCATTCAAAGAACATACAATTGGTCCATTCAAAGGACATACAATGGATCCATTCGAAGAACACACAATTGGTGGAAACAAGTATTGTTTTATCTTTTGATGAGTCTGATCGAAGGCTGTTGAATAAAGTCTTATTTGATTCCAAGCCCAATTTTGATGTACTGTCCACATAACATCCTAAAACCATATCAAAAAATAGTCTGTTGTACTGCTATGAAACAGCCATGTACCAAGCTGCCACAACACTCCAAAACTGCTGCAAACCAGTCCAAGCATGCATTATCTCAACCCCATATTTACACAAAATTAGCATACAAGAGTTGCATCAAAAAAGGCTATGAAGACAGCATACCCAAATTGTTTAAATTTTATTTGTTTTTCCCACCAAAACCCCAGAAAGACTCTTCTATAAATAAACTGGTTTCACAACACATCTAAGGGGGCTTTTTGAGAGGGTTTTTTTGATAAACAAAGAGAGGCTTTTTGGAAAGGAAAAGAGAGAAGAGGAGAAAAAAAAAGAGAGGAGAGAACACTTAAAACACTCTTAAACCTAGAACCAAAAATTACAACACTTTTGTTTGTTCTCTCTTTCGAATCCAAGTTTTCCTATCCTTCAAACTCAGGTTCCTTCGTTCCTTCGAATTCGAGAATATTCAGGGTAGCAACTCAAAGTTCAAAACACCAACTCTAGATTTAAGGTAAGTCTTCCTGACTTTAAACCATTCATTTCAAGCATAACATGTAAACAACCATTGCCTTCGAAGCTAACCTTTCATTTGTCTTCCTTTCTTGTCAATTATATGTTAAGAACTAACCTGTACAGACCATAAAACAATGTTGGAGTAAAAAATAACAGCATGGTTCGACACAAAGCCTTAGGCTTCGAACACACTACTTTACAGTCCCAAATGAAAGAAAACAGAAAAAGGTGTGAATCGAAGGGTGTATGTTTCGATACACACTGATTTACAGGCCCAAACGAAAGAAAGCAAAAGGGGTGTGTGAATCGAAGGACATATGCTTCAAACATACTGCATGAATTGAAAGACTTATTTTTCTCTCTTTTGTGTTGTTTTTGTTTTTTTTTACATTTTTCTTGCTATTCAATATGGTTGTAACAATTAGGACTCTTATTGTTTTCCAACCCCTGTTTGTAAATTTGTATACCCCATCCCCAAAATATGTAATAGCGTAGGACATTTATTTTCCGCAATTTACCGCTTTTTATATAAAATGCTAGTAATTAGGGTGTGTATGGAAAGATTTAAAATCAACAAGTAGACAATCCTAATTCAAGACTAAAATGCATGCAATCAAACACACTATTCACACACGTGCACCTCTAGGGTAACCTCGCTTGTTTCCTAGGAAAATAGTCATGTCCCTCGAATATGGGCGTTTTAGCAAAGACCCTCGATAAAAAAAAGTTTGTAGTCCCTCGATGTCCCTCGATGTTGCCTTCGGTAAACGATCTAGTCCCTTACAAAAATTGCTAAAATGTCTCATAAGTTTCCTTCTATGACTATACGATTGACCCATGCCCGTCCCTTCACATCTAATGATGGGGCTTCCTACCAAATCAATGGTAAGATACCAACATCTAAAGAAGGAGGAAAAGAACATAGACCTTTTGAGTAGGTAGGAAGCTCGTAGTTTCTTGCTTGTAAACTAAAATCATTTCCACACTTACACTTTCAAAATATCTTCAAAAAACATCTCTTTGAACTATTTTCAAAATGAACACTTTGTACACATTCTTATAGAGACGAGAATCATTACAAAGTTTGCCAAAACAAAGGCATTTTAAAAATACTTTCAAAACCCACCATAAAACACATTTCAAACAAAGCAATTTCAAAAGTGATCTAGCAAGCAACTAAGAGCCCATAGATAACTACAGATGAAAATGGTGCTAACACATTCCCTTTTCATAACTTACCCCCCGAACTCAAGAAAAAAATAACAAAGGTATTTCTTATTCTTTTCACCTTTTTCTTTATTGGATAAAAGAAAAGTATGTGGCGACTCTTGCTATCTGCAACATTTGCGAGAAGACGTAAAACACCCGAGTCAGTTCTCCCACCGTATCACAGAACTGGAGACTCTGATGGGGATTATACTTAAAAGTGGTGTTACCTTAGATCTAGATCACATTTAGTTGCTTTTGATTTGTTTGCTTTACATTTTGGGCTTTTTCTTGGGGTATTGTTAAAGATCCTACACCCGGATCTGGGGCACCTTTTTAGGTAAGTAGCAATAAATCATGGAAGATGTACAGCGTAGACCGATATGGAAAAAGTGATAGCTACGCTAGCGTGATATTCTGGCTTGTACTAATGTTCCTTGAGTTAGTCAAGGATAAAAGTAGGCCTCCTTATAGTGTCATTAAGCTCTAACTGACCTTTAGAACCTTTAATTGACTCATCCTAAGCCATTAGAAAGTAGTGAGATGGCCGACTTTGGTTCCGACCGAAGATTGGTTGATACTTGATGCTACACTCATTGAGATTGGAATTTTGGGATATTTTGGCCGCAATACTTCGATGCTTGAGCTAAAACAATTCCTAAAATAAAGGTCAGTGATATGAGACTCCTTAGAACCTGGTTACTATTAATAGGACAGATTGAGCCAATTGAAACTTCAAGAGGGTACTTACCTTTAAAACTCATGCAAGCCTTTAAACCTAAGGTCCTTGTGTGACTTGCTTGTGTTTGACATATATGTCATTTTAAAGAATAATCATAACATCATAAACATCATAACATGACATGTACACTAACCATTTCAAGGGCTTATGGATTTATCTCTTCTCTGTTTTGTAGATCATTGATTCAGCTCGTAGAAAAACCATTCGAATCAATCTTGTAGAGATCCTTCCCAAACTCAAGGAAATGGTCTTAAAAGTTCCTGAGAGCTCATCATTCAACAAGAGATATGGCCACTTGCTCAGTTTGGTCACTATTTGTTTTGAAGAAGGTGGGATGAGTGTCCTATTCCAGTTCTTCGATCCTAAGCATCATTGCTTCACATTTCCAGACTATCAATTGGTGCCTACGCTGGAAGAATTATCCAAGAGACTTGGTTTTCCTATATTGGAGAAGGTACCTTTCATTAGTTTAGAACAAGATCCAGCTTCTGAAAATATTGTCGTAGCTTTGCATTTGAAGCCATCTGACATTGAGTCCAATTTGGAAAGAAGAATTATAGTTAAGGGCCTCCTTGCAAATTTTATAATTAAGAAAGCTCAGGTATTACTGGATGCTATGAGTTACCATGCCTTTGAAGATGTCTTAGCTCTCTTGATCTATGGGTTGGTTATGTTCCCCAATTCAGACCAGCTTATAGATGTTAGTGCCATCAGCATCTTCCTTGCTCACAATCCAATGCCTACATTACTCAGGGATATTATGCATTCACTCCACACCCGTATTGTGAAGAGACAAGGAACTCTTATGTGTTGTATGCCTTTACTCTATAGGTGGTTTATTTCGCACCTTTCTCAGTTAGTAATGAAGAATGAGTTAGGCTTAAGGTGGAACCAAAGGTTAATGTATCTTTCTCACTCTAATATATATTGGTGCCCTTGCTCTAAATAAGATATCTCTTTTATTGATCGTTGCAGAGAATTTCCTGATGTGCCACTCCTTGGCATTAGAGGAAGTATCACCTACAATCCCTCTTTAGACCTACGTCAGTTTGGTTACGTCCGGAGGGATGGTCCTCATGATATGCTCATCTAGGGTATTGTGTTCGATTATTCAAATGATCCACAAGGTTATCACTAGAGGTTCATCCGTGCTTGGGGAATGGTTAAGAATACTGATAGCAAGACCTTAGGGCGCAAAAACTCCATCCCTTTGGAGCCATACCTCAAATGGATACGAGCTCGTTCTCAAAGTCTTATGATGACATACGCTGTTATCCTACCAGTGATTTCAGAGCCTATTGTTCAAGGGGACGAGTCTCGCATAATTTTTCATCCTGATATGCCAATGTTGTACCCCAAAATTTGCCCTCCCATATCCATCAAAGAATTGTCAAAGTCAAGGTCACAAAATACCCAAGGGTTGTGCAGCTCAACTGTCTCCTATACAGTCAAAACTAGGGTTTGAGTTATGGTCAAGCAAATGAACTTTTCAAAGGCCCAATCAAGTCTCATATGCCTACAAAGGTGGTCAAGCATCCTCATGTCAAGTTTCAAGGTATTCAGCTCAAAATTGCACAGTCAAAACCCTAGATTGCACTACAGTCAACTGTAGGGGCAAAATGGTCATTTGATAGTCAAAAGTTCAAATTTTTGGTCAACATATCATTTTGAAGCCATAAACATCATTTGATCAATGCTTGATCATGATTCTCAAAATTTGGATCAGAAATCATCAAAGATGCAAAAGTTGCTATATTTGGACAGCTGAAAAAGTCAACTGAAATTGACTAGGGCATAACTTTCACATGGATTGTCAGAAAAATCCCATCCAAAGCTCATTTTGAAGAGAAAGACATTTCCTACAATTCATCTTCATGTTCCAAGTCCAAGAAATGCTCTCACAAAAAGTTATCAATTTCAACATTATAGGTCATTTTCAAAAGTCAGCAAAAAGTGACTTCAAGTCAAAGGCCATAACTTGAGATTGGTAAATCAAAATGACATGGGACCAAAGGCATTGGTTAAAGGACTCAAAGACCTTTCCAAAATGTCCAAGAACATGTGAAAAGCTTAAAAATTGACCAAGTTATGCCTTGTGGAAGTTGGGAAATTTTTGGAAATTTTTGAAAGTTAACATTGATGCAAAAGGCCTAAAAATGCAAATGGGCCCAATTTTCTTCCAAATTTCTTCATGCCAAGCCTATGCACGACCACTAGGCCCAAAGGGAAGTATTCTCATATTTTTTAATTATTTATTTGAATTAATATTAATTTATATTCATTTAAATGATTTTAATTCATGAAAAATATAACCTTAAGCAAAACAAATCTTTTTATGCATGATTTAAACTTGAGATTTCGTGCACATGCCAATATAGAAGGTTTTGGCTTGATTGAGACCTAATTGATACAAATGCACATGAAAAAGATTCAAAAAGATTTCATAAAAATCAAATATGCAAATTCATTAATTCATGAGATTTTGTACAGCTTTTTCAACCTAAATCATTCCCTATATGATCAACATCACAACCCTAATGCACAGGACTGAAAAAAACTGCGCAGCAAACCAATACTCAAACTTGGAAAATTTCTCAAAAAATCCAATTCTGAAATCCACCCTAGAGACTGATTCAAAGCTTCATTCGTGTCTCAATCGCTTCCTTGGACAATTCTGAACCTTTCTCAATCAATAACAACAACAAAAAGACCCTGAATTGGTACACACGAGTCCAACCGTATCTTGGAAATTTTGAAATCACATAACATGATTCCATCATCTTTATGCATTTTTCTTTGTTGATTTGTGTTTATATTGATGTTTCTAAACTAACTGGCACGTTTAATTGTGTTTTTGAGCCGCCTATGCGAATTCACCATTGTCACACACTAGGGTTTGCAGGTTCACTAATTTGGGGTTTTTGAGATGAGAAAAAATTGAGGTTCCAGACTTAGGCCATTGCATTCAGCTCTACTGGACGAAGGAATCCCAATAGTCGCGAACAATTTATGATGTCCATATCTCTAATCGCTATTTTTCAGTAGGTACCTTTTGGCAACGCTGTAAAAACCGTTCCCATAGGATGCTATGTTACAGGGATGGTGGAGAAGAAGAGGTCGTGGCAGCCAACGATTCGTTTATTTGAAATTGCGCGCGTTTTACTTATCATGCGTTGTTTTTGCTTTTTAATATTTTGTTTATCATAATATAACAATTGATTCCTACAGCTCATCTGGCAACACACTAAGGCATGTGACCTTCAAGACCTGGGTTCAAGTCCCAGGTCTGGCCAAATCTTATATTATTTTTCAATTATAAATTTCATGCAGCTTCAGGACTGTGCATGTACCATACACCCTCTCATCTAAGCGTACACCTGCCTGAGGATCCCAGATCAAGGGCTAACATTGAAAGTCCACCATAAAGCCAGTCAACGCATTGGTACATGATCAGAAAAGTCAATGAATCAAGGCTTATTGGGCCAGGCTTTTTCAGATTTGAACCTCCCTATTTGGGGCAACACCCCACCCTGGTTTGCTTTCTTTATCTTATTTTTAATTATTGTATTATATTATTTTTATTGCTTTAATTAATTAATTTATTTTTTCTATAAAATATAAAAAAAAACATTATAAAAAAATCAGAAAAACACAAAAACATAATATTTATTTTATAATAATTATTTTTATAAATAAATTAATATGTCAATATTTAGTTTAATTAGGTTATAACAATAATTCTTTTTAAATAAAAAATCCAAAAATATGTAGAATTAGGTTAATTGCTATTTTTTTATTCCTTTTAATATTTTTCCCTTTTTTTAGCACAACAATAATTATTATTTATTTATTTATTTTCCAATTAAATTGTACATAAATTTTAGGTTAATTTAGATCTTATTTTAATTCTTTCTTAAAATACTTAAAAAATATTAGAATTAGGGTTTGCCGTCTAATTTAATCTCAATTAATTTCCTTTTTTCATTAAATCTAAAAAAATCACAAAATATCAAAAACATTTAATTCTTTTTTATTATTTTATTTTTAATTCTCATTAGCTTTTAATTATTTGCAAAAAGGGTCCAACGCCCGTCATTAATCATTTAATTGCGCTTTTATTTTATTATCGCTTATTATAATTATGTAATTGTCCCTAAGCCATGTAATTTACCTTTCGCGCTTTATTTCTTCGCATTATTTATTTTTCCGCTAAATCGGGTCCGGTTTAATTTTGGCGATGTGGACCCGCGCCTTTGTAATAATCTTAGATTTATTTTCCTCGCAAAATATTAACTGTTAACCAAGCATGAAAGAATGAATGTCTAAATAAAAACAAACGCATAGATCACCTTGACATGAATAAGACAAAAATATCTGAAAACGACACGCAAATCACACACCACCCCTAGGGTACGCCTCACTGTTGCCTTGCCTCGAAAGGTGATCGTCGAGTAGAGGATGTCTTAGTAAGTCCTCATGATCCGGGAACCTGGCATGAGGGTAGCTTCTAAGGTGTCTTCCCATTGCTCTGGTGATCACCATGTCCTGAACCTCGAATTGACCCGAACACCTCCAACGGTGGTGCTACCTACCTCTCAATGGTGGGATGACACTACTTTAAAGGACATCTACACAGACGAATTCCTTAGGGTAGGTAGGTTCTCAAGGATACTTGCTCTAATTCCAAAAACAAACAAAAATCTTTTCACACCAACACTTTTCAAAAGCTTTCAAAGCAAACTTTTCAAACACTCTGACGTATGAGTCGATCTGAAATTTTTCAAAGAAACTTTTAAACCCACATTGAAAAGCAAGCATTTTTGAAAACACAAATGAGCAAGTATCTAAGAGCCCATGGATAACCATGGATAGAAAGGGTGCTAACACCTTCCCTTTCTATAACCTACCTCCCGAACCGAGAGCAATCTCTATAAGGAATTTTTCTGTGCTTTTGTCCTTTCCATTTGGAGAAAATAAAAGACGGTGGCGACTCTTGCTTCCGCGACATTTCGCGAACCAGCGTTAAACAGTCAGTTCCAGATCCACCGATCACAGAACTGGCGACTCTGCTGGGGACAAACTTAAAGTGAGGTGTACCTTAGGACTAAGATAACTGTGTTTTCACTTGTATTGCTTTGCTTGCTTTACTATTGTGGGTTGCATCGGAGATACATAGATCCTGACCCGGATCTGGGGATACCCTGTTAGGTAGCATAAGCTGTGAGGGACCTGTCCGGCGTAGACCGACACAGGTGAAGCAGTGGCTACGTTGGTGTGACACCTTAGTCTGTACCGATATCCCTTGTGTCGCAACGAGGAGAATATGGGTCTTCTAAGGAGTTATTAAGCACCAACAACCTTAGAACCTTAATTGACACAACTTGGCCTTTAGAACAGTAGCAGTATGCTACGCCCATTGAGGCTAAACTCTCGTGATGGTTCTGGCCGCAAGAAAAGATTGCGATGCTGGAGTTATGACCGATTGAGGGTAGTCAATGATATTGGGATCCTCTAAGAACCCGGTTACTTTTGATTAGGACAGGTATGAACCAACCAACTGAAAGAGGGTAATACCCAGACCCCATGCTGGCCTAAACTCTAAGGGTCTTTTGTGTGACTTGTGTGCCTTTGTACTTGCCTACTTGCGTACTTGTTACCTGACACTTGTTTCTTACAGGTCTTGTTTATAGTCCTTAATTGGGACTCATAACAGGGTACTAAGTTTCTTGCAGGTTTTGTTTATAGTCCTTAACTAGGACTCATGACAGGGTTTACCAAATTTCTTGTAGGTGTTGTTTATAGTCCTTAACAAGGACTCATAACAGGGTACTAAGTTTCTTGCAGGTTTTGTTTATAGTCCTTAATTGGGACTCATAACAAAGTATACTGAATTTCTTGCAGGGTCTGTTTATAGTCCTTAATTGGGACTCATAACATGGTTTACCTACATCACCCCATGCATAGCATGACATCATACCATTGCATACCATTGCATACAGCCTAACCCATTTCAAGGATCTCAAGGGCTTGTGATGCAGGTCAGGATGAACCAATTGTCTAGCCAGGGGCAAAGAGGATTTATTTTCCTCTAGCCAAGGTTGTCAGGGGTTATGACCCACTTGATATGGTGAGCCTTTAACCCTTGGAAGAAAGACTCTCAACAAATATGAAGTTCTTTCAATCAAGCTACCGGATCCAAATGCTAACAAATTTTCTTGTTTATCCCGCGAGGTCCTTGAAAACATTGCATGCATATCATACACATCATCGCATTACAGGTATCCCTTCTGCAGGTCACTTACCTTTCTCGCTGTTTATTTCAGCAATGGCCTCACAACAAGATAACCAGGACCTTCACGTTCAAGAGTCTCAGTTCAGAGAAATCTTCCTAGGTCTATCCAAGGGGCAAGAAGAGCTGAGGACCCTCCTCATGGGGAATCTGATCAGAAAAAGTCCCGAAGATGACAAGGACGAGCAGCTGAAACGTCTACAAGCTGAGGTAGACACACTGAAAACCCAGATGCTGGGGCAAAGGGCACTCATTCAAGGTTTAGCTCAGGAGCAAGGAGAGCTGAGAGCCATGATCAATCAACTCCACCTAGGCAAATCCAACATGAAGCTACCAGTCCAAGTCAAGGACCAAGTCTTTGATCAGCTACCAAGAGGACAACAGTCTGGTATGGTGAAGAATGGACCTCCCCAAGTTGTTACTACTTCACAAACCCAGCATCAACGGGGCAATCGGCGTAAGCGATATACGCCTGGAAGACATTTCACTGAGACTGGCATACCACCATCTCTAATGCTGGAACACTTGTTGGAGGTCAATCTGATTACTTTAAAGGGTCCTCCCCAGAATCCTGACATCTCTGCTCCTACTTACAACCCTGATAAAAGATGTGCCTACCATTCTGACAGTCCTGGACATGACACCAATGACTGTTGGAGCTTGAAGAACAAGATCCAGGACTTGATCGACGGAAGGGTGCTGGAGTTCATGCCGGGTGGCCAAATGAAATGCTTCTGCTGAGAATCTCCCATCTGAAGTGACTAATTCAAACTAGAAAACTTTTGTTCATTCGAATGTTCAAGTTGCATTTTTCTTTGATTGTCTAAACATTTATTCATGTCAAACGTTGTTATTTCATTAATGCATCGCTTATGTCTGTTTTGAATCAATATATTCGCATTCACTATATGCAAATTGTTTTCATATTTTTTCTGATGTCGACTCTTGATCTTTAATCCTAAGCCTCTTGAGGGAGGATGACGAAAACGATACCATGATCTACAGTATGCTTTTGAACAGACCCCGCTGATGAGGTACAGGCATTGTTTCAACCCCTAAACACTGGAGTTATAAGGATGATAATCCCTCGTCAACCCATCAGAGCCAAAGAAGTAGGAGTCTTTATTTTCGAAAATCAAAACCCTTAATCATAACCTGGGGCAGGGTAGTCTCTCAGTTGATCCAAGTGCATAACGAATGGCACCGAAGAGATCTTTACAAAACGAACAAAGACAATGATGGTTCAGAACAATCAAAAGGACAGGCAGTCATCATCAAAATTCATAAATGAAAAAGCCCAAAAAAGTCTAAACCTACAAAGGGGACTTATGAAACTGGGGCATCCCGCTGACTGTAATTCCAAAAAAGGAAACAGTTCAGGCAAAAAAAAGAAAGGGATAGCAAAATCAAGAAAGAGGTCCTACAAACCCTCAACCAAAGCAAGGAATGACTGTCTATTCAAAATAAATCATCAATATCTGAACCATCATTGGAACATCAGAACAAAGACTCAAACAAGGTCTAACGTATGATCAACTGAGTTTAGGTGTGGAGAACATCACGAAGAGCGGGTGGGTACAAATAAAATTTGAGCCTTTATCCTTTGTTTCTTAAACCGTGAACCAGGCCACGTTATAACCCTTAAAAGTCCTAGCTGAAGCATGGGTTAGTTCGAAAGCATACTGTTACGAAAGGTATCCTGACTCCTTAAGGCCTACGGTAAATACGGAGTTGACATCACGTTTTACAAACATTCATTTGTTTTATGAAAAGGAATGCATTTTCAAAATTTTCAAGACAGACATGGGCTTTGCATTTTTAACATAACTTTGTTTGCATATGACTTTTTGTTTGAACAGCATAGAAATTCGCACGACGAAGTCTTAATGAACAGAAGTACTTCCAATCAAGGGGCACGGCATGACTATTGTCCATCATCTGGGGCAATCCAATCAAGATTCGGAGAATCTCTCAAAAGGCCAAAAGCCTGGGGCAAATCTCTGCCTGAGTCACTTGGGGCACTCCAGCAACGAATCTTGCACGATCAGACACCTTCTGGTAATATGGCAACACAAGCAACCAGGGACAACTCCCTACATTCTGAAAGCATGGACATAGTCGAAAAAATACTGCGCATAATCAAAGACCCGCTAGGTTGACATACCTAGGCAAAAGTAAGGGCTTCCCGGCGAACCAAAAGGGTTCGGGCAAAATGAAGGGATGAAATGAAAGAAATCTGTACGCCCGGCAAGTCGAAAACCTGAAAAGGCGGCTTGGGCAAAAATGGGTATCCCGGTGGACTGAAAACCCGAAAGGGCGGTCCAGGCAAAAGTTAGGGATCAAAGCGTACGACTATGTCCTGTCATCTTGTCACCTGTCTACCTGAAGAAGGTTTGACCCTCAATAATTATCAGCATCCCACAGAGGCCTCCTCCCACAGAAACAGGGGCAATAAAGAGTTGTCTGAGCAGTCTAATTGTTCTATCCTCCAAGGTACCAAGGTAGGTTCAGCCAAAGAACATGACCGAGTATCTTAATTCCCCAGAGAGTAGTTCAGTAAAACAATACATTCTTCTCCGAGCAAATCGTCAAATATCAAGGAAATTGAGTATCCTCCTGTAGCTCTCAATACCTCCCCAGCAGCACGCATTCTTAACAAGTATCCCCGGCAGCCTTGGCCTAAAGATTGTTCCCCGGCGGTATCTCAATCACTTCCCCTGCATAACGAAACTTCCCCAGGAGTCCAATCCAATTCCCCCAGGAAGGTTGGAATTCATCTCCCCGAGCAGTAAGCTTATCCCCAGTAGATTCTGGAAGCTTATCCTCGCAAAACACGAACGCGTCGTCCGGCTTTATTTAAAGAGTTATTTCCTTAACAGGATATAATTGGGTTATCCTCAGCCAAAAGCCACGGAAAGAGCATCGTCGACAAAGTCTTCCTATCCCCAGCAAACTATTATCAACACTCAGCAAAGCATCCCTCTTCCCACAGAGTATTGCTTCCCAGCATGGTCGCTAGAGTACCTTTTCTCCCCCGCAGAATCCTCCACTTGCCAAATTTATTCCGCAACGGAGTCATCTTCTCCTACCGGTATTCTTGCAGCTATCATCCCCAGCGGAAGGGAGATCAATACCTCAACATCAGCCCAGGATACGACTTCCTGGCACCTGTCAAGGATTTACTTTCCTAGACAAAAACATACATTCATAAAACGTCACATACATCATTATAGCATGCATAGACGCATCATATCATACAAATCTCATTTATGTTGAGAACATCATCGCGTGATCCATATCATGCATCGCATATGACTGACCTTTACCTTTCAGGAAAGGCGCAGTTAAAAGGCTCAAACATATTTCAAGTCTTCTCTAGTCCAGCTAAATCGACTCTCAACAGATTTTTCTGATAGAGACTCAGCAGAAGTTATGGTCCCCTCTCCGACGGTGAGCGTGAGGTGGTAATTCCTTTTTCAGATATTTCCCTCTCCGACGATGAGCGTGAGGTGATAGTCTCTTATGGTCCCCTCTCCGACGATGAGCGTGAGGTGGTAATTCCTTTTTCAGATATTTCCCTCTCCGACGATGAGCGTGAGGTGATAGTCTCTTATGGTCCCCTCTCCGACGGTGAGCGTGAGGTGGTAATTCCTTTTTCAGATATTTCCCTCTCCGACGATGAGCGTGAGGTGATAGTCTCTTATGGTCCCCTCTCCGACGATGAGCGTGAGGTGGTAATTCCTTTTTCAGATATTTCCCTCTCCGACGATGAGCGTGAGGTGATAGTCTCTTATGGTCCCCTCTCCGACGATGAGCGTGAGGTGGTAATTCCTTTTTCAGATGTTTCCCTCTCCGACGATGAGCGTGAGGTGATAGTCTCTTATGGTCCCCTCTCCGACGGTGAGCGTGAGGTGGTAATTCCTTCTTCAGATGTTTCCCTCTCCGGCATGAGCGTGAGGTGATATCTCCTTTCAGATTATAATGTCCTTTGGTTCTCTTCCTGACACTACGAAGATGGTAATCCTCACCAAGATTTTCTCAACGAGCGTTGTTGAAGATAAAATCATCCAAGGTTCACTTATCATTCAGGTTAAGGCAGCAACCATCCCTGGTTCATTCATCAACGTTTGAAGCTCCAGACCCAGCTCCTATAACCAGTCAGGACATATCTATATCAAGCATCTAAAATCAGCTCCTGCGACGTGTCAGGTACTCATTTTTTGTTTTACAGGTATGCAGGTTCTCGCTAAGGAATCTCCTATGCGATCAACGTCCAGATGGCATCTATAAGCCCATCATCTTATCCAAGCAACATCCAAATGGCATCTATAAGCCCATTCCCTCATCATCATTGCTACTATGTGAGCGCAAATTTCTGGGCACTCTAGTGTCCAATCATCTTCTACCCTCGGATTACGAAAGGCACGTCAGCCAATCTGCATCCTCAGGTCTAAGAAGATTGAACAGGGGCAACTGTTGTACCCCAAAATTTGCCCTCCCATATCCATCAAAGAATTGTCAAAGTCAAGGTCACAAAATACCCAAGGGTTGTGCAGCTCAACTGTCTCCTATACAGTCAAAACTAGGGTTTGAGTTATGGTCAAGCAAATGAACTTTTCAAAGGCCCAATCAAGTCTCATATGCCTACAAAGGTGGTCAAGCATCCTCATGTCAAGTTTCAAGGTATTCAGCTCAAAATTGCACAGTCAAAACCCTAGATTGCACTACAGTCAACTGTAGGGGCAAAATGGTCATTTGATAGTCAAAAGTTCAAATTTTTGGTCAACATATCATTTTGAAGCCATAAACATCATTTGATCAATGCTTGATCATGATTCTCAAAATTTGGATCAGAAATCATCAAAGATGCAAAAGTTGCTATATTTGGACAGCTGAAAAAGTCAACTGAAATTGACTAGGGCATAACTTTCACATGGATTGTCAGAAAAATCCCATCCAAAGCTCATTTTGAAGAGAAAGACATTTCCTACAATTCATCTTCATGTTCCAAGTCCAAGAAATGCTCTCACAAAAAGTTATCAATTTCAACATTATAGGTCATTTTCAAAAGTCAGCAAAAAGTGACTTCAAGTCAAAGGCCATAACTTGAGATTGGTAAATCAAAATGACATGGGACCAAAGGCATTGGTTAAAGGACTCAAAGACCTTTCCAAAATGTCCAAGAACATGTGAAAAGCTTAAAAATTGACCAAGTTATGCCTTGTGGAAGTTGGGAAATTTTTGGAAATTTTTGAAAGTTAACATTGATGCAAAAGGCCTAAAAATGCAAATGGGCCCAATTTTCTTCCAAATTTCTTCATGCCAAGCCTATGCACGACCACTAGGCCCAAAGGGAAGTATTCTCATATTTTTTAATTATTTATTTGAATTAATATTAATTTATATTCATTTAAATGATTTTAATTCATGAAAAATATAACCTTAAGCAAAACAAATCTTTTTATGCATGATTTAAACTTGAGATTTCGTGCACATGCCAATATAGAAGGTTTTGGCTTGATTGAGACCTAATTGATACAAATGCACATGAAAAAGATTCAAAAAGATTTCATAAAAATCAAATATGCAAATTCATTAATTCATGAGATTTTGTACAGCTTTTTCAACCTAAATCATTCCCTATATGATCAACATCACAACCCTAATGCACAGGACTGAAAAAAACTGCGCAGCAAACCAATACTCAAACTTGGAAAATTTCTCAAAAAATCCAATTCTGAAATCCACCCTAGAGACTGATTCAAAGCTTCATTCGTGTCTCAATCGCTTCCTTGGACAATTCTGAACCTTTCTCAATCAATAACAACAACAAAAAGACCCTGAATTGGTACACACGAGTCCAACCGTATCTTGGAAATTTTGAAATCACATAACATGATTCCATCATCTTTATGCATTTTTCTTTGTTGATTTGTGTTTATATTGATGTTTCTAAACTAACTGGCACGTTTAATTGTGTTTTTGAGCCGCCTATGCGAATTCACCATTGTCACACACTAGGGTTTGCAGGTTCACTAATTTGGGGTTTTTGAGATGAGAAAAAATTGAGGTTCCAGACTTAGGCCATTGCATTCAGCTCTACTGGACGAAGGAATCCCAATAGTCGCGAACAATTTATGATGTCCATATCTCTAATCGCTATTTTTCAGTAGGTACCTTTTGGCAACGCTGTAAAAACCGTTCCCATAGGATGCTATGTTACAGGGATGGTGGAGAAGAAGAGGTCGTGGCAGCCAACGATTCGTTTATTTGAAATTGCGCGCGTTTTACTTATCATGCGTTGTTTTTGCTTTTTAATATTTTGTTTATCATAATATAACAATTGATTCCTACAGCTCATCTGGCAACACACTAAGGCATGTGACCTTCAAGACCTGGGTTCAAGTCCCAGGTCTGGCCAAATCTTATATTATTTTTCAATTATAAATTTCATGCAGCTTCAGGACTGTGCATGTACCATACACCCTCTCATCTAAGCGTACACCTGCCTGAGGATCCCAGATCAAGGGCTAACATTGAAAGTCCACCATAAAGCCAGTCAACGCATTGGTACATGATCAGAAAAGTCAATGAATCAAGGCTTATTGGGCCAGGCTTTTTCAGATTTGAACCTCCCTATTTGGGGCAACACCCCACCCTGGTTTGCTTTCTTTATCTTATTTTTAATTATTGTATTATATTATTTTTATTGCTTTAATTAATTAATTTATTTTTTCTATAAAATATAAAAAAAACATTATAAAAAAATCAGAAAAACACAAAAACATAATATTTATTTTATAATAATTATTTTTATAAATAAATTAATATGTCAATATTTAGTTTAATTAGGTTATAACAATAATTCTTTTTAAATAAAAAATCCAAAAATATGTAGAATTAGGTTAATTGCTATTTTTTTATTCCTTTTAATATTTTTCCCTTTTTTTAGCACAACAATAATTATTATTTATTTATTTATTTTCCAATTAAATTGTACATAAATTTTAGGTTAATTTAGATCTTATTTTAATTCTTTCTTAAAATACTTAAAAAATATTAGAATTAGGGTTTGCCGTCTAATTTAATCTCAATTAATTTCCTTTTTTCATTAAATCTAAAAAAATCACAAAATATCAAAAACATTTAATTCTTTTTTATTATTTTATTTTTAATTCTCATTAGCTTTTAATTATTTGCAAAAAGGGTCCAACGCCCGTCATTAATCATTTAATTGCGCTTTTATTTTATTATCGCTTATTATAATTATGTAATTGTCCCTAAGCCATGTAATTTACCTTTCGCGCTTTATTTCTTCGCATTATTTATTTTTCCGCTAAATCGGGTCCGGTTTAATTTTGGCGATGTGGACCCGCGCCTTTGTAATAATCTTAGATTTATTTTCCTCGCAAAATATTAACTGTTAACCAAGCATGAAAGAATGAATGTCTAAATAAAAACAAACGCATAGATCACCTTGACATGAATAAGACAAAAATATCTGAAAACGACACGCAAATCACACACCACCCCTAGGGTACGCCTCACTGTTGCCTTGCCTCGAAAGGTGATCGTCGAGTAGAGGATGTCTTAGTAAGTCCTCATGATCCGGGAACCTGGCATGAGGGTAGCTTCTAAGGTGTCTTCCCATTGCTCTGGTGATCACCATGTCCTGAACCTCGAATTGACCCGAACACCTCCAACGGTGGTGCTACCTACCTCTCAATGGTGGGATGACACTACTTTAAAGGACATCTACACAGACGAATTCCTTAGGGTAGGTAGGTTCTCAAGGATACTTGCTCTAATTCCAAAAACAAACAAAAATCTTTTCACACCAACACTTTTCAAAAGCTTTCAAAGCAAACTTTTCAAACACTCTGACGTATGAGTCGATCTGAAATTTTTCAAAGAAACTTTTAAACCCACATTGAAAAGCAAGCATTTTTGAAAACACAAATGAGCAAGTATCTAAGAGCCCATGGATAACCATGGATAGAAAGGGTGCTAACACCTTCCCTTTCTATAACCTACCTCCCGAACCGAGAGCAATCTCTATAAGGAATTTTTCTGTGCTTTTGTCCTTTCCATTTGGAGAAAATAAAAGACGGTGGCGACTCTTGCTTCCGCGACATTTCGCGAACCAGCGTTAAACAGTCAGTTCCAGATCCACCGATCACAGCCAATAAACTTCGAAGAATTACAAAATTCTTAGATCCAGCTCAAGGAAGAAAGAGATACCTTTGAGACCCAATTCTACGCAAGCGAGAAGAAGGTTCTGGAGCTCACGAGACAACTCCATGAAGAGAAGAGTTTGAATGCCTACATTACACCGAAGAGGATGTGCTCATGGGAAGTTTGATTTATTTTTGTTTTAGAAAATTCATTTTGTATTATTTTTGTTTCTTCCGATGTAAGCCCAAGGGGCATGTTGTAAGCAATTGGAACTTATTAATACAATTAATGTTTGTTCCCTTTTGTTTAAACAAAGTTAAATCCTCTAAAGTCCTTGAAATCATTTGCATACGCATGGTCATGCATCATAACATAGACATGTTTTCCGCAACAGGTTTCCTTATCTTTCTACTGTTTATTTCAGTAAGATGGATATCGAAAAAACAGTGAAGGATCTTGTGAAACGGTGGGAGAACTGACTTGAGGTTTTGCGTTTGTGTTTGCAAATGTTTCGGTTTAGCAAGAGTCGCCATCGACTTTTTATTTTATCCAAAGGAAAGGTCAAAAAGCACAGGAAAGACCTTTGAGATGTTTTCTTGAGTTTGGGGGGTAAATTATGAAAAGGGAAGGTGCTAGCACCCTTTTCATCCATGGTTTTCCATAGGCTCTTAGTTACTTGTTTATATCACTTGCTTTGCTTTTTTCAATTGTTTGAAATGGTGCTTTGTGTGGTTTTGAAAGTATTTTGAAAAGAGGCCATCGTTTTGGAAATCTTTGTAATGATTCTTGTTTGAAGAATGTATACAAAGATGTTTGTCTTTTGAAAAATGTTTCAATGTTTGAAAGTTTGTTTTAGAAATTGTTTTGAAATTCTGTGTGTGCTTGAAAATAGAAAGGATTGTTTGCAATTTGATCAAGTAACTAGAAGCTTATCTACCTACTCAAAAGTCTTTCCTACATATTTTTATTTCTTTGACATTATTGTTTTACCATTGTATTTGGTAAACAACCCTATCTTTGGATGTTAAACGGGACGGGCGTGGGTCATCGTATGACCATGATAGCAATGGTGCCAAGTATCTTTAGCATTTTGAGGGACTAAGATCATTTGTTTTTAGGAAACTTGTGATAGCGTCATCGAGGGACTATGATATTTTGTTTTGATTGATTTTTGCCAAGATACCTAGCATGCATACCATGGCCATGTTTTAAGGCAACAAAGTGGATGAAACCCTAGGGGTGCTTGTGTGCAATGTGTTGTCATTTTCATGCATTTTTGTCTTGTATTTAAGTCATGCTATTTGTTGATTTTTGGTCTTTGCATACAAAACCCTAGTTTACTATCATGCATATAAAGCAATAAAATGCGTAAGGTAAATCTAGACTATTACAACAATATTATGGGGAGGGGGTACAAGTTTGAATAGGGGGTATTTGCACAAAATAAAACCCTAATTTACTATTACAACTCAATTGAATTTATACAACAATAAATAAATAAACAAATATTTAAATATAGAATGAATTATAAATATGCAAAATGTTTTTTGTGTTAATTTTATGCATGAGAAAATAAGTTTATTTATGGCCTAAAAATAAGAAAATAAAAATGATTATTTTTGAAAGGGTGAAAACCCTAATTTTGTTTTAAAGAAATTATATATTCTATTATTATTTATTTCATTTATGTACAAGAAGAAAAAAAATATATACAAAATGTTAAAAAATTAAATATTGTATGAAAATATTAGAATTTTTTTTATTAATAACCATGTATTAAAATAATATTTCACAAATAACCGGGTTTCAGAAAAAATTACGCAAATAACCATGTTTCAGATGGCTCCACAAAGGAGGAGCCATCTCACTTGGCGCCTCCACCTAGGGTTTTGCCCTAGGCGCCATCTCACTTGGCGCCTCCCTTGGCTTTTAGCCAAGTGAGATGGCGCATGCTCCTTAAAAATGAGAGGAGGCGCCATCTCACTTGGCTCCTAGGGCAAAACTAGGGCAAAATGCTGTTTTATAAATAATTCGTCCGTTTCTCCGAAATTTCTCACACTTTCTCGCACTGTATTTTTATTTTGTACTCCGTTATTTGCGTAATGACGTCGCCTATGATTTTTAGCAGAGATGGTTACGTTATATTCTCCTCCACGAAACATGCGATGAAAATGAAATTCTGGCACATTCACTCCATGGAGCGTCTGAAGCGGGAGTTGATGTGGTGGCTAGATGGAGACATCGCGGAGGGGGAAAAAATTCGAAGGATCCAGCGAAAACGAACAACAACCTCACATGTGACAGGAAGACCTAATGTGTGGTTGGAGGAAGTCAAAACAGACAGTGATGTAATGCTGATGATGCATGGGTCAGATGAAATTGTGTTAACAGTTGTAATTTCCTAGATTGAATATCGTTAATTATTGTTGTACGCGTTTTATTAACTGTAGCAAAATCTGTTAACGGAAAACCCTAATGTTTACAACACAAATATTGAAAAGATTTATTGTATTACAATATTTATGTGGTCGAGCCAGACGCCCGATTTGGACAGTTTTTGCGATTGTGTCCGACCTGACGGCATAAACCACACTTTCTTTCCAACCTGTCAAGATCGTCCATTTCTGTTGTGATGCGCCTACTTTTGGGATGACCCTTCTTGTTCCTTCGCATTTGGTCATTGTGCCAAACTATATCGCCGTTGTATTCAGGCCAATAATCCGGGTTTGCCACCAAAGGAAAGTTGTTGTTGTAAACAGTGAGCAACGTTTCAGATTTGTAAACGTTTGACAGCAGTTGAAGCGCGTCTTGATGGGTATGAGCACAAGTGGCAATGACATGAGAGCAAGGCATACGAAATGCTTGAAACCTGCCACAATCGCACCATTGAGAAGGTAAAATGACCCTGTATTCTTGTCTTGGCAGGCCTTCATTGTGGTCGATTGTCTCTTTCACAATGAAGTTGTGGCTGCGTCGGTCAAACCGTATAACCATGTGAGTGTTGGCTTTAGCACTTTCAGCCTTAATGTATTTCATGCAGCTTTCACTCCATAGTTGTCCAGATTACAACACCGCATTCCACATTTCACCTCTTTTGGCAAATAACGCAGCCATCCTAAAATACGTAGATTTTACCAAGGCAGTGATTGGGAGGTTTCGTATGCCCTTGAATACCCCATTCATTGATTCAATAAGATTCGTTGTCATATGCCCCCATCTTTGGCCATTGTCGTATGACCTAGTCCACTTTTCCACCGGAATATTGTCGATCCACCTACCGGCTTCTGGATTAGACAAACGGATCTCGTTGCGGTAATATTTGAATGTGGGTTGTGTCAATGCATATCCCGCATTCATAATCACTTTCCTTAATGTTTTGTCCTTGACCTCCCTCGAGAAATTCTGGACGATATGCCTGACGCAATAGACATGCATAGAAGGAGGGTCATGCCAACCATTTGCTGGATTATTGTAGGCACTTTCAATGGAGGCATGTCTGTCCGAGATCAAATAGAGATCTAGTTAAGGAGCCACGTGTGTCCGAAGATTTTTCAGGAAAAAGCTCCAAGCACCACCAGTCTCCCCCTCGACAAGGGCAAACGCAACGGGGAAAATGTTGTTGTTGCCATCTTGTGCAACTGCCATCAATAGTGTGCCTTTGTACTTCCCATACAACCAAGTCCCGTCAATTTGTAGAATTGGTTTGCATGATGCAAACCCTGTGATGCATGGTTGAAATGCCCAAAACACGCGACTGAATATTCCGTTGCCATGCAGTAGACTACCATCTTGGGCGTACGCTGGAAATGTTTCCAGAACATAAACACTACCTGGAGAATACGTCTTGAATGCATTCAGGTAGTGGGGAAGTTCTCGGTATGACTCCTCCCAGTTTCCGTACACCCTTTCAATCGCATTAGTCTTTGCTAACCACGCCTTACGGTAAGATGGAGCATAGTTAAAAACCGTGGTGATGTGGGAGATGATTGTTTTCACCTTCAAAGATGGGTCGTTGCTGACCAGGGGTAGGATTTCTTGACAGATTAGATCACAGTTGAGTTTTCGGTGGTCCTGTGATTGAGTGGAACTTACACAAGTGTGGGTAGTCATGGAACCTATGACCCAGCAGTCACCCCTTAATATGTATGATGCGGTCAGCTTGAACATACATTCAGGGTGGACACACTTGATCTTGTACCTTTCCGGGTTGACACGATCCACCTTAAAATCAACAGAGTTGAGCATGTGAAATTTTTTAATGGCCCTGATGCATTCCTCTCTGTTACGAAACTTGTCCTTCTCTTTTAAATTTTCATCCGACTGCATATACGGTTTGAAAAATAAGTCAGTAGAAGGTTCATCTCCACCCATGTTGAAGTTTGTCATGTGCGGAGGTGGTGTGTAGATTTTGTCTGTAGGAATACTAGGGATGCCATCATCGTCAGGATCATTGTTCACCATTTCATCAAACTCTAACTCGTTATCTTCTTCTTCATCATCAACTGCATCTACCTCATCTTGTTCATTCTCCAAAGGATCAACCTCCTGTGTCACCGGAGGCTCTTGAAGCAAAACGTACAACTCAATTGAGTCGTATCCAGAATAGACATGGCTGGAAATCATATTCTGGAGATCCTCGTCATCTTGAACTTCAACCTTATAAAAAATTACTTGGTTGTTTCCAAAAAAAACTGGATTCTGATAAAATATCTGGGACACCGGGCCTCGTTCAAGTTTGGCCTCCAATTTTTTCTTGAAGTACGAGAAATTGGCTTTCCCGTTTAAGAGAAATCGAACGTTGTCGGTGTTTCTAAACAAAAACCCAACTGTGGAACAAATGTATGTCTCACCGTTGAAATATGCTTTGACGACAAATTATGGTGAAGAGGCCATTGCGTAGAATTGTTTTAAGGTTTGAAGGTTGGAATGTTTGAGGTTTATTGATTGTATAAACGTATGAATGCTGTAATGTTTGAAGGTTGGAATGTATGAATTTGATGACTGATTCGAAGGTTGGAAGATTTGACAGATTATGTGAATCAATGTTATGTTAAACGTAAGGCTAAAAATTTCAATTAAGTAAGGATGCAACCCCCCAAGGCTGCCAATAATATTACATGCAATAATGAAACCCCATAGGCTGCCACCTAGCCTGGCCCTATTCTGCATATATACATGTTTTTTATAAGACTCCACCCATCAACTCCAATGGGCTTGCATGCAATAATGAAAGGAATCCCAAAGGCTGACACGTAGCCTGAGCCTATGCTGTAACAAATGATACCTCTTATTCGCCAGTTGGGGTGGCGACACCATTCATTTTTGTACTCTTTCGCCAAGTCCAATGGCGCCTCCCTTACTGTCCAATCGTGATACATGCATGGGCTTATGAAACCCCATAGGCTGCCACCTAGCCTGGCCCTATTCTGCACATATACATGTTTTTTGTAAGACTCCACCCATCAACTCCAATGGACTTGCATGCAATAATGAAAGGAATCCCAAAGGCTGTCACGTAGCCTGAGCCTATGCTGTAACAAATGACACCTCTTATTCGCCAAATGGGGTGGCGACACCATTCATTTTTGTACTCTTTCGCCAAGTCCAATGGCGCCTCCCTTACTGTCCAATCGTGATACATGCATGGGCTTATGAAACCCCATAGGCTGCCACCTAACCTGGCCCTATTCTGCACATATACATGTTTTTTGTAAGACTCCACCCATCAACTCCAATGGACTTGCATGCAATAATGAAAGGAATCCCAAAGGCTATCACGTAGCCTGAGCCTATGCTGTAACAAATGACACCTCTTATTCGCCAAATGGGGTGGCGACACCATTCATTTTTGTACTCTTTCGCCAAGTCCAATGGCGCCTCCCTTACTGTCTAATCGTGATACATGCATGGGCTGCCACCTAGCCTGCAAGAGTGACACCTTTCATTTTTTGTACATGCATGCATGCATATGTGTAACCCCCTAAGCATGCAAATGTGACACTTCGCAGGCATGCAAGCACAAGCAACCACTACATCAAACTTATTTGCCTATAAATACATACCATATGAAACATCTCTCACACCCACACAAGTCTCACTCTCTGCTACGAAATATTTCATAAGTCTATCATACTCTCTATCTCTTCCTAAGTCTTTCATACTCTCAAGCATTTTAAACAATGGCTCTTCTAACAATGGGCGATACTCACAGAGGCACAAGGGAAAACATTGTTGCATTTGTAAGTCTCTTCTTTGGTTATACATTTTTCATACTTCAAATAACGCGTTGTTCATCTTAATTAATCTTACACCTGTTAAATTATGATCTCAGGACACAAAAAGATTCAGAATCCGTTCGCACAACTACCTGGCTCCCGACCCATTTATCGTCCCTTATCTGGAATACACAGGTTTTGGACATGTGATAAAGATCTCCAACTGCACCATTGACTCGAAGTTCATTCTTGCAATGTTGGAAAGGTGGAGACCGGAGACCCATACATTTCACCTACCAATAGGTGAATGTACCATCACGCTAGAGGATGTGTACATGCTACTGGGCCTCCCTATCAACGGTAAGGCGGTGAACGGGTCGGTTCAACAACCCAACTCACAGTGTGAAGAACTGTTGGGTAGGGATATGGTAGAAGGTGGTGGAGCAAGAGGGCAGGGAATACTACTCACTGACCTGAAACGTCATTATGCAAGTATGGAATTAAATGAAAATTCCTCAGAGAATGACAGAGTAGTAAAAGTCAAAACGTATCTTATGATACTTTTTGGTACATTTTTATTTCCCGAAAGTACGGGAAATAGTGTAAATTTTATATACTTACATTTACTAACAAATTTTGAAAAAACTAGAAAATATAGTTGGGGTTCTGCAATATTAGCCCACCTATACAGTTCCTTGTGCAAAAACGCAGTCAAGGAAAAATGTACATTTTATGGGTGCGCATTTTTACTACAAGCCTGGGGTTGGTGGAGGATGGAGTCCTTAAACCCCGTCAACAACAACACTTTCGGTTTCCCGTACGCAACAAAGTAAGTCATCAAGTTATAGCATTTATAACTATTCTGCTCTTCCCAAAATATATGCTAAGAATAACATGTTTCTCATTTCCTTTAGGTACTGCGTGAGGGGTATGGATTACGGCAAGAATCCAAGATTCAATGTCGCACTCTACCGTAATATGTTGGATCACTTAGGCCCGGATGACGTACGTCGTAGCTTTTAACTTTTGTTCATTTAAATTATTTATACATTACTTTTGCGGTAACCTGATTTAAATTTTATCGCAGTTCGTCTGGAGACCATATTTGGGTTTGGGCCATGATCCAAACCCAGAGGATGCAGCAAATTGGACTGCAAAGACTGCACTCATTCGGTTCAACATTGTGGAGATGCACCACAGCGACCGTGTGAAGATACAGTTCGGAATGCATCAAGATATACCAAGTGATCCAACAGATTTGTCCCCATGGCATCTTAAAAGGGTCGACGCCCAGTGGGGTCTTACCAACTGGAAAGACTTCGCTCCGGAATGGTGTAAGATATGGCAGAGGCGTCATCGCTACGTCTTGCAATTCCCAGTTTTCCTTACTCAAGGTAACATGCGACACACGGATCAGTATTTGTCGTGGTACAAGTCGGTTAGTAACCCGGAAATGCACGTGTCTCATCCGAGGTACTTGGTTGACCCACGCACACAATGGGCACAACCCTCGATTCCCCATCAACAAACCCAAAACCCATCAACCTCCCACCAACCCCTAAGAAGAAACAGACCCACAAACACCCAACCATATTCCCCACCACAACACAACTACAATCAAATGCCGTACAACCAACCACAATCACCACCAAACTACCAATACCCCGATATGCCTCAAACCCAACCACAATACCAACCCCAATACCAGCACACCCACATACCCCACACACAATTTCAGTCTTCCACATATCCCAATATGGCGCCCTCAACATCCAGCCTTAGCCCTGATATGGGAATGTCGAAAGATTATGACCAAGCCGACCAAACCTACCATCACCCACCATATCACCAAACCACCCAACATCCTCAATACCAAACACCCCAAGATCCATTTCCTTTCTACCCCCCATACTCAGACGACCAATGCTACAGACCAACCATGGAACCCCACCCACCGCCAACACGACCAAACTTTGAGGGTATGGGTAACCGACTGTACCAGAGCGGATCTTCTAGATATGGAGATCTTATTGATTTTATGGATTCGGACCGCATTGACTTCGCTGGTCCATCGACCTTGCCGCAGAAGGAAACGCGACGGCACCCGGCAAGAGAAAGGCGAGGACGGGGATGCGGAACCGGGGGTCATTACCGGGTTCTGGGGGATCACTGATGTATCTTTTTTTTTTCCCAGTATTTTTGTATCCATTTTTTTACTGTTATTTTAATGTAATACAGTTGGATGTAATTATTTTTTTTTAATAAAAAGTCCATTTTGTTGATCTCTGTCCAACAGGCAATGCACAGGAAAAAAATATAAAAAAAAATTTTTTGCCCTAAAATTACACTTAGGCGCCATCTCACTTGGCTTAGGGCATGCCCTAAGCACATAGGCGCCAAGTGAGATGGCGTCTCCCTTAAAAAAGGAGGTGCATGCGCCATTTCAGATGGCTCCTCCTTTGGGGAGTCATCTGAAACATGGTTATTTGCGTATTTTTTTCCGAAACCCGGTTATTTGCGAAATATTATTTTAATACTTGGTTATTAATAAAAAAAATTCAAAATATTACTTTAAGTGTATAAATAATAAAAAATAAAAATGTATGATATTTTTATATTATTTATAAGTTTTATTTAGAAAAATAAGTTATATTATTATTAATAAAATATTTTTATGCCCAAGAAATAATGAAAATAATAAAATAAAATGCAAAAAATAATGAAAATATTTTTGAGATTTTTATTTGTTTAGAAAAAATAAATAAAGTCAGAAAATATAAAAGAAATGAAAAATATACAAAAATATAGAAAATGGGCCAAGGGGGTGCAAAAAGGAAAAAGGGTGGTGTGAATAGAAGAAACAGCAAGCCCAAGCCCACTTCATTTCATCCCTGACCTCCAGACCAACACGCGCGCGCTTCTGCCTTTCAAATCTGTTCTTGCTCATGCTTGCATGAAATCCAAAACTTACAACATGAAACTTGTAGCATTTTTAGTCACGATTTCAATGATATAAAAAACTTGACCTAACTCTCAAAGATCAGAGAGAATTTTAATGGCCCTAAATTCTGACCTAGTTTTTTCAGCAACTTCAACTATCAAATACTCCTAGCTCAGTTAATATAAATGAAATCTACGCATATGTACAACTCAAGGAACTTAAGGACTACATTTTTTCTTCACAAACCTAAGCCTAAGGATGCCTAAATAAGGAGATAGAACTTTGAAAATTACCTTGTTCAGTTGAGTTTGGATATGGCAATGTAGCAACTTTGAGTGAGGCCTGAAGGTCGTGTGAGCTTGCTTGAAGTTCCCTCAACCTTTCCCAATGCTCAGCTTGCCTTGAACTTGCCTGAATGTCCCTGTAGAAGTCAACCTGCAAAGCTTCAAAATGAAAATGGTGATCCTCGAAACAGTGGTTACAGTTGCTTGAGAGAGGCCTGGACAGCTTAAGTGTGATGTATGGAATGTGTTTGAAGCCTTGAAACAAAAAACACACGAGTGAAATATGATTTGGCTAGTGATTTGCAGAGGTTGCCCTGTTTTGGGCAGAAATGGTGATTTCTGTGTTTAAGGGTGTTTTAGATCTTAGCAATTTGTGTTTCTTGCTTGAGACAATGTTCTGAACTTGGTTCAAATGATCGCAAGACTTGGTTTTATCAGATGGAAGAGTTATGTTCACTTTTGCAAGTTTTCTTGTTTTTGAAGAAAAGGTGAGTTGACAAAGCTCAAAGCCTGTACAGGCTAGCTCAAGGCCTGATGAGAGTTGGTACCAATTGCCTGATATTTGTGGATCTTGTTTCCAAAAAGATATTAGGTCCATGGCTCAAGATAAACAAAGTTACATAAAGCATGCTTTATCAAAATAGCAATGTAAACTTTTTGCCATAAATGGAATAAATCAATGTACAATGCTCTATAGCTCAAAAAAAAGCCATTGTCCAATGTATTTGCATTCAATTTTGGAGTGTAAAAAGGATTAGAACCTGTAATGCAACTACAAGCATGATCCAAACTGATTTGCAACTTGAACCAATGTGAAAAATGCCTTGGACAAAAGTGATGATTTACCATTTTCATTCCTTCGATTCTCCCTAACCATAAATGATCTTGGAGAGTTCTTGGACATTTTGGAAAGCTTGTAACATGCTCTACAATACATATTTGAAATGAATTTTGATATTCCACTTGGAACTAGGTGAAAAGTTGCCATGAAGTTAGGTCAAAAGTCTACCTAAACTAGGGCAAAATTTCACTAAGTTAAAAAGTTTATGGACCCTTATTCACAAAATTATAACTTGAGATCCAAGCATCTTTTGGGAAAACTTTATGAATCAAAGTTGTATATTTTGTGGAGGACTACAACTTTCATGTTGGAAGTTTTCTTTGAATCCAATTGAATCATGGTGAAAAAGTTGGGCAAAGTTGAGAAAAAATAAGAAATTTTCATAACTTAGAAAATTTCTAAGTTATGAAATTTTTCTAACTTAAACCCTAATTTCCAATTTTAGGTTTCTTGGTGAACAAGTTTCATGTTTTGACACCTCTTGATGAAAAATGACTCTTGGCACTTGATTTTGATCAAAAAGTCAAAGTTTGATTTTTCAGTGTACAGTTGATTTTTGATCAGTTGATTGGAAAATTCATCTGTCAATCCAATGCATTTGAGATCTTTTGAACCTTGTGATTAGGTCAAGATGATGCCATTGAGTCCTTAAATCCATGCTTGAACCCAATTTGCCATTGTCTAGGTGAAAAATCATAAATTGCCCTTCTATAGTTAAAACCCTAATTTTTGACCATTTTGCCCTTTTGATGATCTAATCAAATTTCTTGAGGAGTTGTGGTACAAACTTGATCAAATGGTTCATATAAGTCTATAATGTTGATGTGGATAAAAAATTATGAGGTTTGACTGTAAATTGGCCATGGTTGACTTTTTCCCCAATATAGTTGATTTTTAGGTCAATTGTCCAATTGATTGGTCCAAAATGTGATTCAAGGCTTGAAACTTGGTATGAGCAAGCTTAGAGGTCCAACATGAAGTATGAAAGTCACATGAGGCATTGAAAGTCCAAAAATCCTTGTGCAAACTCAAACCCTAATTTTAGGTCATCAGTGCAAGGAGATGTCTTGAGCTGAGCAAACCCTAATCTGGTATTGAGTTTAAGAAGTCTTGTGAGGAGAATCTTGATAAAATGAGAGGGTAAATTTTGGGGTACAACAGCTGCCCCTGTTCAATCTTCTTGAACCTGAAGAGTTAGATTGGCGAGTTTTACCATTCGTGACTCGAAGGTAAAAGATGATTGGACACTAGAGTGCCCGTAAATTTGCACTCGTCAAAATGTAGTTAAGGGAATAGGCTTAAAGATGCCATCTGGAGAGGTGATAGAACCTTGTCGGAGATGGGCTTGTAGATGCCATCAAGAATGTTTGTTGAACTGTAAGTTTTAGGTCAAAAGAATGAGTATCAGAATGGTATTTGCATCTTGGAACGTATCTGAACTGTATCTGGAGACTGAATCGGTATGAGCAAGGGAATGGCATCCGTTTCTGGAGCGTATCCGAGCTGTAATTATACTTGAATCTGAATGAATAACGGAATGACTTTCGCGTCTGAAGTGTATCTGTATTGTATCTAAGTCTTAAATCTGAAAGAGCGACAAAATGGCATCCGTGTCTAGAGCATCTCTGGGTTGGGGAAAAAGTTAGAATAAGTGACAGAATGGCAGCCGTGTATGGAGTGTATCTGGACTGTATCTGAAGTTGAGATCTGTATGAGTAGCAGAATGACTTCCGTGTCTGGAGTGTATCTGAACTGTAACTGGGATCTGAATAAGTAACAGAATGACTTCCGTGTCTGGAGTGTATTTGAACTTGAAATTGATAGTCGAATCTGAATGAGAAATAGAATGGCTTCCGTATCTGGAGCGTATCTAATCTGTATCTGATTGTTGAAATCTGAATGAGTATCAGGATGGCATCCGTGTCTAGAGTGTATCTGAACTGTATCATGATTGTTGAAGTTTGAATGAGTTACAGAATGGCATTCGTGTCTGGAGCGTATCCATACTGTATCTTGACTTGAGGTCTGAATGAGTAACAGAATGACTTTCGTGTCTGGAGTGTATCTGTACTGTATCTGAATAAGAGATCTGAATGAGTAATAGAATGACTTTCGTGTCTGGAGTGTATCTTTACTGTATTTGAAATCTTTGAATATCGTTAATGAAAGCTATTAATCTTATCCTGAAAAGGGTAAAATGTTAGCTGAACACAAAGTTATGTTGCATGAAATGTATGATGCAATAAATGTGCCTTGTCAATGTTTATGATATATGTAATGTATGCGCATGTAAACTGATTAGCTATCTTGATAAGGAAAATAAATCCTTGACAGCTGGGGATAACAAAATCCTTGACTGCTGCTGGAGATTCAAAATCTTTGACAACTTCTGTGGGGATGTGAGAATCCTTCATGTCTTGAAGTTGGAGTATTGATAAAATCTGTTGTGAGAGTAATGTCAAACTGCTTGAGAAATCTGCTTGGGAAATCTGCTTGGGAAATCCAGAGAACTTTGAAGACTTCTACTGGGGGTTAAGTAATGGGAATCCTTACTCGGCTGGGGAATAGGGAAAATTCTGATGATTTCTGCGGGGAACTAAGCATGAGAATCTTCATTCTGTTGAGGAGTAATGAAAACTTTGGCTAATTCATGCTGGAGAGTAATGAAGACCCTGGCAACTTTACTGGGGAATCAAGAATGAGAATCTTCATTTTGCTGGGAAGTGAAAACTCTGTTGGAAAAAGGCTTCCAGCTGAAGAGTAAGTTCAGGATTCTGGGGGGAAAAGCTATACTGTTGGGGAGTAGCTATCCTGCTGGAGAGTAGCCATCCTGTTGGGGGGATTAGGATTTTGGGTTGTATGTCAATCTACTGGGGAATTATCCTAGGTTGGGGATAAAAGTTAACTGTTATCTGGTTGATTTCCAGGCTTTAAGATAACTTGCTGGGGAATTTGGGGAAAACTGAATGGTTTCTGTTGTGGATTGGTAGTTAGAAATTTGACTCCGCTGGGGAAGAAGGTTTCATCTCCACTGGGGATCTATGGTTCAAAGTTTTGGCTCCGCTGGAGATTGGGAGTTTGAATACTTAACTCTGATGGGAATTAAGGATTTGAAAATATAACTCCGCTGGGGATATGTATTTCAAGGTTTTAGCTCCACTGGGGATCTAGATGATGTACTGCAGGGGATTTCTCTTGGAATAGCCTAAAGACGTTTTCCTATACTTTCAACCTGTCAGTAATTATTCTTTCCCATTTCGTTTATTTGAAAATAGTGATTATATTCAAATGCATATGCTCATTAATAAATCATTGGACGTTTTCAAATAAAACACAAGTGTAAAAAAGAAGAAAAGGCAAATAGTTTTCTGCACTTTGAAGTATCTTTGTATTAACTTTGTGTAAGTATTTTGTACAAAGGAGACAGACATCCTAGTAAGAGAACGTTGTCATAAAAAATGAGAAAAATTTATACAAAGAAAGATGGCTATGTGTAAAAATTCCATGGGGTTCCCATTATGCTATAGCCTTCGTAACTCTGAATATCTTGTCCATTCGTTGCTTCGTCCGAAGATGATTGAGTTGATCAGAAGCCCGAAGTTTGTCAGTGAAGAGATTGTCCTTAAAGTGATCCGACGAGACATAGTCATACGCTTTAATTCCCTAACTTTTTCCTGTACCGCCCTTTCGGGTTTTTGATCCACCGGGAAACCCTTTTTTGCCCAAGTCGCCCTTTCGGGTTTTCAACTTGCCGGGTGTATAGATTTTTTTTAATTTTTATCCCTAATTTTTGCCTGAACCGACCTTTCGGGTTTTCGATTCACCGGGATGCCCTTTTTTTTTGCCTAGGTGTGTCAACCTAGCGGGTCATTTATGCGTAGTATCTTTTGACTATGTCTGCATTCGCAGGGTGCGGCAGGTCATCGCCATCCATGGTGGTTAAAATCATTGCCCCACCAGAAAAGATGTTTTTGACCACAAATGGTCCTTTGTAAGTAGGAGTCCATTTGCCCCTGGGATCACTTTGCGGCAAAATGATCCGCTTGATTACAAGATCTCCGACTTGATATACCTGTCGTCTGACTTTCTTGTTGAAAGCCTTGATCATCCGTTTTTGATACACCTGACTGTGGCAAACAACAGTAAGTCACTTTTCGTCAATCAAGTTAAGTTGATCAAGCCGGGTCTGAATCCAATCGTCTTCACTCAAACCAACATCCTTCATGATTCTCAAGGATGGAATCTGAACCTCAATAGGTAAAACAGCCTCCATGCCATATACCAAACAATAGGGTGTTGCCCCAGTTGACGTGCGTGCCGTGGTACGGTACCCGTGGAGAGCAAACGGTAGCATCTCATGCCAGTCCTTGTAGGTGACTATCATCCATTGTATGATCTTCTTGATATTTTTGTTCGCAGCTTCGACAACACCGTTCATCTTTGGCCGATAGGGAGATGAATTGTGATGTTGAATCTGGAATTTCTTGCACAAGGCGGTGATCATAGTGTTGTTAAGGTTTGTACCGTTGTCAGTGATGATCCTTTCGGGGATGTCGTACCGACAAATAAGGTTCTGCTTGGTGAAGCGGGCAACCACATTCTTTGTGACGAATGCGAAGGAAGTTGCTTCGACCCATTTGGTAAAGTAATCAATGGCCACCAGAATGAAGCTATGTCCATTGGATGATGTAGGCTTGATCTCTCCAATCATGTTGATTCCCCACATAGCGAATGGCCAAGGAGCTGTTTAGACATTGAGAGGAACTGGAGGTATATGTACCTTGTCCGTATAAATTTGACATTTGTGACAAGTCTTGGAATGTTGATAGCAGTCAGCTTCCATGGTAGACCAGTAATAGCCTGCCCGTAGAATCTTCTTAGCCATCGTATTCTCGCTAGAGTGAGTGCCAAAGGTACCATTGTGCAGTTCAGCCATGATCTGCTCAGCTTCAATCTTGTCTACACAACTGAGCAGAATGCAATCATGATTGCGCTTGTACAAGATACCATTGCTCAGGAAGAACTTAGCTGAGAATCTCCTTAAGAACTTTTTATCATTGACTGAAGCTCCTTTAGGATATTCTTGAGCCTCGAGATACCTTTTTACTTCATGAAACCAAGTTTGGTCCACTACTTCTTTGGTATTAATCTCATGATAATGTGCAGGTTCGTCCATCCGCTCGATGGTGATCTGGGGAGCCTCATTATCCCAGTTAATTTTAAACATGGATGACATTGTAGCTAGAGCATCTGCTAGCTGATTTTCTTCTCGCGGGAAGTGCTCGAAGGTAATCTGCTCGAAATGTGGTAGCAATGTCAAGACATGTTCTTTGTAAGGGATGAGGTTGGGATGTTTAGTGTCCCACTCTCCTTTGATCTGACTGATGACCAAAGTTGAGTCTCCAAACAAAACCAAAGATTTGATTCCCAGGTCTATTGTAGCCTTGAGACCAAATATACAAGCTTCATACTCGGCCATGTTATTGGTGCAGTTAAAGCAAAGTCTGGCGGTGAAAGGAGTGTGGCAACCCTCTGGGGAGATGAGTACCGCGCCGATACCGTTGCCAAGTGCATTGGAGGCACCATCAAAGTACAGGGTCCATCAGGATCCTTGTTCAAGTCCGTTATACAGTCTGAAATCTTCAATATTGTCCAATGTCATAATGTCCTTGTCAGGGAAGTCGAACTTCATGGATTGATAATCTTCGACAGCTTGATGAGCCAGATGGTCAGCTAGTACACTCCCCTTTATAGCTTTTTGGGTCGTGTACTGTATATCGTATTCTATCAGGATCATCTGCCATCTAGATATTCTTCCAGATAGAGCAGGCTTTTCCAAGATGTACTTGATCGGATCCATCTTAGATATCAGCAAAGTGGTATGAGTCAACATATACTGCCTTAGCCGGCAAGCAACCCATACCAAAGCGCAGCAAGTTTTCTCGAGCAGTAAGTATCGGGTCTTACAGTCGGTAAACTTTTTGCTAAGGTAATAAATGGCATGCTCTTTTCGACCAGACTCGTCATGTTGGCCCAGTACGCACCCCATTGAGTTATCCAAAACAGTCAGATACATGATTAGCGGTCTTCCTTCGACGGGTGGCATCAGGATAGGAGGTTCTAGCAAATACTCCTTGATTTTATCGAAAGCAACTTGACAGTCATCATTCCATTTAACCACCTGATCTTTCTTCAATAGCTTGAAGATTGGCTCACAGGTAGATATTAGGTGAGAAATGAACCTTGCAATGTAGTTTAGACGTCCCAAGAAACCTCTGACCTCCTTCTCAGTGCGAGGGGCATGAATTTCTTGTATAGCTTTGACTTTGGAAGGATCAACCTCGATGCCTTTGTTGTTGACGATGAAACCTAGAAGTTTACCGGATCGGACTCTGAAAGTGCACTTGTTTGGATTCAGTTTGAGCTTATACTCCTTCAACCTGACAAACAACTTTTGCAAATGGTCGAGGTGTTCTTCTTCCGTCTGTGATCGGGCTATCATGTCATCTACGTAGACCTCTATCTCATGATGTATCATATCATGAAACAAAGCTACCATGGCACGTTGATAGGTTGCCCCGACATTCTTCAGTCCGAATGGAATCACTTTGTAGCAGAACGTACCCCACTGTGTAACAAAAGTAGTTTTCTCCATGTCTCTAGGTGCCATTTTGATCTGGTTGTAACCTGAAAATCCGTCCATGAAAGAAAATACCTTGTGCTGAGCTGTATTGTCAACCAAGATGTCAATGTGCGGAAGTGGAAAATCATCTTTAGGGCTGGCCCTGTTTAAGTCTCTGTAATCCACGCATATTCTGACCTTGCCGTCCTTCTTAGGTACGGGTACAATGTTAGCAACCCATTTTGGATAGGAAGTAACAACAAGAAATCTAGCATTGAACTGCTTCATAACTTCTGCTTTGATCTTTTCTGACATGTCGGGCCTCATGCGACAGACTTTCTGTTTAACTGGTGGACAGTCTTCTCTTGTGGGTAGACAGTGAACCACAATATCTGTATCGAGTCCCGACATGTCTTCATATGACCAGGCGAAGATCTCAACATATTCATTCAACAACTGAACTAGGCGCTCTTTGACACTTGGTTCTAGGTTGGCACCCACTATGACTTCTTTTCTGTCTTCCTCAGTACCTAAATTGATTGTCTCTAACAGCTCCTCGTGAGGCAGAATAGCACTTTCTTCCTGTTGTAGCAGTCTAGCCAATTCTCCCGGCACCTCACAATCTTCCTCACCTTCGTATTCGGCATGGTAGACCAGATCTTCAGAGTCACTGAAGGCCATAGCAGAATTGTTACCAATGGAATCCGGAATGG
Source organism: Vicia faba (assembly GCA_948472305.1). NCBI lineage: Eukaryota > Viridiplantae > Streptophyta > Magnoliopsida > Fabales > Fabaceae > Vicia > Vicia faba. The sequence continues at coordinate 727,002,501 of OX451736.1, forward strand.
AAGGGTACCTGCATTTGTGAGTGTGGGTGTGTGTAAGGGATAGCCACCTTTAAACAAATAAAATGTAAAAATAAAGACAATGAACACAAAAGTTTATATGTGAAAACGTCCATGATTCATTAAAATGGCATATGAAGATGAAAAATCAAACCCTTACAAATGGACCTATGTGCCTCGGGTAAGGCACAAGCTTAAAAGTGTATGAATTGTTTGAGAATTATTACAAACCAACAGAAATGTTTGAAAGATAAATTACTGCGGTATGAAAGTAGTAGGAACAAAGTCTTTTGCTTCCCAGTTGCACAGTCCTCCGCCAACAGTAGGGAAAATCCAGTCTTCTAGGCTGCCCTCCTCTTCACTATCCTCCAAAGCATTGACTCCATGATGGGTGATCTTCACTGGTGGCCCTCCAACACGGGAGCGGCGTATAGCCTTTTGAGGAGAAGAAGTGAACCTCAAGCCGAATTTATCTGATTTGAAAGGAAAATCTGGAAGTTGCCCCCAGATTGTGCTTCCTCCTTCCTCAATCACAACCTTTGCATCTTTGAGAGATGACATCTGAGGCGGAGGTCTGGTAATCATGGGCACAGAAGCCACTGTCTTGGTTGCCGCAATCTCCTGAGCTACCTCTTCAAAATGCTGAAAAGGGGTTTCGATGAATTCGCCATACATAGCGGAAAGAATTTAGATGGCTTATCATGTATTCCTCTTCGCCATGAACAGTTATGATTTTCCCCTGGACATGGTACTTGAGCATTTTATGCATAGTAGAAGTGACGGCTCCAGCATTGTAAATCCAAGGTCTTCCCAACAAGCAAGAATAGGAAGGACGAATGTCCATCACATAGAATCTGGAGTTGAAGGTTTTAGTTCCCACTTTAATCGGGATGTCCACCTCCCCGTGAATCATCCTTTTAGAACCATCAAAGGCTCTGACAATTATATTGCTGGGTTTCAGGGTTAAGCCTTCATAATCCAGTCTATCCAAGGCTTTCTTCGGCAAGACATTTAAAGATGACCCAGTATCAACCAAAACATGAGCTAGGGTGGTTCCCCTACACTCCACCGAGACATGCAAAGCGTCATTATGTTTTCTCCCTTTGGAGGTCAAATCTGCATCAGAGAATCCTAGACCATTGTCAGCTGTTAAGCTAGCTACGCATTCCTGGAACTGATCCGCGGAGGTTTCTTGTCTAGGGTCTAACAAAGAAGAGGCTGACTACGCTGAAAAACAGTATCCTCCTGCTGATAAAAAATATAAACAGCTGGAGGATCGTCTCAACGCCATGGAAATTCAGAGAGTACCTGGTCTGGATTTTGAAGAATTAGGGTTGGTTTCTAGAGTGATCATTCCACCAAAGTTCAAGGTTCCCTCATTTTCTAAATATGACGAAGTTTCATGTCCTAATCTGCATCTGAGGTCTTATCTCAGGAAGATCCAACCTCACACAGCTGATAGGAATTTGTGGATGCATTTCTTACAGGAAAGTTTATCGGGGACTCAATTGGAATGGTTCTATTAGCTGGAAGGAACCAACATACGCAACTGGGAGGATCTGGCTCCTGCTTTCTACAGGCAGTACCAATAAAATGCTGACCTCGCTCCAACTCGTACATAACTTCAAAGCATGTCTATGGGTTCCAGTGAGAGCTTCAAAGTTTATACCCGGAAATGGAGAGATATTGCAGGAAGAGTCCAGCCTCCTCTGTCTGATATAGAGTTAGTAGATATGTTCTTGGGTACTTTGTCAGGCCCATTTTTCAACCATATGATTGGAAGCTCTTCAGCTAGGTTCACCGAGCTAATATTGATAGGAGAAAGAGTAGAAGCTGGAATCAAGAGCGGTAAAATTCAAAGGGGTGCATCTTCAAGTGCATGGAAGAAGCCTTTCAGTGGGAAGAAAGCGTTCAATGTTGTGTACATCCAGAAGGGTCATAACAAGAGTAACCACGACCAATCTGTGGGAGCAGTCCTGATCTCTAGTCCTGCATCAGTACGACAACAACAACGGGGAAATCAGCGAAGGCAAGACAAACCCAAGATACATTTTTCCAAAATTAACATGCCACTGTCTCAAGCATTGCAACACATGTTGAGGATAAATCTGATTACATTGATAGGACCTCATCCAAACCCCAAAACTTCTTCTCCTAACTACAATCCCAATGCAAGATGTGCCTATCATTCTGACAGTCATGGGCATGATACTAACGATTGTTGGGTACTGAAATACAAGATTCAAAATATGATTGATGCCAAGGAGATTGAATTCGACCCTCCTGATACTCCCAACGTGATCACTGCTCCCATGCCAAATTATTGAGCGTCCAGTTCATTTTGAATTTTCAATTGTAATTTATTTGTTTATTTACACACTTATCTTCATGTCAGACTTTTGTTACTTACATTAATGCATTGCATATGTTTGTCTTAAATTAATCCATTTGTTTTCACTATATTTAAATTGTGCTTTTATTCCTTTGTTTTCGTGATATTCAACTCTCATTAAAAGTTGCAAGCCTTTAGAGGAAGGATGACAAAAATAATACCATAATCTCATACAGTATGCTTTTGAACAAACTTGGCTGATGATGTATATGCGTTGTTTCAAACCCTAAAACACTGGAGTTATAAGGAAGATAATCCATAGTCAACCCTTTGAGCCAAAGAAGTAGGAGTTTTATTTTTCACACAAATTGAAACCTTTAATCAGAACTTGGGGCAGGGTAGCTTCTCAATTAATCCAAATGCGCGTTCAGTCACAAGCTTTTGCTTCGTACACAATGAATGACATCAAAAACATCCTTGTGAATCAAAAGACGGTGATGGTTTCCCGTGAAATAGGAAGTCATTGTCTCTCAAAAGAAAAGCCCACTGAGTCAAAACCTATGAAGGAGACTCAAGAAAAACTGGGGCACCTCACGGGTTATATTCTCAAAACAAGGATAGTCGGGGGAAAATTAGGGACGATAAATAAAAAAGAGGTCACTAAAAATCTTCGACAGACATGGAAAATGTTGCAGTAATGACTGCCTTCTCAAATAAACTTTCAGTGTCCAAACCATCACCGTAACGTCATTCCAGACTCAATTGGAATTCAGAATGCACAACTAATTGAGTTTAAGACTGAAGAACATCATGAAGAACGGGTGGGTACAAACACACTTTGAGCCTTATCCTTTGTTTCTTTAAACTGTGAACCAGGCCACCTTACAACCCTTTAAAAGTCTTTATTGAAGCATGGGTTGGTTCAAAATCATACTGTTACAAAAGGTATCCTGACTCCTGTAAGGCTTAATGTAAATCTTGAGTTGAATTCATATTCTTACAAAACTATTTTATTTGTTAAAACTGCATTTTCATAACATCAAGACAAACATAAACTTTTCATTATTTGAATATCGTTGTTTGCATATAGCTAATTGTTTGACAACGGAGAAATTCACACGATGAATATCCAGTGAACGAAAAACTCTCTCAATAAACAAATTCACTTCAAATGGAAAAACACTTCCGTTGAAAAATCTTCCATAACCAAGGGGCATAACATGATTATTGTCCAACCCATTCGGGGCAGTCAAGTCAAGATTCCAAGAAATCTCTCATAACCGGAGGCAGATCTCCATCCGAATCACTTGGGGAATTGAACATGAATCCCATCAAAGGGGCATGTACAATCAAGCAAAAAAAAATTTGGCAGTAACTACAACACTTACTACTATGGACAACGATAAATCCCCATAAAGTCTCCTTCATAAGGTGATCCCCGTTGGAGTCTCCAGAGCCACCTCTATAAGGTTATCCCCACAGAATAATCTTCATGGATAAGGGTATAAATCCCATAAATCCAGGTTCATGGATATCTCCACAAAGTTGGATCCATGCAATCACCAGTCAGAGTTTCAACCTCCGAAAAACCTCTCCCCAGCTGAATTGGTCCTAAGAGGGAGCCTTGAGGAGTTCTTCCAGAAGAAAACACCTCCCCAGCAGATTGTCAAATGGGTTTATTTCCCCAACAAACTACGAATCCTCCAGACCAATACAAGTCAACAGATGAAACCTTTTAATCCCCAGTAGAGTCATTGATATCCCCAAAAGTTACTAAAGCCTGTACCCAACTAGATGTCAGTTAACCTCAAGGTCAAAATTGCTGAAACCTGGACCCAACCAGATAACAGTTTAACTTCTTCAAAACACTAACAAAACTCCTCTTCCCCAGTAAAATTTTCCACTATCCCCAGTGAGTTGCTGCAAAGCCTGGAAGCCGGTCAGATAACAGTTAACTTCTTTGTCCCCAAGAAGTTTTTAACTTCCTTTATCTCCAATCAAGAGTATAACTCCCTAGTAGAGCAACGGACAACTAAAACTCCTGAAATCTTTTCCTCAAGCAGAAATTAACACTCTCCACAAAGATTTCTCAAGCCAAAGCCAGTCTTCCCCAGCGGATTTCTCCTCAAACAACAAAACGGGAATCCCTATTAGAAACATTATAAACAAGGTTTGAAGATGTGCATACTCTTCATCCCCAACAACATTCCAGGATTTAACTTCCCAAAGCTCCCCAGCATTTGTCAAGGATTTATTTTTCGAAGCAAAGATACATTTCAATAAATATTTCACATTCATACATCATATTACATACATGATAAATGAATAATATCATTTATTTTGAGAACATCATCAAGCCATGCATACATATGCGTGCAACTAATCCTCTTCCTTGCAGGAAAAAGTCAATCAACAAAAATCCTCTTTTGGAAAATACCATAACCATTTCTCAAAAGGTCAGAGATTAACTCTTGAAACAAGCCAGGGCAACTATCTTTATGGCCAACAAAAAATAAGTTCCAGATTAATACTTGAAACAAGACTGGACAACTATCTGTGAATGACTGATTGTAGATTAATACCTGAAATAAGACAAGACAACTATCTACATGAGCAGATTGAAGATTAACTCCTAAAACAAGCCGGGGAAACTATCTTTCTCAAAAGGTCAGAGATTAATTCGTGAAATAAGCCAAGGAAACTATCTCTATGACCAACAAAAAGCGGGTTCCAGATTAATACCTGAAACAAGACACGACAAATATCTGTGAACAACCGATTATAGATTAATACCTGAAATAAGACAGGACAACTATCTACATGAGAAGATTGAAGATTAACTCCCGAAGCAAGCCATGGAAGCTATATTTCTTTATCAAATAGGTCATAGATTAATTCCTGAAACAAGCCAGGGCAACTATCTCTACGACCAACAAAAAGCGGGTTCCAGATTAATTCCTGAAACAAGCCAGGGCAACTATCTACACGACCAACTGAAGCAATCTTACATGGATTCCTTCTCAAAATTTCCAAATGCAGCTTTACATTGGCTCATTATAAAGCAATTTTACATGGATTCCTTCTCAAAATTTCCAAATGCATCTTTACACGGGCTCATCCTGAAGCAATCTTACACGGGTTCCTTCTAAATTCTAGATGAAGTTTGACACTGACTCATCCCGAAGCAGCCCTACCCAGGTTTCTTCTCATATATTTCCAGATGAAATTTCACACAGACTCATCCTGAAGCAGCCCTACCCAGGTTCCTTCTCATACATTTCCAGATGAAGTTTCACAGGGGCTCATCCTGAAGCAGCCCTACCCAGGCTCCTTCTCATATATTTCCAGATGAAGTTTCACACAGACTCATCCCGAAGCAGCCCTACCCAGGTTTCTTCTCATATATTTCAAGATGAAGTATCACACAAACTCATCCTGAAGCAGCCCTACCCAGGCTCCTTCTCATATATTTCCAGATGAAGTTTCACACAGACTCATCCTGAAGCAGCCCTACCCAGGCTCCTTCTCATATATTTCTAGATGAAGTTTTACCCAGACTCATCATGAAGCAGCCCTACCCAGGTTCCTTATCATACATTTCCAGATGAAGCTTCCCATGGACTCATCATGAAGCAGCCCTACCCAGGTTCCTTCTCATACATTTCTAGATGAATTTTCACACGGACTCATCATGAAGCAACCCTACCCAGGTTCCTTCTCATACATTTCTAGATGAAGTTTTACCCAAATTCATCCTGAAGCAGCCCTACCCAGGCTCATTCTTATACATTTCCTGATGCAGTTTCACACGGACTCATCCCGAAGCAATCTTACACAGATTTCTTCTCATACACTTCCAGATAAAGTTTCACACAAACTCATCTCGAAGCAGCCCTACAGAGGTTCCTTCTCATGAATTTCCAGATATAGTCCCACACGGATTCATCCTGAAGCAGTCTTACACGGATTCCTTCTAATATATTTCCAAACACGGCTTAACACGTGTCCATTCCAACATGTCATTCAAAATTAAATTGACCAAAGATTTATTCTGATACTCCTCCCAGTTACATTCAAGCTTAGACTTAGTATAATTTCTATCAATAATCACCTTTGGATGGCATCTTTAAGCCCATCTCCGATAACTTTCCATCATCTCTCCAATTGGACCATATAGTTTCCATGGATCATATTGGGTTTTCAAGCATCAAGTCAAATAGGAAACTGTTGAAAGGGAAAAGCAGATAAAAATGATTTTGACAAATCGAAGAAGAGCAAGTTTGCTTCGATCGAAAAAGCAATGGCTTCCTTCATGCTTGCTTTGATCCACAAGGAAATGGCTTCCTTCATGCTTGCTTTGATCCACCTCTAAACCCTTCGACACTCATAGTTTCTACACTATGAATTATAATTTTAGGTTTGGAGATTTGAACTTTCGATCACTTAATCAACTGATGGTTACTGGTAGGAAAGAAATCCAGAAATTCTTTCGTTATGACTATGCCAATGAGATTATCTTGCATGCTCAAAGTGGCATATTCAGATGAATGTGGTCCATTCAAAGGACACACAATTGGTGGAAACAAATATTGTTTTGTCTATTGATAAGTTTAGTTGAAGGTTATAGGTGGACCATTCGAAGAACATACATTGGTGGATTCAAAGGACATACAATTAATGGTCCATTCGAAGGACATACAATTGGTCCATTCGAAAAACACACAATTGGTGGATTCGAAGGATATACAATTAATGGTCCATTCGAAGGACATACAATTGGATTCGAAGAGCATACAATATGGTCTATTCGAAGGACATATAATTGGTCCATTCGAAAAACACACAATTGGTGGATTCGAAGAACATACAAATGGTCCATTCGAAGAACACACAATTGGTGGATTCGAAGAACATACAATATGGTCCATTCAAAGGGCATACAATTGGTCCATTCGAAGGACACACAATTGGTGGATTCGAAAAACATACAATATGGTCCATTCAAAGAACATACAATTGGTCCTTCGAAGGACATACAATGGGTCCATTTGAAGAATACGCAATTGGTGGAAACAAGTATTGTTTTGTCTTTTGATGAGTCTAGTCGAAGGCTACTGAACAAAGTCCTATTTGATGCAAAGCCCAAGTTTGTTGTACTGTCCACAAAGCAGCCTAAAACCATGTCAAAAAATAGTTTGCTATACTGCTATGGAACAGCCCCGCACCAAGCTGCCACAACACTCCAAAACTGCTGCAAACCAGTCCAAGCCTGCATTATCTCAACCCCATATTTGCACCAAATTAACATACAAGAGCTGCATAAAAAAAGGCTATGAAGACAACACACCCAACTTGTTCAATTTTTATTTATTTTTCCCCCCAAAACCCCAACAAGACTCTTCTATAAATAAATTGGTTTCATAACACATCCAAGGGGGCTTTTTGACAAACAAAGAGAGGCTTTTTGGCAAGGCAAAGGGAGAAGAGGAGAAAAATAAAGAGAGAGGAGAGAACACTTAAAACACTCTTAAACCCAGAACCAAAATATACAACACCTTTATTTGTTCTCTCTTTCGAATCCAAATTTTCATATCCTTCGAACTCAGGTTCCTTCCTTCCTTAGAATTCAAGAATATTCAGGGCAACAACTCAAAGTTCAAAACACCAACTCCAGATCAAGGTTAGTCTTCCTGACTTTAAACCCTTCATTTCAAGCATAACATATAAATAACCATTGCCTTCGAAGCTAACCTTTCATTTGTCTTCCTTTCTTGTCAATTATATGTTAAAAACTAACTTGTACAGACCATAAAACAATGTTGGAGTAAAAAATAACAGCATGGTTCGACACAAAGCCTTAGGCTTCGAACACACTGCTTTACAGTCCCAAACGAAAGAAAACAAAAAAAGGTAGGAATTGAAGAGTGTATCTTTTGAAACGCACCGATTTGCAGGCCCAAACGAAAGAAAGCAAAAGGGGTGTGTGAATCGAAGGACATATGCTCCGAACATACTGCATGAATCGCAATACTTGTTTTTCTCTCTTTTGTGTTGTTTTTGTTTTTTTTATAATATATTTATTGCTATTCAATATGGTTGTAATAATTAGGACTTTTATTGCTTTCCGACCCCCATTTGTAAATTTGTATACCCCATCCCCAAAATATGTAATAGCGTAGGACATTTATTTTCCGCAATTTACCGCTTTTTATATAAAATGATAGTAATTAGGGTGTGTATGGAAAGATTTAAAATCAACAAGTAGACAACCATAATTCAAGACTAAAATGCATGCAATTAAACACACTATTCACACACGTGCACCTCTAGGGTAACCTCGCTTGTTTCCTCGGAAAATAGTCATGTCCCTCAAATATAGGCATTTTAGCAAAGACCCTCGATAAAAAAAGATCATAGTCCCTCGATGTCCCTCGATGTTACCTTCAGTAAATGATCTAGTCCCTTACAAAAATTGCTAAAATGTCTCATAAGTTGCCTTTTATGACTATACGATTGACCCACGCCCGTCCCTTCACAACCAATGATGGGGCTTCTTACCAAATCAATGGTAAGATACCAACATCTAAAGGAGGAGGAAAATAACATATACCTTTTGAGTAGGTAGGACGCTCGTAGTTGCTTGCTCGCAAACTAAAACCATTTCCACACTTACACTTTCAAAACATCTTCAAAAAACATCTCTTTGAACTATTTTTAAAACTAACACTTTGTATGCATTCTTATAGAAACGAGAATCATTATAAAGTTTACCTAAACAAAGGCATTTTCAAAATACTCTCAAAACCCACCATAAAAAACATTTCAAACAAAGCAATTTTAAAAGTGATATAGTAAGAAACTAAGAGCCCGTAGATAACTACATATGAAAAGGGTGCTAACACCTTACCTTTTCATAACTTACCCCCTGAACTCATGAAAAAAATCTCAAAGGTCTTTCCTGTTCTTTTCACCCTTTCCTTTATTGGGCAAAATAAAAGTCGGTGGCGACTCTTGCTATCCACAACAATTGCGATAAAACGCAAAACACCCATGCCAGTTCTCCCACCGTAAGCGCCCGACTTTCCTCTTTATCAACCTCACCTGGCCACATCCATTTGACATATACCATCACAACAAAGGTGCTGAAATATTTCTTCCTCTGTACCCTTATCAATATTCGTGCAAACAACACAAGGACAATAAAAGATACCATCATTGTCAGGAAGATGTTTATCAGTGAATTTAAGAACTTTTTTCTCATAAACCAGACCTAATCTATCGGATTTCATCCAATTACGATCCATAACAACTTCTGAAATTTATACACTATTGTACCCCAAAATTTGCCCTCTCTTTTATCAAGGGTTCTCATGGGTTTGATCAGACAAGCCCACCTCCTAAACACTGAGACCACAAATTAGGGTTTTGACTGAAGTTGACTGATCATTGACTTTTGACCTAATACACAATCTAATGGTCTCAAACATAACACGTTGACCTAATTTCAGGATTCAAATAATTTCTCAAGATTAAAAGATTGATAATTAAATTTTTGATCAACTGATGAAAAGTCAACTGATACACAAAAAGTCAAACTTCAAGAAATTCATCAAGACATTCGAAAATATCAAACTTGATCATCAAGAATCAAGAAAGTCAAGAAAGTCCATAAAAGTCAAAGTTTTCCATACTTAGAAATTTTCTAAGTGTTTTTACACTTGATAATTTCATTACTTCATGACATTTTTTCACCAAGATGCAAGATGGTTCAAAGAAAACTTTCAACATGAAATTTGTAGATCTTGATAAATTCTACAACTTTGTATTATATGGCTGAAGTCCAAAAAATGCTTAGATTTGAAGATATAGGCTCATGAAGTCATGCCATTTTTTGTATAAACACTTAGAGAAATTTTCAACAGCTTTGGTCAGATTTTTGTCCCAACTTCTCTGCCAATTTTCATCAAGTTCCAATTTTATTTAGCCAAAGTGGTCAACATGAAAGTTGAAGACAATGTTTCAAGCTTTCTAAAACATAAAAGACCATAAATTTATCATACTTGGGCTAGGAGATTCAAAGGCATGAAGTTGGGAATCCATTCTTGAATTACAAGTCATTTTGGTGAAGAACACATAACCCAATCTACATGCTATGATGCATAATCTTGCTTTGCAGGCCTTCTAACTTGCATATATCACCATAATTTAATGTTTACACAAACTTTTGAGCTATGGTCCATTTGATTTAAGCATTGTCCAAATGATTTTTCCATTTTTGGCACAAATTTAACACTGCCATTCTTGCAAAGTAGCATTAATCACAAAGCCACCTCTTCTTGAGCCTCTAACTTGTTCCTTCTACACACACTCAACATACAAAATCAGATAAGCATGCTTAAAGTATCCAACAACTCTATGAAGTAAAGTACAAAGCATTGGAACTATGATCTTCAAGCTTGCTTCATTTACAATCCAACCCAACCACAACATGTGATATTGCAAATCTGATCAACCCTTGTCTTAAAACCTCTTGCCTATAAATAGAGAGATCATTTGCAAGACAAAAGGGGATGAACAAACCGTCAAAACCCCTTTACTCTCAAAAAATTCAGAATTTTCCATAAAACCTTCATTTTTGAGCTTTGAAGTCTAAATCTTTGAACCTCTCACACCTTGCAAGTTTTTCCCAAACAAGTCATCCAAATACTTCACATACATCATATAGAAGTTGTTCAAACACAAGAACAACTTATGTAACATCATTATCACCATCTTCCAAACTCAAAAACAATACCTTGCAACTTGACTTGGTTGGAGTGATTCAACAACTTTCAGCACAAAGTGAGGATTAACATAGTTTCAAGAAGGTCCAAGGGAGCTCAATCAATCACCACTTTTCACCCGGAAACATATATGCATGTTCTAAAGTTTTCACTTCAAGAGGTAAATTTTCTCAAACTGTAATATCTTTGTCCATACATCATTTGCTTTCGTTTTCAAAAGGATATAACATGACATATTAGAGAGAAAACTTAGTAAAAACGCAGGACAGGGGCTGACACGGGCACCCATGTCATACGACACGGCCCGTGTCAAGTCAGCTGGGTTGGAAATTTGGCAAACAAGGCAGGACAGGGGCTGACACGGGTGTTCGTGTCACACGACACGGCCCGTGTCAACTCAGCTGGGACAAAAAATGCGCAAGGGGTATTGGAAAGATCCTAACACGGGTGCCTGTATCCGGTGACACGGCCCGTGTCGCGTAGGTATAAGAAATCCTGATTTTTGAGACTTTTGCTATAATTTTGGATCATTAAAGGTACACTAGACATTTTGCATTATTGGGAAATGACTTAACACCATAAAACTTTTTTCTATACAAAACATCAAAAATATTCTTTTAAATGATTAACTTCTTTTAGGATTAAAACTAAATTAGACTTAGGTTTATTTAATCTTCTTATTAATCAACTTAGACTTTAGGTTTTATTTAATAATTAATTAACTCCTCTTGTAAATTAATTATATTGATTAAATTAACTACAAAACCTTTTCTATCAAAAAAACCCTATAAAAAACAATTTCCTTTCACTTTACATTTTCTTGCGCATTTTACTACTTTGCATTATAAATTATGTAATTGTCAAAGCCTTGTAATAGTATTTAAGGTTTATTTTTACTTGTCATCCCCATTTGTAAGTTTGTATCCCCCATTCACCAAAGTATTGTAATAGCATAGGACATTTAAATTCCACAATTTATCAATTTCCATATGTTGTACCCCGAAATTTTCCCTCTCACTAATCAAGAATTTTCTCACAAGATCTCCTTGGGCTCAAGAATGCACTAGGGTCTGATCAGCTCAAGACACCTCCTCATGCACTGATGACCAAAATTAGGGTTTGAGTTTGAACAAGGATTTTTGGACTATCAATGCTTCATATGAATTTCAAGGATCATTATGGACCCCCAATATTATTCATGACAAGTTTCAAGCCTTGGATCACACTTTTGATCAGTCAATTGAACAGTTGATCTAAAAATCAACTGTATTGGGGAAAAAGTCAACCATAGCCAATTTACAGTCAAACTTCATAATTTTTTATCCACATCAACATTTTAGACCCATATTTATCATTTGATCAAGTTTGGACCATAATTCCTCAATAAATTTGATCAAATCTCCAAAAGGGCAAAATGGTCAAAATTAGGGTTTTGACTAGGAAGGGGCAACTTCTGATTTTTGACCTAGCAAATGATCAATTGGTTTAAGGTATGATCTCAATAGTCCAATTACATTATTTTTACCTAATGATATAATTCAAAATATTGCAAGTCCATTGGATTGACAGATGAATTTTGCAGTCAACTGATTAAAAGTCAACTGTATACTGAAAAGTCAAACTTTGACTTTTTGGTCAAATTCAAGTGCCAAAGATCATAATCCATCAAAACATATCAAAATGTGAAACTTATTCATCAAGAAATCAAAAAGTCAATATTTCATTTTGAAAAGTCAAAATTTCTAAACTTAGAAATTTTTCTAAGTGTTGGAAATTTCATGTTTTTTCATAACTTTGATCCAAATTTTCACCATGATGCAAGATGATTCAAGAGAACCATACAACATTAAAGTTGTAGATCTCCATTAAATCTACAACTTTGATTCACACAACTTCTCCTAAAAATGCTTGGATCTCAAGATATAATTTTGTGAATACATGCTCATGAACTAAAAATAACTTAGTGAAATTTTGCCCTAGTTAGGCAGATTTTTTACCTAACTTCATGACACTTTTTCACATAGTTCCAAGGGTAATATTCAAAATCAATTCAAAGATGAGTTATAAATCACATTGCAAGCTTTCCAAAATGTCCAAGAACTCCTTGAGATCATTCTTGAGTAGGGAGAATCAAAGAGATGAAGTTGGTGTTTTGTCACTTGGATTTCAAGCCATTTTGAGAAGAACATTGGATCCAATCTCCAAGCATGATGTAAAAATATCACTTTGCAGGCTTCTAACTTGACTTTAAATCCATAGTTAAATTTTTTCACAACTGTTGGAAGCTTTAATCCAAGCATTCAATGCATTGTACAAGAATAATTCCATTTTGGGAAGAAAGGCAACATTGCCATTTTAGAAAAGCAAGCTTTATGCAAAGTCAGCTTGCATTGAGCCTTGCATTTGTTCTTTCTGCACAAACACACTCTACACAATTAGAACAAGTGTGTTTAAAGGTTTTAGCCACCCTATAAACCTTGTACTCCACATTGAAACCATGCTTGCTAGCTTTGCTTCAAAAACAAGTAACCAAGCAAAAACATGTGAGTTTCAAATTATGAGTTGTTACAAGCCTCAAAACCTCTTCCTTATAAGTATACACACTATTTGCAAGTTGACATACAAATACTATTTCCATGAAACTTCCTCCAACATTCCAAAACCAAAAACCTGTTCAAGAATACCATTAACATACAGTTTTGAACCAAAACTCATGATCTTCATTTCCACTCGTGTGTTTTGAAAACTAATCACTCAAACACCTTCTATACATCATACCAAAGCAATCCAGGCCCCTGTTTCAAGACTGTAGCTCCTCCATCATTATTCACCATTTTCAAAAACCAAGCTTGCAGGTTGACTTGAGTAGAGAAATTCAGGGACATTCAAGGCAAAGTAAGAGTTGGGATACACTCAAGGAGGTCCAGGAAAGCTAAACAGATCCTCAGGCCATCTCAAAAGTTGCTCAAACTCCATTCAAGACTCCAGCTGCAAGAGGTAAAAACTCAAACTTCTATCTCTTTATACAAGCATCATTTAATCCTGATTTGTGAAAACAAAATGTAGATATCCTTGCTCTAAAGCTAACCATGTTCATAGTTTCCATTTATATTGACTGTATATAGAGAATTTTGGATTTGAAATTTCTGAGAAAATTAGGTTTCAATTTAGGGCCAGTAAAATTAGATTTTATCTTTGACATTTAGCCTACATAAGTTATATGGTTGAATTCGTGGGAAGAAACACCACAACTTTCATGTTTGAACTTTCCATTTTTATGGAGAAATAAGGAAGATACAGGTGGTCCGGCTAGGCTCAAGGTTGAAGACGAAGATGCCTTCAGAAAGCAGTTTCTAATATATATTTATGCTTTGATTATATGACCGGATGAAACAGCCATCCCAGTGGCAAGCGCGCGCGTACTAAGGCATATGTTACCTAAAGGGCGAGGGTTCGAACCAATGTGAACCCCCCTTTTGCATTTTTCCATTTTTTCTGATTTTTTCTAACATCTTTTTGCAAGCGCTGGGCCCTTTGGGCCTCGCATTTTTTTTGTTTTTGCTAGCATACTGCCCTGTTTACTTGTGACACCCCTTGGCCCATTTTATTTTTATTTATTTCTTTATTTCTTTTTCTTTTAAATATATTTTCTAAAATGCCAAAAAAAATCATAAAAAATATAAAAAATATAGATTCATATTTTGACCTAATTTAAATATTTTTCCACATATAAAATTTATTTTATTCATTATACTTTATTTACTTTTATTAATTTCCTTGTAAATTAAATTAAAACTAGATTATTATTTATCTAAATATATTTATTTTAATATAAAAAAGACCAAAAATATTTCATAACACCACATATTATTTTCATGACAAAAAATATAAAAAATACTTTTATTTTCTTTCTTTAAACTTATTTTCTTTTAATCAACTAAAATAGATTTAGGGTTTTATTAAAAAAAACATTTTCTTAATTAATTTCTTTCCTTAATTAACTTAAGTTAATTTTATTTAATTATATTTCTCTAATTAGGTTTAGGTTAAAACTTTTTCATATAAAAATCCAAACACAAAAAAATCATTTCTTTCAATTTGCATTTGCACTTTATATATTTCTTCAAGTATTTGTACAATATTCAATTTGGTTGTAATAGATTAATTAGTTTTATATTATTGCAATCCCCATTCATAAATTGTATACCCCACAAATGTTGTAATAGCATAGTAGTTTTAAATTTTGCAATTTATCGCTTTTACATAATATGCTAGTAATCAGGGTTTGTATGGGAAGATAAAATCAATCAAATAGAAAACTCTAATTCAAAACAAAAACATGCATGAAAATGACACACTTGCACACAAACACCCCTAGTGTTATTTCACTTGGTTGCCTTATACAAAATAGCCATATTACGCATGTAAGATACCTTAGCAAAAACAAACAAATACAAGATCATAGTCCCTCGATGATGCAATCTATGTTGCCTTTACAAATGATCTTACTCCCTTAAAAAGAATGCTAAGATACCTTGCAACATTGCTAATCATGGTTATACGATGACCCACGTCCGTCCCGTTTACATCCAAAGATAGGGTTGCTTACCAAACCAATGGTAAGACGACAATGTCAAAGGAAAAGAAAATGAACAAGAAAGACATTTGAGTAGGTAGATTGCTCCTAATTACTTTCTCCATTTTAAAAACAAACATCCTTTCTATTTTCAAAATAAACACCTACACATTTCAAAACATCTCACAAACTTGAAAACATTTTCAAAAGATCAACATCTTTGTATACATTCTTACGAACGAGAATCATTACAAATATTGCCTAAACAATGGCCTCTTTACAAAATACTTTCAAAAACCACACAAAGCACAATTTCAAACAAATGCAAGTGACCTAGCAAGTAACTAAGATCCCATGGAAAACCTTGGATGAAAAGGGTGCTAATACCTTCCCTTTTCATAACTTACCCCCCGAACTCAAGAAATAATCTCAAAGGTCTTTCCTATGCTTTTCACCTTTCCTTTTGGATAAAAGAAAAGTCGATGGCGACTCTTGCTAACCGCAACATTTGCAATCAAATGCAAAACCCTTAAGTCAGTTCTCCCACCATATCACACCATATTATTGTTAGTAATTTGGGTTTGTATGGCAAGATCTTAAAATCAATACTAGACAACCCTAATTCAAAGACAATATACTTGAAAACAAAACACTTAGCACACATGCACCTTTAGGGTAACCCACACTTGTTTCCTCGGATATAAATAGTCATGTCCCTCGAACGTGAGATGTTTTAGCAAAGACCCTTGATTAAAAGATCATAGTTTATCGATGACCCTTCAAAGTTTCCTTCGGTAAATGATCTTAGTCCCTTACGATAATTACTAAAAAACCTTACAAGTTGCCTTCTATGATTGTACGATGACCCACACCTGTCCCTTCACATCCAATGATAAGTCTCTCTATCAATCAATGGTAGACAAGCACTATCTAGAGGAGAAGGAGAAGAACAAAGACTTTTTGAGTAGGTAGATTGCTCGTAATTGCTTGCTCACAAACATTTCAAAACCAACAACTTTCAACACACAACACTTTCTTGAAATGTTTTTCAAAGTTAAACGCTTTGTATGCATTATTATAGAGACGAGAATCATTAAAAAGTTTTCCCAATGATGGCACTTTTCAAAATATTCTCAAACAAACACATTCATAAAAGCATTTCAAAAGTGACCAAGCAATTAAGAGCCCGTAGATAACTACGGATGAAAAGGGTGCTAACACCTTCCCTTTTCATAACTTACCCCCTAACTCAAGAAATATTCTCAAAAGGTCTTTCCTGTTCTTTTCACCCTTTCCTTTATTAGATAAAAGAAAAGTCAGTGGCGACTCTTGCTATCCACAACATTTGTGATAAAACGCAAAACACCAAGTCAGTTCTCCCACCGTATCACATACACATATAATAATGTGAGTGACACACAAAAATCTAATCCTAAAGCAAATCTAAACCTAAATCATATTAAAAATGTACTCTCATACTGACTTGAGCATATATACAAAGAAAAAAGGAATGAAGATATTGAAGAGTACCGTACTTCGAAGCTGAAGAGTCTTATGCACGTAAGGAATGAAGATGTTAAAGAGTTTCATACTTAGAAGCTGAAGAATCAAATAAACAAAGACGTTGAATATTTAAGCATATACAACATAAAACAAGAAAAAACGAAAGAGGATGTTAAAGATTACTGTACTGGGAAGCTGAAGAAACAAATGAAAGAAGAGGGTGAAAATTTGAGCTCCAAATGAATGGATACGAAGATGGTAAAGATTACGCCACCTCTGCCGTCTGTAGATCGCTTTCTCACCTAGGGCGTCTTTTTATGAAATAAATATGAAATAAGTTTTATTTTAATTTATCAGTAAACCTTTTAATCACGGTTGGACTAAGAGAACATAGTGGAAAGTTAAGCCCTCTAACAATGATTGGTGTATTCACTATTGTTGAATCATTTACAATTTATTTTTTAAATAATGGAGATAGGTGGCACACTCTTAATGTACTAAAAAAATTTGAAAAATGCAGTTGTTGGGAATCGAAGCATGCTACATATCAATTTTTACTATGGTGTTTAAAATCAACCATCATTAAATTACTGTTTATAAATCCAGCAACTCACTGGGCACAAAAATTTTAACCTATCACTATGGTGTATATGAATATGTTGTAACCATGATGTTGTTGTTTGCACGTTTTGTAGTAGTGTTACTTTGATCTTTGTCATGGTTTTTGTATTGATCTCGGTCTTCTAATAGAGTTTTCTCCACAATGCCTGTACAATCAAATGCTTCTACCTCTACCAATCTTGGATTAAATTCATCAGAGGTAACATGGATTGATTCTTCTATAGTTAGGGTTTGGTAATTGAAGATTCTAAAAGCTTTAATAGAAGTGGAATATCCTAAGAATAGATCTTCAAATGCTTTAGCATGGAATTTTCCAATGTTATCCTTCATGTTATTAAGGACAAAGCACTTGCACCCAAAAACATGGAGGTGATAAATATTATGTTTCATTCCTTTATATAATTTTTAGGGCGCCAACTTTAGAATCAGTCTTATTAAGATATGATTAATCATATAGAAATTAATGCTTACTACATCAACTAAGAAATACTTAGGAAGAATAGTTTCATTGAGCATCATCCTTGCTATCTCATCGAGATATCTATTTTTTGTTCCATTACCCCTATTTTGTAGGGGAGTTAGGGGAGCATATAAAATATTCTCTATGTCATTCTCATTACAAAAGTTATTAAATTCCACAATTTTAAATTCACATCTTTGATCACTTCGGATAGATGCAATGCTTAAGCATTTTTTGTTTTAGATAACTTTGGCTAATTTTCAAAAGGCAACGAAGTGTATTATTTATGAAATAAGAAATTTTTCCACTATTACAAGGTGCCGCGGTGAAAAATAGAGGGACCAAGCTATTGAGAAACTTGACTCACAAAGACTTAAAGAAGTCACCACCGAATTATATTGTTTCCAAGGAAAAGGGAAAAGATCGAAACCATATTGTTTAACATGCAATGCAAGAAGTAAAGACCAAAAGAAAAGCATAAGGAAGAGATCCAAGGTACGAGGGTTAGTTATACAAAGGGGAGATATTAACACCCTATATATCTATAGTACTCTATAGAAACCACTTATAATATCTGTTTTTTAGTTTAAAATTATTTGTTTTCTAAATGAGTGTGGAGATGGGAAAAGAAAATATTTTTATTATATTTTTGTTTGAAAAGACAAAGTCTTATACCTACGTACCAATTAATGATCAAATCCCCGTAGTTCGTGGTAAAAATAATAAAATATTTTGTTGTGGTTGATTTTAGGAGGGAAAATATTTCATTATATTCTAGAGAGAAAGCTCAACTAATACCACCACAAGTATGAGAATATGAATCTTGCATCATCATGAAGGAAGGGCTAATAACTTGAATATAAAGATCAACAAGTTTCCAACAAACAAATTCACGTAGAAAGAATCACATTTACTTCAATAATTACTATAGGAATAGGAGAATCATATCTCAATTATAAAGAGGGTTTATATCTAATCTCTTTGAGAAAAGGTTTTAAATTTAAAATCCAAGCGGCAAAAATGTTTGGGTGAGGTTGAGTCACTTTTAGTATTTTGAAATTGTTTTAATATCTTTAAGTATATTGAAGTATTTGATTAAAAAGAAAGTTTCAAAATGCAATGACACAAGGTCAAGGTTTTTATATGAAAGTCTTTAAAGTTTTAAAATAATTTTTTTAGGATTAGAAAGTTCCTTTAGAGCATATGAGAATACATAGAGTGATTATTCACAAATGTTTTATACAAAGGGGAATGCACATGCTTATAACTATAAAGTCAATAATACTATCCTTTTCCTTGGATTTTGAGGGCACGAGTATTTAACATTTAATTACTAACACAATAGCAAATACACATCAAAAGGGTTAAGCACAAAGGGGGAGGTTAGCATGCTTATCAAGTAAAAATTGTGACAAAAGACAGAATAAACAAACAAGTAAACAAACAAGCATGGTATCACTTTGGTTTAATGAAGTTTATGAAGGAAATACATCCTTAAAGGGGAAGTAAACTCAAGGCACATGGATATACAACCAAGGGGGATAAGTCATGAATCATGGATTAGGGTTTTTGAACAAGTTATGGCTTATCATAAAAAAGTCAAGTCCTAAACCTAATAAAAATCAAATTCTTCATGGTACAAATATACACAAGGGTCATGTTATCAAGAAACATTCATTAAAGACATGGGGTGGTCATCCAAAAAGATTTTAATTGAGAAATCAACAAGGAACCAATGAAAAAAGTCTTTTAAAACTATAAAAAATGACAAATTTTAAATTAAATAAAAAGGGTTAAATCAATATTTTTGAGATTTTTCCTTATATTCATAAAATAGAGGTAATAAAATAGGAGTGTGCAAAAAATTGGCTCAAAAAAGATTAATTTGATTGATGAAAAAATTAAAGAAAATTGCAAAAAAAGGTGAAAAACGTGAAGAAAAACAAATTATAAAAATAGGGGTGGGAACCAATAGGTTCGAATCCACTCCCTATAGGTGACAAACGCGCATTTTCTACCACTGGAGTGGCTGTTTCATCCGGTCATATAACAACAACCACTAAATATGTTATAAACTTGTTTTCAGAAATTTTAATTTCCTCTTCTTTTTCTTCCTCGTGCGGATAACAACAACAACAACAACATTTTTAAATTTGTAAAACCTTCAATTCTCAACCATTTAAAAAACTACAAATATCAAAGTTGCTTGAAATTTAATCACAAATTCAACCATACCATTTATTTTAACTAACACTCAAAGAATAAAAAGAACTTTACTCAGTACCAAAACAAAACCCTAACAGTTTAGAGCTTCGATTCTCACTCCACAGGAAAAATTAATGAAAATTAATGATATGGTTAGCTTCAGGGCATTGATATCTACATTTTATCTTTTGAAATCAAACGCAAATGATGCATGTATATGGATATTACAGTTTCCAAAATTTACCTAATTGTAGAAAGTCTAATGTTTATTCTATGGCCTTTTAACGCAAATTAATAATGGATTAAACTTGTTAGGACCTCAAGGAACCTATTCCAATTCTTACTTTATGCTGAAAGTTGTTGAATCACTCCAACCAAGTCAAGTTGCAAGCTTCATTTATGGAGTTTGAAGGATGGTGATGATGTTGTTACAGAAGTGTAACAGGGGTATGGATGAGTTCTATATGATGTATGTGAGGTGTTAGGATGATTAGTTTGCAAAGATATGGCAAGGTTTGAGAGATTCGAAGAAATGGCTCTTTTGGAGCTTTTATGGAGTTTTTGAAGAATTTCAGAATTTGAGAGAGTTTAGAGGTGTTTTGGAGCTGTGAATTAGTTGTTATGAAGTGTAAATGATATCTCTATTTATAGACAAAACTCATAGGTAATGAGATGATTTGGTTCTTAAGTTATCAGGTTATGGTTTTGGTTCAAAGGCAAATTTTGAGTTATGTGAACTTCCATGGTTTCAAGGCACAGTATAAAGAGTGGATGGATGAAGAGACATTGCTTCCTTGATTCATGGTGGAGTGTGATCAGAAGAAAGTAGAGGTATGGTCTCAAGGCATGCTTTTTACAAAAAGCTTGCTTTTCAAGAATGACAATAGTAACTTTCTTCCAAAAATGGCAAGTTAAATGGATAATAGGTTGTATCACTTGGACAGTGACTTGAAAGCTTGTGTACTATTCTGATCTTGGATAGATTTATAGGTATTATGGGATGCAAAGTAATATTATGTAGCATGGCTTGGAGATTTGGTCTTTAGGTCACCACAAAAATGACTTGTAATGCAACTTTGATCACGCATCTTCAAAATTCGAAACTCCTTGCTCAAATAGGATGAATTAATGCTCTTGGAAATTTTGTAAATCTTGGAACATTATCTACAACTTTCATGTTGAACACTTTTCTAGAGTCAACCTGGATCATAGTGAAAATTGGCCATAAAGGTGGAATAAAAAACTGGCCAAAACTTGTTTGATAAATTTCTCTAAGTGTTGGCAGATGTTCACATGCCCATAACTCTTAATTTGAGCATTTGTTTGGGATCAACCCTAAATGAGAAAGTTTCATAAATTTTCATTCCCTAAAACTTTCATGTTGAAGTTTTTCTTTGAATCAACTTGAATTTTGGTGAAACTTACTTGTGAAGTTAGGGCTTTTTAGTGTAAAAACACTTGAATTTTTCCAAGAGTTTAAAAATCTTCAACTTTGACTTTTGTTGACTCTCTTGATTATTTTGATTCTTGATGATCAAGTTTGAAAAATTTGAATTTTTTGATGAACCTTGATCCTTGGAGTCCAAAGTTGACCAAAAAGTCAAAGTTTGACTTTGGTGTGACAGTTGACTTTTCATCAGTTCATTCTAATTCCTTTACCATCAGTCAATTGTATCTTTGAGAATGTCTTGAGCCATGTAATTAGGTCAATATGTTACACATAAGTTCTTTGAATCATGCCTCAAGCCATTAGATCATTCACTGAGCCAAAGTCAATGATCCATTTTAATCAAAACCCTAATTTGATCAAGACTTATATTAATGGAGATTTCTTAATTCAAAACCCTGTCTGACACAAAGAGCAAACACAAGTTTTTTTTGTATTTTGTTAGAGATGCAATGATGCATATGAAGTGGGACCTTGGGTCAAAAATTAGGATACAACACAAGGGCATAATAATTCCCACTAAAATGTATGGTTTTGAATGGACCCAAAAGATCCATATGTAAGAGCTGTAAAGGCTTATTTGTATTTACTTGTTTACTCTTTTGGCATGCATCACACAAATTGTTCTTTTTAAAATGCAAGTTTGGAAAACTGACTACTAAGTCTTTGCAAAGACAAAGAAGAATGGGAAATAAAGTTATGAATTAAAAGAATTTTCTTTTTTTAAATAGGTTTTTATTTTATTTTTAAGTAGAGGATATAGTTGACTTACTGATAGAAACAATATTTTTTAAAATTTCTTGATTCACTATATAACTTTTTACAGATAAGGAAGAGTTTGTGGTAAGTGAAATAGGAAGTTAGATCGTTGACCTCATTGTCTTTGTATTTTTTTATAAGAGATATGTTGGCCTTTTACTCCTTTTATGATTTACTTGGAGAGTTTATATCATTTTCATCCCAAACTATGTATGCCTTCTTTGTTTATTTTTTAGTTCTTTTAAATTTTTTAGCTTTCCTCTGGTTTTGAGGACAATTTGACTTTATGTGGCTTTTCTTTTTGCATTAGAATTAAGTTGGCACAAACAAAGATCTTTATTCATTTGTGTACTAAAAGTTTTATGGGTTTTTTTCATGTCTTATGAACTTCTTGAACTTTCAAACTAATAGATTCATGTCTTCGTTAATATTTGAATATTTGGCTTATTCGACTTTGAGTGCATGACTTTTTTCTTGTCGTTAGCTTTGTTATTTTAGAGAGACTTTTTAGTTTCATCTCATGTTCTTGCAATTTTCCAAGCACGGTAGCCAAATTATAGAAGACAAGTCTATAGATTCATAAGTTGAAGTAACTTTAGGTTTCCAACTATGGTTTAGGCATCTAAGATTTTTTTTATTAAATCTTCATTTATAAAAAAATTCATAGAGTTTTTAAGTGATTAAGAACATCACTACTACAAAAAACACATCTAACATCGGACCCGAAATGTGTTTGACCTTGGCTACGAAAGCTAGGTAACAAAGGGCGTCATGAAAAACTACCATTTATCACCTCGAATATTAAAACGCCGAGGGGTAAAGTTAACTGCACGTGGATTAAATTCCTAGCATAATTAAGAAGAAAAAATGCGATAAAAGATAAATCTACGCTCGGTAAAGTTAACTGCACGTGGATTAAATTCCTAGCATAATTAAAAGAAAAAATGGCATTTCCAATATTAACACTCGGTGTTTTGAAGAACTGAGGTAATATATCAACGTTCTTACCTCAGTTTATTAAGAAACCCGAGGGGTTAAGATTTTGTTATACTGTCATTTGCACCTGTATTACAGAACCATATTGTAGAATAGAGAATCATATTTTGCAGAATCCTGAAACAGAGACTTTGTATATTTTGCTAATTCCTCAATCTGAAACACAAATATTCATTGATTACACCAAATACAAACCCAAAACGGCACACACTTTATGATTTTACATCAAAACTAAAACAAGTGATTAAGAAACAAAAGCAATAAACCATTTACTTACCAGTTTTCCTATATCCCCTCTTCATGATCACGACGAATAACATGCACAACATTTGAATCATTTTCTTTAGATGATTGACGTACACATGTTGCTAAACAAAACATCTCATAGTTAAAATCTTAATTTTCATCAGTACTATTGAGAATATGTTTTCCTTGAAGAATAATTGACTATCTAGTTTTAGATGGATTAGTGACATAAAAAACTTGGTTTGCTTGGTTTGCCATGATGAACGGTTCGTTCTTATAAGTTGAATTTTGAAGATCAATCATTGTAAATCCTAATTCATCGATTTATACATCAGTGTTACTGTCAATCCACCTACACATAAATAAAGGCGCTTTAAAAGAAACATAGTCAATCTCCAACATATCCTCAATGACCCCAAAGTACGCTTTAGATGCTAGTACAAGATTGTTATCTTTGGAACTAGAAAAATATATGGATTGAATCTCAACCATAACACTACTGTTTTGCATGGTGCTACGATCATCATTTGATTTTGTAAAGAACAAATATTTACTAATGTTGTATGCATTCCAAGTAATTACATTAAACTTAGGCATACATGATAACCATTTACAATTATCTGATGAACCACTCTCTTTAGAAATACTTTTATTATACCAATCTAATAAAGTTTTGTTATGCTCTGTCAATAACCATTTTTCATTCATCCGGGATAATTTTTCCTTTTTAAGACTTTTGTGAGCAATTAAGTAAGGATAAACTTCACTAAGGTTATTTAATATATATATATATATATATATATATATATATATATATATAGTGTGTGTGTGTGTGTGTGTGTGTGTGTGTGCTTGAAGAACTACTTCTCGACTAAATGTCTTAATATTTAAATATTGAACACCTCTACCATCATAAAATCCATTATGACGAGACTCGGGAACTCCTATAAAGTTCGCATTTGACAAATAGTTGGTGCAAAACTCGATAGCTCTTATTTGATGTAACTTTATATGATCTAAGCTTCTAGATGATGATGATTCTTTGTATACCCTTTAAAATTATTCATGTAACTTTATACCGGATACATTCACCATAAATAAACTGGACCACAAATTCTAACCTCCCTTACTAGATGAACAACTAAGTGAACCATAATGTCAAAGAATGATGGAGGGAAAAATATTTCTAATTGGAACAATATAATTGCACCTTCGTGTTCCAATTCATCTAAGTTTCCAATATCTATAACTTTATTACATATATCATTTATGAATAAGAAAAATCTAGTTATAGTTACCCTTATATTTCTTGGTAAGATGCCACCGATAACCACTGGTAGAAGTTATTGCATCAAGACATGATAATCATGAGATTTTAAGCCAACTAATTTGTGATCATTCTCTAACACAAGTTTCTTCACATTTGATGAGTACCATTGGGTAACTTTGATACCCTACAAATAATCACAAAAACATTTTTTTTCTTTTTTAGACAGAGTGTGACATGCTGGGGAAAATAGGTTTTATTTCCTACTTATTTTGGAGATAATTCTTGCAGTATACCATCACAACCATATCTTTGCGCTATTTCTTAGTATCTTTTGTCTTTCCTTTAATGTTGAGAGGTGTTCCAATCAAACTATCACATACATTTTTCTCCACATGCATCACATCAATACAATGTATTACATCAAGATTATACCAATATAGAAGATCAAAGAATATTTCTCAAAGAATTTTCTCCGCGGGCTTTTTTTGTTTCTTTCCAAAGACAACATTAATGTGTTGTTGTCTTCTATAAACTTCCTTCCCGATTAAGGGCTTTGGAGCGATACCAAACTCCTGCTCTCTATTAAAATCCTTGTACAATCTACGATATAGATAATTAGGTCTTAGAAATTTTTGATGACCAAGATGAACTGTATTTTTTCTTTTTTGTAATTGGTGGTGACATGTATCAACTTCACATATAGGACACCCTTTATGATCCTTGACGCTATACCCAGATAAAATATTGTATACAAGAAAGTCATTGATTGTGCAAAACAACATAGAACACAACTTAAAGCTATCACCTGTATATAAATCATCAACATAAACACCTTCCTCCCATAAAAGTCTTAAATATTAAATAAATGGTGTTAAATAAACATCTATGGCGTTCCCTAGTTGTTTTGGACTCGAAATTATCATCGATAACATCATATACTTGCGCTTCATGCACAACCATGAAGATAGGTTATAAATTAAGAGAAGAACATGCCATGATGTATGGTTAGTAATCAAATTACTAAAAGGGTTCATTCCATTGGTGGCAAGTACAAGCCTAAGGTTCCTCGGTTCAAGGGCAAAATCTAGAAACAGGGAATCAATTTTCTTCCATTGTAATGAATCAGCCACATGGAGATTTTTTCCATCACACATTCTTTCATTTGCATGCCATCTAGTATTCTTTGTGTCAGTAACATTAGAAAAAAATCTCTTGAACCTTGGAAATATTAGTAGGTACCACATCACCTTGGTAGGAACACCCTTTCTAGTTGCACCATCATCGTCATCAACACAATTATCCTTCAGCTTGTAGCGCGACACCTGACACTCCGGTCACTCCTTCAAGTTTTCAAACTATTTCCTATATAAGATGCAATCATTACACAAGTATATATTTTGACATAGTCCAAACCCATTATACACAACATCTTCTTGGTCTCATAAGTACGATTCGACAACATGTTACCTCCTGGAAGCATTTCTTTCAACAATTCAAGCAATTCAGTGAAAGTTTTATCCGTCCATCCACCTCTTTCCTTAAGATTAAATAGCCTTAGCACAATTGGGAATCTTGTAAAAAATTTACATCCTGGGTACAACGAATCTTCCATGCATCTTCACAAAGTATCTACTATATTAACTTTCTTAAAAGCATCTACTCCAATATCACAAATAATATCTTCTAGATTATCAGTCATAAATTCATCATCTTCATCTTCAACTGTATGTAACAAATGTATCTTTTTGTCCCTTCCCTATACCATACCGATTTCGTATAATTTTGAATAATTCCATCAAAACCATTATAATTTTCGTATTATAGCATTTTGTGATACGTTGGCAGAACCGACTGTTTATACTGGTTTGCGTTTTTTGTTTGCAAAATGTCGCGGTAAGCAAGAGTCGCCACCGACTTTTATTTTATCCAATCAGGAAAAGGAAAAAGAACAGAAAAAACCTTTTTGAGATATTTCTGAGTACGGGGGGTAGATTATAGAAAGGGAACGTGTTAGCATCCTTTCTATCCATGGTTTTCCACGGGCTCTTAGGTACTTGCTCATTTTGAAATTGCTTGTGTGTGTGATTTGCTTTGAAATTTTTTGTTTTACTTCGTTTTAACCCTTGTTTCTATCCTCAAGAATGTTACGAAGTTGTTTTTGAAAAATTTGTTTGAAAAGTGTTTGGTGTGTATGGTGTAAAAGATTTGTCTTTTTGAGCAAGTACCTAACAGTTATCTACCTACTCGAAAAAAGGCGTTCTTTTCCTCCTATCCTTTAGACCGTGTTATCCTACTATTAGTGAGTAGGTAAACCTAGTCGTTGGATGTTTGAGGGACTATCGAAAGGGACGTAATTGTCATTGAAGGCAACATGTAAGGATACCTTAGCATTTCGAAGGGACTGTCATCATATATTCGTAGGCAACATTGAGGGACAAGATCATTTCTCGTAGGCAACTCGAGGGACATTAAGGGACTATGATCTTTATGATGTTTTTAAGATTGATGGTCTTTTGCAAAGATATCCCTACGTTCGTGGGACATGACCATTATTTTCTGAGGCAACCAAGTGGGGAGTACCCTAGGGGTGCAAATGTGCAATAGTGTGTTTTTTTCAGTTATATTTATCTTGCAATTAGGGTTTTCTATCGTTCATTTTTATCTTTCCATATAATCCTATTAGTCTAAGCATTGCATAAAATATAGTAGCAGAAGGTAAAAGCGGAAATGTAAACATAAGTTATTACAGAGCTTTGGGGCAGTTACATAATAATGAAGAGTGCGAAAAAGAAATCCTAAAACTATTACATCCTGAAAGCAATCACATAATTAGAAGAAAAAATGCGATAAAAGATAAATCTACGCTATTACATTGATAATGCGACCTATACAATTTTCCTAGAAATTAAAATGTAAAAGAATAAATAAAAAGAAATTAAGGAAAAATTAAAACCTAAAATTCAAGTTAATGTTTTTGGTGTTTTTTTTGTAGAAAATAATTTTAAGTTAATTAAAAAACTTAATTCTAACTAATTTTAGTAATAAAAAAAGTTAATTAACTTAATTTATTAATAAATGAAAACAAAGCCAAAAATTCAGTTACTAACAAAAACAAAAACCTAACCCTAATTTGTTAAAAAAATGGTTAATTACAAAAAAAACCTAAAACCTAATTGTTTTCCTAATTTGCAGAAAAAAGTTAATTAATTAAATTAAAGAGTTAATAAAAAAAGAGTTAATAATAATTAAAAAAATTTAAAACCTAAATTAATTAGGGTTTGTAAAAAATGTTAAGTTTGCCAATTAATAGGATTTTTGATTTATATAAAATTAGAGTTTATATGAATTTAGGGTTTTTAAAGAAGATATTAAAGAGAAAGAAATGATGTACAAAGGGTTAAAAATAAGCAAAATTATACATATTTCCAGGGGTGGGTGTTGACCCAAAAATTTAAAACCTAAAATTAAAAAAACCTAAAATTAATTATTCGAGTTTATTATGAAAAATCAAAGGTTTGTGAAAAGTGTTAAGTTTTATGAAAAAAGTTTTAAACAGAAAGAATGAAAATAAATAAAAGGATAAATAGAAAGGAAGAAAACCAAAACCAATATGGGTGGTTGTTGAACCCACGCCCATAGTCTCCTCAGGATGCCTGCCTTGCCATGAGTCATGCATTGGTTATTCTGTTTTGCCCTCGGCGTTTTGTAATAATCCTGCATGGGATCCTGTCTAAATCTGCAGTGTTGAATCTCATGAACACATTAAATAAATTACTATATCATGAAATACAAATAAAACAAATATATGAAATTTTGTAATATTAAAACCGATATGGCATGTATGAATGATTATACCTTTTTGATCATAGAGATCAAACCAGCCTTACCCTTACTGGAGAAGTAGTGAGATATGGATTTGTAACAAGGATGACTTGTTTGTAGTGAGATGGGGATTTGTAATAAGAATTTCAAGGTTTTAGGGTTCTTGAAATAATTTGATATTCTGACAGGGTTGTGGCAAAGGGTTTTTTTCTTCTGTGTTGTTCTTTGTGTGAAAAGAATGAGATTATATAATGGAAATTAGAGCAAATATATGGGCTTTGAATGTACAATTGGGCCTCCAATATTCACTTGAGTCTGTCACGTTCCAGGCTAAATCGCAGGGGCTTAAGTGCAGTTTTTGAAGTTGAAATGTGAAAACAAAATGTAGCCGACATCGAGAACTAACTCCTGTCTGAAAATGCGCTCAATCGGATAAATGGTGAATTAGTTATAAATTTTTGAAGTTTTATCTCAGACAAACTTATTTTGGGCTCCAGTGTCAATTATGACACATTCTTCAATAAAAAAATGGTATTGATCGGAGCATAACCTAGTCTCGACTTTGGAAGAAAAGTTGTAGATCTCAGAGTCAATGACCTTGTGTAAAAAGATGGGCCCAATCCGATAAAAATTGACCGAGTTATGAATTTTCGAAGTTTCGACCCAGATGAAATAATATTCACCATTCAAGATTTTCGGCGCGTCACATGCATTCTGAGCAAAAAACGAAGGCCTTTTGGATACCGTTCTAACTCAATACCTCCTGTGAAAACTTAGCCAACTCAATTTATGAAATTTTGGCGCTGGAACCAGCTCGATACGATGAAAATCAACCAAAGTATGATTTTCTGAACATGACGCAAATAAACTTCTTTCACAAATTTTCTGTACGAAAATACTTGATAAATCCGCATTTTTGAAGACCTTCTGATCGAAATTGGCTTCCATCCATGAGAGATGAATACGTAGATGACGTCAAGACGGAATTTTGGCCACCAGAAGAGGTTCAAAACAAGCCACGATGTTCAAGTTATGAATTTTTGTGTGCGTAAAAACTGCACTTTCAGCACACTTTTTCACCATATTTCTTCGAGAAAACTCACACATTCGGAGACCTTCTTTAAAGAATTGACTCTTGAGACGAACCTGAATTTAAGAATACATTATCAGAGATATCTTGGCGAAAGAACACCTGAATATGACGCGCCGGGTTGGACTTGTGAGTCTTTGAACCCCAAATCGTTGCAAAACGGCGAACCAATCTTCAGCACGGAAAATACTCTGAGAACATCCATTGGCGAAATAAACGTCACTTGTAACCTGACGAAGCTTGATAAATATACCTTTATTCCATAACCATAAAACCAATAATATACGTGTATGAAAAGAGGGTAAATTTTGGGGTACAACAGCTGCCCCTGTTCAATCTTATTAAACCTGAGGATGTAGATTGGCTGTTTGCCTTTCGTAATCTGAAGGTGGAAGATGATTGAACACTAGAGTGCCCAGAAATTTGCAGTCGTCTGAGATGGTGCTGGACTGTGTAGGTAGTATCGGGAATGGGCTTACAGATGCCATTTGGAGGAGATGACGGAAGGTCACCGAAGATGGGCTTAAAGATGCCATCTAGAGGATGTTGATTTCCCGAGATATTCCTTTGATGAAAATTCATGTTCCTATCATTGAGGAGGAATCTGCTGAGGAATGTTGGTCTCTGTCTTGGGATAAATATAGTTTTAGGAGCTTCAGTTGTCTGTTACTCTACTGGGGAAATGCGAAACCAATCGTGTTTGATCAGGTTCTAGTCTTATAGTGTTGTGGACTGTTGTTTGGAGATAATAGAAAAGAAACATGGATGGTAAGGTTATAAGAAGGAACCTGGATAGTAGGGTTATTTCGATATGAAAAGCCTGGATAGTATGGCTATGAGAAGGAACCTGGATAGTGGGGTTACTTCGATGTGAAAGCCTGGATAGTAGGGCTGTGAGATTGAACCTGGATAGTAGGGTTACTTCGATGTGAAAGCCTGGATAGTAGGGCTGTGAGAAGGAACCTGGATAGTAGGGTTACTTCTGTTAGAACATAGTTTGATTCTACAACCCTTGAGTAAAGTTTTGATGATAACAAAATACAAAGAATAAAATGATTCCTAAGGTATATACAAAGAACAATTATGCTCCTGAAAATTATGCTATGTATATGCAGAAGCTCTGATAGAATCAACATTAGAATAGAAGCAACATCAGAAGATTAGCAACATATGTTACACGCTGAAACACTAAAGTTTGATGACCAGAATCTGCGCCTAATTAAATACACTCTGAATCTGATTAAAGACATCTTTTCCAAGTCATCTACACTCTGAAGCGTTATCAGCAGAAACAACAAAGAAGATTTTGAAGCGTTACTAGGCATTCAAGACTGAATTAAATACTAACGGCTTTCTTCAGACAAAGATCTTCTACAAAAGGAAAGTGCATTATTATCATTAAACCTGCGTTATGGACAACGTATCTTTGCTTGCCTATATAAACAGGACTGCTTGTGAAAAGAAGCGCGCACGTACACACTCATTTTGCTAAGCTATTCAAACCACGCTCATTCAAAGCTTTAGCAAAGTCTTTCTATTCCAATCTTAGTTTGTGTAATTATCACAGTTGTGATATACGGTCTTGTAAGAAAACAACATACACACTAGTTCAATTCATTTGTAAAAGATTTCCTTGAGATAAACTGGTATGTGGTTGTACTCAAGAAGACTTTAATAGTTGTTAAAGTAGCTATTGTAATCCTTTGAAAATAGTGGATTAAGACCTCGTTGGAGAGAAGCGAAATCACCTTGACGGGTGGATTGGAGTAGTTTGAGATCAAACGAACCAGGATAAAAATACTGTGTTGTCAAGCCATTTGTTTTAAGTTTTCCAATTCAACCCCCCCCCCCCTTTTTGTGTTTTTCACATCTTCAATTGGCATCAGAGCGCCTGGTTCTGAGCTTATAACACTTAACCATGTCAGTACAAGATCCAGCATCAGAAAAACACAATGGCAGGACCAAGTCAAAACATCAGCAATGACAACAATGAAGAAAGGGACACATTCAATGGCAAACCTCTAGTCTTTGATGAAGAGAACTTTGACTACTGGAAAGACAGAATTGAGAGTTTCTTTCTGGCCCATGATGTTAATCTGCGGGACATGGTGACTGATGGATACACACACCTAGTGGATGGACGTGGTCAGAAGATTGACAGGAAAATGATGTCTGATCAGCAAAAGCGTGAATTCAGAAATCATCACAAGGCCAGAACAATTCTTCTCAGCGCCATCTCTTATTCAGAATATGAGAAGATATCAAACAGAGAAACTGCCAAGAATATGTTTGACTCTCTGAGAATGACGCATGAAGGCAACATTCAAGTCAAAGAAACCAAAGCCCTTGCGCTCATTCAGAAGTATGAGGCATTCAAGATGGAAGAGAGTGAATCAATAGAAACTATGTTTTCAAGATTTCAAATTCTTGTTGTTGGTCTAAAAGTTCTTGACAAAGGGTATTCCACTGCTGATCACGTTAAGAAGATCATCAGAAGCTTGCCAAAACAGTGGAGGCCAATGCTCACAGCGCTTAAGCTAGCCAAGGATCTCAACAAAATCTCTCTGGAGGAACTTGTCAGCTCCCTCAGAAGTCACGAGATAGAGCTAGAAGCAGATGAACCTCAAAAGCAAGGTAAGCCATTAGCTTTAAAATCTAACAGAAAATCTGACTCCAAAGATTTGCAGGCTGTGGAAGAAACCTTTGATGGGTCCTCATCAGAAGAAGATGAACTGTATCTCCTCTCCAGAAGGGTGAACCAATTGTGGAAGCAGAGGAAAAGGAAGTTCAGGAATCCCAGAAGATCAGAAAATCAGAATGAATCTTCCTCCAGATACAGAAGATCAGAATCCTCCTCTGGACACAGAAGATCTGAAGGTTCTTCAGGAAACAGAAAACTAAACAACAAAGACATCATCTGCTATGAATGTAACGAGCAAGGGCACTACAAAAGTGATTGCCCAAAGCTTCAAAAGGAGAAGCCCAAAAAGAAGTTTGGCAAGGAAAAGAAGAAAAGTCTCATGGCTACATGGGATGATTCTAACACATCTGAAGCTGACTCAGAATCAGATGATGAAAGAGCAAACATAGCTCTCAAGGCTAACACAACTAAAGAAAGTGAAGCTTCTGAGTCAGACTCTGAATCAGATACAGAAGAGGTATTCCCTGACTTTACTATAAACTTTACTAAGGCTGAACTAGCTGAAAGCCTTAATGAAATTCTGGAAATATATCAGCAGATCAGAGTCAAATTCAGAAACCTGAAAAGGAATCTTGCTTCTGACTCTGATAAGACTGAGAGTCTCAAATTGGAGAATTCTGAGTTAAAAAATAAAATTTCAAAATTAGAAAACCAATTGCAAAACTCTCATAAGGAAACAATCCCTAAAACTCCCAGCAATGCTGATGAGATCATCAAGGAGTATGATCACAGCTTTCAGAAGTTTCTAGCTAAAAACATAGACAGAAGCAAAATGGCTTCAATGATCTATGAAGTTAGCAGAAATGGAAGAAAAGGGATATGATATCAAGGTAAGGTACCTACACCAAAAAATGCCATGGATTTAGTTATAAAACATACTCCACTTGATTCACACTTTATATATGGGCACACACATGACATAAAATATACAAGTAGTGATTACTCTATCAAACCAAAATTCAACCAGAGTTTTGGTAAAACTAACAAATCAGGACCCAAGAAAATGTGGGTACCTAAGGATAAAATAATACATGTGGCAGATATCTTTAGCATCAAAGCAAAGACACCAATCATGGTACCTGGACTCTGGCTGCTCACGACACATGACGGGAAGAAGGCATATGTTCCAAAGCCTGGAACTTAAGCCTGGAGGCCACGTAGGCTTTGGAGGCAATCAGAGAGGAAAGATCATTGGCTCTGGAACAGTAGGTAATGGAAATCTTCCCTCTATAATAATGTTTTATTAGTTGATGGATTAATGCATAACCTGTTATCCATAAGTCAATTAAGTGATAACGGTTATGATATAATCTTCAATCAAAATTCATGCAAAGCTGTTAGTCAGAAAGATGGGACTATCCTATTTAATGGAAAGAGGAAAAACAACATCTATAAAATCAAACTTTCTGAACTGAAAAGTCAGAACGTAAAGTGTCTTCTGTCTGTTAACAACGAGCAATGGATCTGGCACAGAAGATTGAGACATGTTAGTATGAGAAGAATATCTCAGATTAACAAACTCAATCTGGTCAGAGGACTTCCTAACCTGAAGTTCAATTCAGATGCTCTGTATGAAGCATGTCAGAAAGGCAAGTTTGCAAAACCAGCTTTCAAATCCAAAAACGTTGTTTCCACCTCCAAGCCATTAGAACTTCTGCACATTGACTTATTTGGACCAGTTAAAATTGCTTCAGTTAGTGGCAAGAAGTATGGGTTAGTAATCGTAGATGACTATAGCAGATGGACATGGGTAAAGTTCTTAAGGCACAAGGACGAGTCACACTCTGTGTTTGTTACCTTCTGCAACCAAGTTCAAAATAAAAGGATCTTAGAATCGTCAAAGTCAGAAGTGATCATGGTGGAGAATTTGAAAACAAAGATTTTGAGTTATTCTTTAATGATAAAGGCATTCTGCATGATTTATCTTGTCCTAGAACTCCCCAGCAAAATGGAGTTGTAGAACGAAAGAACAGAACATTGCAAGAAATGGCCAGAACCATGATCAACGAGACTAATGTTGCTAAGATCTTCTGGGCAGAGGCAATAAACACAGCGTGTTACATTCAGAATAGAATCTCCATAAGACCTATTCTGGAAAAGACTCCATATGAATTGTGGAAGAACAGAAAGCCCAACATTTCCTATTTTCACCCATTTGGATGTACATGTTTTATTTTGAATACAAAAAATTATTTGAACAAGTTTGACTCTAAAGCACAAAAGTGCATTATGTTAGGATATTCTGAACGCTCAAGAGGGTACAGAGTATACAATACAGAAACACAGATTATGGAGGAGTCAATCAGTGTTCGTTTTGATGATAAGCTTGACTCTCAAAAGCCAAAGCAGAATCTATTCCTTGCAGATATGGAAGTTGAACTCATAGGTATTGAAGACAAATCATCAGAAGCTCTCAACAGAGACACTCCCTCAACATCAGAAAGAGTCACTGCAAGCAATCCAGCATATATTAGGACCCTTTGAGCAATTGATTGAGCAAACTTCCTCTACAAGGCTTGAAATTTGACATGGATGACCTTGAGAACATATTAGGACATTAGGGAGCACTTGAGGTCATTTGGATTAAAGGATCTTGATGCAACACAAAACCCTAATTTGGGGTTGACTGCCTTAGGAGATGACTTGTCTGACCCACTCTTGAGAAACCTTGAGCCACTTGGAGATTTTTCTTGCAATGTTTTGAGAAATATGAGAGGGAAAATTCTGGGGTACAACAGCTGCCCCTGTTCAATCTTCTTAAACTTGAGGATGTAGATTGGCTTTCGTGCCTTTCGTGATCCGAAGGTAGAAGATGATTGAACACTAGAGTGCCCAGAAATTTGCACTCGCATGAAGTGGTGTCAGCCTGGTGATGTCAGGAATAGGCTTACAGATGCCATTTGGAGATTTTTGGTTGGAGGATGGGCTTACAGATGCCATCTGCAGGAGCGTCAATCGCATAAGAGATTCCTTAGCGAGAACTTGCATACCTGTTGTTGTAGAAGATTCCGCTGGGGAAGTCTAACTTTTGTTGAGATTTAGGAACTTGCCTGTACCTCAGCTGAGAGAACATCTTTGCTGAGTTTTAAGAGCTTGTCCGTAATTCAACTGGGGGAAACATCTTCATCAGGATGTAGGAACTGTTTGGTCTTCAACGGAGTATAGTTTTGTTGAGATTGTAGAACTCGTCCATACTTTGACGGAGGAAAACATCTTCATCAAGATCTAGGAACTGTCTGGTCTTCAACATAGTATACCATTGAGATTGTAGAACTCGTCCACACTATGACGGAGGAAAACATCTTCCTCAAGATCTAGGAACTTTCTGGTCTTCAACGTAGTATACCGTTGAGATTGTAGAACTCGTCCACACTATGACGGAGGAAAACATCTTCATCAATATCTAGGAACTGTCTGGTCTTCAACATAGTATACCGTTGAGATTATAGAACTCGCCCACACTATGACGGAGGAAAACATATTCATCAAGATCTAGGAACTGTCTGGTCTTCAATGTAGTATATCGTTGAGATTGTAGAACTCGTCCACACTATGACGGAGGAAAATTGTCGAGATTGAGAACCTTATCTGAAATTCAATCGAGGATAATTCAGTTGAGATTTAAGAACCGGTCAGGTCTTCGACTGAGGGAAACATCTTCATCAAGATCTAGGAACTGTCTGGTCTTCAACAGAGTATACTGTTGAGATTGTAGATGTAGTTGTTTAGGTATTGGCTTGCATTTTTGGTAAAACCCAAGTGTATGTGTGAATGTCATGACTGATGTCATAACATTCTAGTTTAGTGTGTACTGATTCATTAGGTACCTTTGCAGAAAAATATTGTCATTCAGGAACTGATGCTTATAAGTGTGTATCTGAGCGTTTTGCAAAATGATCACATTTTGCTAAATCAGTAGACAGGTTTTCTCAGATGTCATAACAGATGTTAAGACATCCTGTTCTGAACTAACAGGTTTGCAGGTTTGTTAATTCTGAGTTTTTTCAGGAAAATAACTCAGTCTTTTCAGAACAGAATCCTGCGTTTTCTGAGGGGTAACCTAGCTCAACCCTAACCTGGTTAATAAAGTCCTGTGACCTGGTCTTGAGGTCAAACGGAATTAACCCTAGGTTTTTGTGGAAACCCTAACTGAAGTTGCAGCTGCTATATATTCAACAGAGCTGCTGTTTTGCAAGTAATCCCTTTTTGATCAGAAGATCATTTGTAATCTGTATAGGTTTGATTATTGTACTCCAAGAAATTATCATTGTGATAAGTGACTTGGAATAGGTTTTTAATTGTAAGGGTTGTGTAGCACTCAAAGCTTTGAAGCAAGAGTGTTTGAATGTTCCTTGACTAAAGCTGTGAAGCAGAGTCAAGTTAGTTGTGTGCATCACTCAAAGTTGTGAAGCAAGAGTGATTGTGTTGCTTGATTAAAAAGCTGTGAAGCTTAATCAAGTGTTTGTTTTTGAAGAGTGTCTTCATCAAATCATTAGTCAAATTGTTTTATGTATCACTGCTGTGATTGAGGGGGAGTGAGTAGGAACTCAGGTTTAAGTTGTACTTAGATTGGAATTGCATTGGGTAGGTCTTAAGTGAAGGAGATAAACTGGTTGGTTTATTCCTGAATTAACATCTCTTATAGTGGATTTCCTCCCTGGCTTGGTAGCCCCCAGAGTAGGTGTTGTTGCACACTGAACTGGGTAAACAATTGACTGTGTTCTTTATTGCTTTTGTATTTACTGTCATATAGTAAGTCAGATACGGTGTCATAACATTGAACGTGACATTGAGTATCTGCAGCCAGAATTTCAATTGGTATCAGAGCAGGCACCCTGCCTGTATTACTGGGTGAGATCTAGGGATATCACTTTCTGGCACTATGGACAAAGAAGGAGTTTTTGGAAATAGACCACCCATTCTGGATGGAACTAATTATGACTACTGGAAACCTCGTATGATTGCCTTCTTAAAATCTCTGGACAAAAAGGCTTGGAGAGCTGCTGACAAAGGATGGATTCATCCCACCATAACTGAGAAAGATGGGACAATCAGTCTGAAGCCTGAGGAAGATTGGAGTAAAGAGGAAGATGAGTTAGCCCTGGGAAATTCCAAAGCTTTAAATGCCTTGTTCAATGGAATTGATAGAAACATTTTCAGACTAGTACATCAATATGAACTGGCCAAGGAAGTTTGGGACACTCTCAAAACTACTCATGAGGGCACTTCCAAAGTAAAAATGTCAAGGCTTCAGATGTTGACTACCAAGTTTGAGAATCTAAAAATGATGGAAGATGAAACCATTCATGAGTTTCACATGAACATCTTGGAGATTGCCAACACCTCAGGAGCACTGGGAGAAAAGATGTCAGAAGAAAAACTGGTGAGGAAGATTCTCAGATCCTTGCCTAAAAGATTTGCAATGAAGGTAACTGCCATAGAGGAAGCCCAGGACATCAGCAAGTTGAAAGTGGATGAACTTATTGGGTCTCTTCAGACTTTTGAGATGGGAATCACTGATAATGGTGACAAGAAGAACAAAAGCATAGCACTTGTTTCCAACACTGATGTTGAAAACAAGGAGGATGAAGAAGAAAATATTTCAGAAGCTATTGCCATGCTTGGAAGACAGTTCAACAAGCTCATCAAAAGAATGGATCCAAAGTCAAGGTCTAATGTTCATAACATTCCCTCTGACA
Organism: Vicia faba; assembly: GCA_948472305.1. Lineage (NCBI taxonomy): Eukaryota > Viridiplantae > Streptophyta > Magnoliopsida > Fabales > Fabaceae > Vicia > Vicia faba. The sequence goes on from OX451736.1 coordinate 727,041,008, forward strand.
TTGACAGTTCCAGCAGAAGACCAAGGTCAGAAGAAAAGGGAAACCAAGGCAGAGGTATTCAATGCCATGGATGTGAAGGATATGGACATATTCGAGCTGAATGTCCTAACTTTCTTAAGAAACAAAAGAAAGGAATGACTGTTACTTGGTATGACTATGATTCAGAAAGTAATTCTGAAGAAGAATCTGCCAAACTAGTTACTGCTCTAACTAGTGTTTGTACTTCTGAAAGTGACACTAGTGATGAAGAAGTGACATTTGAAGAACTGGCTGATACCTACAAGAAATTGTGTATCAGAAGTGCTGAAGTCTGTGTGCAGAATGAGAAACAATCAAAAATCATTATAAAGCTGGAGGCTGAAAAAAGGGCAGATCTTGAAACTATAAGTCACCTAGAAGGGGAAGTTCAATTACTGAACTCACAACTGAACCAAATGACAAAATCTGTCAAGATGTTGACCAATGGATTAGATAAATTGGAAGAGATCCTACAAGTTGGACAAAATGTGGGAAACAAATCTGGTCTAGGATTTGTGGAAGCTAAGAAACCTGGTGCAGACAAGAAGATCAGGCATGTTAAACAATTGTCAAAGCAGATGTCTCAACACAACTCTCAACATCAGAAATACATGAAGAAAAAATACCAAAGATGGAGATGTCATCATTGTGGGAGGTATGGACACATAAAGCCCTTCTGCTTCAAATTACATGGATACCCTAATCAAAACTCAGGTGCTAAACCTAAGCCAAAAAGGGTACCACATACTCCTCATTGGAAGAAAAAGGCTACTGCCCTGATAGCCCATACTTCCCTGAGAGTGTCTGCAAAGGAAGGCTGGTACTTTGACAGTGGATGTTCCAGACACATGACTGGAATCAAAAATCTCCTCAATAATGTTATGCCTCACACCACCAGTTTTGTGACCTTTGGAGATGGTGCTAAAGGTGAAGTCAAAGGAGTTGGTAATTTGGACTGCCCTGGAGTTCCAAGTCTGAATAAAGTACTGCTGGTAAAAGGGCTGACTGCTAATCTCATTAGTATCAGTCAATTATGTGATCTAGGATTCAAGGTTAACTTCTCAAAATCTGAATGTCTAGTAATTAATGAAAAACTAGAAGTTGTAATGAGAGGAATCAGATCCAAAGATAACTGCTACTTGTGGCAACCTGAGAACACTGATATCTCCACTATGTGTCCAATTACCAAAGAAGAAAAAGAGATGAAACTGTGGCAGCATAAACTTGGTCCTCTTCATCTAAGAAGAATGAAAAGAGCTATTTCTATGGAAGCAGTCAGAAGAACTCCAAAACTACAGGTTGATAATGTCTGTGATGTGGCAAATAAACTTGAAGAAGGATGTGTTGTCAGAACCATAAGTTATCTTGACAAGGATGTTGGAAATAACAAGTCTAATAAATTCTGTTTCCCTGAAGAAATGAGGCTTGAAGTCTCCTCTCCTATAACTATCCATCAAAATGGACTGGACAAAAAGAAAATCATTCAAGAATCAACCAGAACTATGACTCATATCAAAAGAATTCCTTCCCAACTCTGTGCGGAAATGGTTGCTGCTAGGAAAAACTGTTCTCAAAATATCTGGTCAAAACAGATGCTCACTGAGTATAATGTCTCACAAGATGTTGTGACATTGTGTTGTGACAATCTGAATACAGTCAATATTTCCTTGAACCCTATTCAGCATAACAGGAACAAGCACATTGAGAAGAAGTCATTTAAACTGGAACATAGTTTCTTTAAGCTTCAGCTGACTGATTCTTCTACCAAGGCTCTTGTTGGAAATAAACTTGAAAATCTGAGGGGCAGGTTGGGTATTTACCAACATGAGAAATTATAGCAATTAATTTTGCTTAAAACAAGGGTTGAAGGAGTTAATTTTATTAAGTCTATTTTTAGTGGGTTAATCATATGCTTTCCCAATTCTTTCAAAATCCTTAAGAAGTTGAAAAGACTCCCTTTTGCCTCCTACCTCTCTCGACCTTGCAACCTGTTTCCTCCTCTCAATCAAAGATTTTTCTCAAACTGCCACTAGTACTCAAAGTCAATCAAAATGTCTCAGACATCGTCTTCAACCAAAGCGACTTCATCATCCTCATCATCCTCATCATCTGACCAAGACTCTAGAGCAATCACCACATGCATAGAATCTGAAGTTCTTGAGGTCACTCCTCTCAGAGAGATGGCAACTGACCCAGCCAAAGTCAAAAAGCTCAGAACCAGACATGCAGGAAGAGCTCAAGCTACAGCCTCTGGTAATTCTTCTCATCCTTCTTCTTCTGTACCAAATAGAGAAGGATCAGTTCAAGTTCATCAAGCTATTGCTAGGCTTGTTACTAGTATACTGAGTGGAAACCAATCTGTATCGGGGATTTCTGTCCCTTTAAATCAATCAGAAAGTCCAAATGTGGAAGTCTCTGAGAATGTAGATGTCACTGAGAATGTTGTGACACAAAAAGACAACATTCAGAACCCTTCAGAAAAGGCTGTTGATCCACCTATCATTGATGTGGATGAAGATTACTCAGATAATGATCTGATTGCTAATGTGAACCCTAGCATAGCTAGGAGATTGATGAAAAGAAAGAGTAATCAGAATGATGCAAAATGTGTGTCCAAAGATAAACCTGCTGCTAAGAAATCTAAGGCTGAAGGCATGGCTGAGAAAAGTATTCAGACAAAAGGGAAGAAGGCCCAGGTGCATACTGCTAGACAACCAATCTCTAAGAAGAGAAAAGAACCTGAATCCTCTGATTCTGATGAGGAATCAGAATTTGAGATTGATGCTGAAGAAACTCCTATCAGAAGGAAGCTCCCCTCCAGCAAAATTGCTAGAGTGCCTGAAGTCCCAACAGACAACATCTCTTTTCATCATCCTGACAATGCAAACAGATGGAAGTATGTTTGCTTAAAGAGAATAGCTTTAGAGAGAGAACTCAACAATGATGCCTTGGAGTGCAAATACATCATGGACCTGATCAAGAATGCTGGACTAATGAAGACAGTGATAAAATTTAACAAATGTTATGAAAATCTGGTCAAGGAGTTTATAGTGAACTTGTCTAATGATTGTGCTGATGGAAGGTCAGCTGACTTTGAAAGTGTTTTTGTTAGAGGAAGAAGGGTCAAGTTCTCTCCATCAGAAATCAACAAGTTTCTTGGAAGAACAAATGAGGATTGTCCTGATCTGGAGGCAACTGACAATGAAGTTTGTCAAACCATCACAGCCAGGCAAGTAAAGTGCTGGCCCTTGAAAGGCAAGCTGAATGCCAGTAAACTCAGTATGAAATTTGCCATCTTGCATAAAATAGGTGCAGCCAACTGGGTGCCTACAAATCATAAATCAACTATCTCCACAGGATTGGGGAGATTTATTTATGCTGTGGGAACCAAGACTGCTTTTGACTATGGCAGATACATCTTTGAACAAACTTTAAAGCATGCTGGCAGTTATGCTGTCAAAGGACCAATTGCCTTTCCCTCCCTCCTTTGTGGAATTATCCTTGCACAATACCCTGATATCCTTGTGGCAAGAGATACAGCCTGCAAAAGAGCTCCTGCCCTTGGCTTGCACTACAAACTGTTTCAGGGATCTCATGCTCCAGACATTGTCATAACATCAGCTGAGACATCGTCTGTGAAGACCCAGTCCAAGACATCAGATGTCATAGCTGTTCTAAAAGAGACTTGCAAAGAGCTGGATGCTAGGAAAAAGACCTTCAAAATCCTAATTGCCAGGCTAGAAAAGGAGGAAGTTGAAGAAAACAGAAGGGAAGAAGGTGTAGAAGCTGAAGGTCATCTCAACATTGAAGAAACTAGCTCCTCTGAGTCTGATGACAGTGCTTGAAGGTTGGTTGTTGTTTGGTGGTGTTGCAGGTTGGTGCTGATATCTGGTGGAGTTTGGAAGTGTGTTCAGTTTTTTTTTTGATGTTGCTCTTATTATTTGTTTTGGATAACTGTATAATCATTATGAACATATATCTTTGGCCCATTTGTGGCTAAAGAGGGGGAGAATATTTTGGTACTTAATATGTACTTGCTCAATTAGACATTCTATTTTTTCTGCAGTAATTTCTTTCTGCTGCTATCTATCTCTGATTGCTTAGGGTCTTTAGCCAAAAATCTGCCAAAGGGGGAGTTTGTAGTTGTTTAGGTATTGGCTTGCATTTTTGGTAAAACCCAAGTGTATGTGTGAATGTCATGACTGATGTCATAACATTCTAGTTTAGTGTGTACTGATTTATTAGGTACCTTTGCAGAAAAATATTGTCATTCAGGAACTGATGTTTATAAGTGTGTATCTGAGCGTTTTGCAAAATGATCACATTTTGCTAAATCAGTAGACAGGTTTTCTCAGATGTCATAACAGATGTTAAGACATCCTGTTCTGAACTAACAGGTTTGCAGGTTTGTTAATTCTGAGTTTTTTCAGGAAAATAACCCAGTCTTTTCAGAACAGAATCCTGCGTTTTCTGAGGGGTAACCTAGCTCAACCCTAACCTGGTTAATAAAGTCCTGTGACCTGGTCTTGAGGTCAAACGGAATTAACCCTAGGTTTTTGTGGAAACCCTAACTGAAGTTGCAGCTGCTATATATTCAACAGAGCTGCTGTTTTGCAAGTAATCCCTTTTTGATCAGAAGATCATTTGTAATCTGTATAGGTTTGATTATTGTACTCCAAGCAATTATCATTGTGATAAGTGACTTGGAATAGGTTTTTAATTGTAAGGGTTGTGTAGCACTCAAAGCTTTGAAGCAAGAGTGTTTGAATGTTCCTTGACTAAAGCTGTGAAGCAGAGTCAAGTTAGTTGTGTGCATCACTCAAAGCTGTGAAGCAAGAGTGATTGTGTTGCTTGATTAAAAAGCTGTGAAGCTTAATCAAGTGTTTGTTTTTGAAGAGTGTCTTCATCAAATCATTAGTCAAATTGTTTTATGTATCACTGCTGTGATTGAGGGGGAGTGAGTAGGAACTCAGGTTTAAGTTGTACTTAGATTGGAATTGCATTGGGTAGGTCTTAAGTGAAGGAGATAAACTGGTTGGTTTATTCCTAAATTAACATCTCTTATAGTGGATTTCCTCCCTGGCTTGGTAGCCCCCATAGTAGGTGTTGTTGCACACTGAACTGGGTAAACAATTGACTGTGTTCTTTATTGCTTTTGTATTTACTGTCATATAGTAAGTCAGATACGGTGTCATAACATTGAACGTGACATTGAGTATCTGCAGCCAGAATTTCAGTAGAACTCGTCCACACTATGACGGAGGAAAATTGTCGAGATTGAGAACCTTATCTGAAATTTAACCGAGGATAATTCAGTTGAGATTTAAAGAACCGGTCAGGTCTTCGACTGAGGGAAACATCTTCGTCAAGATCTAGGAAATGTCTGGTCTTCAACAGAGTATACTATTGAGATTGTAGAACTCGTCCACACTATGACGGAGGAAAATTGTCGAGATTGAGAACCTTATATGAAATTCAACCGAGGATAATTGAGTTGAGATTTAAGAACGGGTCAGGTCTTCGACTGAGGGAAATATCTTCATCAAGATCTAGGAACTGTCTGGTCTTCAACGGAGTATACCATTGAGATTATAGAACTCGTCCACACTATGACGGAGGAAAATTATCGAGATTGAGAACCTTATCCGAAATTCAACCGAGGATAATTCAGTTGAGATTTAAGAATCGGTCAGGTCTTCGACTGAGGGAAACATCTTCATCAAGATCTAGGAACTGTCTGGTCTTCAACGGAGTATACCATTGAGATTGTAGAACTCGTCCACACTATGACGGAGGAAATTTGTCGAGATTGAGAACCTTATCTGAAATTCAACCGAGGATAATTCAGTTGAGATTTAAGAACCGGCCAGGTCTTCGACATGGCTGAGAACTTTAACTGTATCTTTCTTAAAAAGTAAAGGTCAGTCGTATGCAATGCATGATATATATCTAGCAATGATGTTCTCAAAATAAATGAGATTGTATTGTGTGATGCGTATATGTATGAGTCATGATGTATGGAAATGTAATGTTTTAGCTGGGGAAAATAAATCCCGGATAGCTGCTGGAGAAAAGAGTTGAATTCTTCATTTCCGCTGGTGATGGTGAACGGAGATGATTGCGAGAATAACCCTGCAGGAGAAGATAACTCTGTTGGGGAGTAAACTGAGGAAGAGATTACTCTGTGGGGAAGAGATGTTCTTCTGAAGATTCCACTGATAAATTCCATTGGGATGAATTATCGTTGCTGGTGATATTGAATCCTGTTGGGTTTTGAATTCTGTTTGTGAAAGGAAAGAACTCTGCTGGGGATGATCTTTCAGTTGCGGCTTCACTGGGGATAACCTGTTAGACTCTAATGGGGATAATCCTTTGAGCTTTGCTGGGGACAATCTTTTAGACTCTCGGCTGGGGATATTTATTTTTATACTCTGCCGGGGACAAATTTCCGGAGTCTACTGGGGATGATTCTTCAACTCCATTGGGGAAACTTTTTCAGACTGCGCTGGGAAAATTTTAACTCTACTGGGGATATCTTGTATTATGCCGGGTAATACTCTTATACTCCGTTGGGGAATATTAAGACTGTCGGGGATATTAAGCCCTTTCAATGTTGATGATAGATAAACTCTGCTTGGGGAGAATATTACCGATTTATTCACAGTTGCAAGTCACAGCTGGGGAGAGCTATCATTACTGTCTTACTCTGCGGGGAGTGAATGTACTTTGGCCGTATTCTTCAGCTGAATATACCTTCGTACCTGGTGGATAGAGCAACTATACAGCTTGGACAATTCTCATTTGCCCCTGTTTCTGATATTACCAGTAATCATATTTTTGTTTCGCATGCAAATATTTATGAGCGGAAATTAATGTCAAGTGCATATATTAAAAATGAACATTGGACGTTCTTTGCAAAACAAAACAGATAAAGGAAAAACAGTTTGAAATTTCTTTGAAAATGAATTGTATTGATTTTGAAGTCTGGCCTGTAAATAAGCGTTTTTGTACAAGAGGTTGACGTCCTAGTAAGAGAACGCCGCCGAACAAATAGAGTTTATACAATTTGTGAAAAGCTAAACAAAACAGCTATGTAAATGACCCCACTGGGTTCCAACTCTGCTATTGCCTTTATGTTCTCGAGCATCTCATCATTTTTCCACTTGGTTGAAGGTAGATCAGATTGATTAGTGTCATCCGAGCTTGATAGTTGATACCGAAGTCTGGATGCAACGTGATCCAATGAGACATAGTGTTACGCTTTAATCCCTAATTTTTGCCTGGACCTCCCTTTCGGGTTTTCAGTCCACCGGGATACCCTTTTTTGCCCAAGCCGCCTTTTCAGGTTTTCAACTTGCCGGGTGTACGGATTTTTCATTTTCATCCCTTATTTTGCCCGAACCCTTTTGGTTCGCCGGGAAGCCCTTATTTTTTCCTAGGCCAGTCAACCTAGCGGGTCTTCGATCATGCGTAGTATTTTTCACTATGTCTGCATTGACAGGGTGAGGAAGGTCGTCACCATCCATGGTGGTTACAATCATAGCTCCTCCTGAGAAAATATTCTTAACCACAAATGGCCCTTCGTAAGTAGGGGTCCATTTTCCCCTGGGATCACCTTGAGGTAGAATAATGAGCTTGATAACCAGGTCCCCAACTTGATACTCTTGTCGTCTAACTTTCTTGTTAAATGCCTTGATCATCCGTTTTTGATACGTCTGACCATGACAAATAGCAGTAAGTCTCTTTTCGTCGATAAAGTTCAGCTGATCAAGCCGGGTCTGAATCCAGTCATCTTCGCTTAAACCTGTGTCCTTCATGATACGAAGAGAGCGTATATGAACTTCAATGGGCAAGACTGCCTCCATGCCATATACCAAGGAATATGGGGTTGCCCCTGTTGATGTCCGTGCTGAGGTACGGTACCCATGAAGAGCGAACGGTAACATCTCGTGCCAGTCTTTGTATGTCATTGTCATCTTCTGCACAATCTTCTTAATATTCTTATTAGCCGCTTCAACAGCCCCATTCATCTTCGGCCGGTAGGGAGAAGAGTTGTGATGTTGTATCTTGGATTGCTTGTAGAGCTCGGTGATCATCTTGTTGTTGAGATTCGTACCATTGTTCGTAATGATCCTCTCTGGTACACCGTATCGACAGATCAGATTATGCCGAATAAACCGTGCCACGGCGTTCTTGGTTACGGTAGCAAAGGAAGCTGCTTCAATCCACTTTGTAAAGTAATCAATAGCTACCAAGATGAAACGATGTCCGTTAGATGTTGTAGGTCTGATCTCGCCGATCATATCAATGCCCCACATTGCAAAAGGCCAAGGTTCCGTCAAGACGTTCAGAGGTACTGGAGGTATGTGCACCTTATTAGCATAGACCTGGCACTTGTGACATGTCCGAGAATGCTGATAACAGTTGGCTTCCATAGTGGACCAATAGTATCTTGCCCGAAGGATTTTCTTTGCCATGGTGTGTCCACTGGAATAAGTTCCGAAAGTACCTTCAAGTAACTCTGCCATGATCCTTTCTACTTCGCTCTTATCCACACATCGCAATAAGGTTGAATCATGGTTACGCTTGTAAAGAATGCCATTGCTGACGAAGAACTTTGCCGCGAACCTCCTCAGAAACTTCTTATCATTAACAGATGCACCTTCGGGGTATTCCTGAGCCTCAAGATACCTCTTCACCTCATGAAACCAGGGTTTATCTGCTAGCTCTTCAGTCTCAATGTCACAGCAATGTGCAGGTTCATCCAATCTTTCAATGATAATCTGGGGAGCTTCGTTGTCCCAATTGACTTTGAACATAGAAGACATCGTAGCCAGCGCGTCCGCCAACTGATTCCCCTCTCTTGGGAAGTGTTCAAAGGTTATCTCTTCGAAGTGGGGAAGCAACGCCAACACATACTCCTTGTAAGGAATAAGATTTGGGTGTTTCGTATCCCACTCGCCTTTGATCTGACTGATCACGAGAGCGGAATCTACGAAAACACTTAGAAACTTAATCCTTAGGTCAATAGCAGCTCGTAGACCCATGATGCACGCTTCATACTCCGCCATATTGTTGGTGTAGTTGAAACATAGTCGGGCGGTAAACGGAGTATGAGAGCCTTTAGGAGATATGATCACGGCGCCAATGCCATTACCCAAAGCATTTGAAGCTCCATCAAAGTACATAGACCATCGGGATCCTCCCTCAGGTCCTTCATCCGGTCCAAGTTCTTCGCAGTCAGTCACTATCATGATATTCTCATCCGGAAATTCAAAGTTCATAGACTGGTAATCATCCACGGCCTGATGTGCCAAATGGTATGCCAACACACTTCCCTTGATTGCCTTTTGAGTCGTATATTGGATGTCATATTCAGTCAAGATCATCTGCCATCTTGTTATTCTTCCGGATAAGGCAGGCTTCTCGAAGATATACTTGATTGGATCCATCTTTGATATCAATAGAGTAGTGTGAGTCAGCATATACTGTCTCAGCCGGCGAGCAGCCCATGCCAAAGCGTAGCAAGTTTTCTCGAGCAACGAGTATCGGGTCTCGCAGTCGGTAAACTTTTTTCTAAGGTAATAAATATCATGCACTTTTCGGCCAGACTCGTCATGCTTCCCCAGCACACACCCCATTGAGTTGTCGAGTACTGTCAAGTATAAGATCAAAGGCCTCCCTTCAACTGGAGGCATCAAAATGGGTGGCTCTTGGAGATAGTCTTTGATTCTTTCGAAAACGGCCTGGCATTCATCATTCCATCGTACCACTTGATCTTTCTTCAGTAACTTGAAGATTGGTTCACAAGTAGCAGTCAGGTGCGAGATAAATCGGGCAATATAGTTCAGACGTCCCAGAAAGCCTCTGACTTCTTTCTCTGTTCGGGGAGCTGGCATCTCCCGTATAGCCTTCACCTTCGCAGGATCCACTTGAATACCTTTATCGCTTACGACGAAACCCAACAGCTTACCGGACCTCATCCCAAAGGTGCACTTGTTCGGGTTTAACCTCAGCTTGTACAATTTCAACCTGTCGATTAACTTCTGAAGATGGTCCAAATGTTCTTCCTCAGTCTGGGATCTTGCAATCATGTCGTCGACGTATACCTCCATCTCATGATGGATCATGTCATGAAACAAAGCAACCATGGCACGCTGATACGTTTCCCCGGCATTTTTCAATCCAAAAGGCATGACCTTGTAGCAAAAGGTACCCCATTGAGTAACAAAGGTGAAGGAGTAAGAAAACACTTAGAAGGGGGGGTTGAATAAGTGACTATTTTCGAGTTTTCAATACAAAGCTCAAAATAATAATGGAATAACACAGTTATTTTTATCCTGGTTCGTTTGAACTCAAACTACTCCAGTCCACCCGCCAAGGTGATTTCTCTTTCTCAACAAGGACTTAATCCACTATAATCAACTAATTACAATCACACAACAACTGTTGTAACTAACAATGCACAAGTAAACTTACAAGTGACTAACACCACTAAGACTTAAATCTGGTCCTAGTCTGCTTGAGAAATCTGACCAAACTTGGTCTCTCAAGGAACAAATACAAAAGTATAATCTTTACAGATAATTGAAATAGAGTTTGCTTCTAATCAAGCTATATCACAACTGTGATTTTTCTTAGAATGTAATACACAAAAATGTATGAACTATGAGTTTGTAAGCTTTTGAATCATTCACGTAGTTTTTTTGTTTTGACGTTGTTATTGGCTTGCAATAAATGTCCTTCTATTTATAGTAGGAGTAATAAGACCGTTGCTGCCTTCAGACGAAATGGAGATCATTAAATGCTTTGCGTGTATCCTTGCAAAATTCCATTCTCCAAGAAACTAGTTGTAGGCACTTGAGTGCTTTCAGCCGTCTTTGCATTAATTAGCAAACGTCAGAATGTAAGAACGTGTTTTCCTTTGCTTTGACAAGACATGTTGATTAAGACGTTGTTTCAGTATTTGCTTTAACTCAGAACATGCTTCATTCAACTTCTGGTCAGAGCGTTGCTTTCTTAAGATCTTTGAACAGCGCTTTCTTTCAAGTTATCTTCAGAATCAAGAAGCCTGCTAGAAGTTAGAAGATACATTTAAAAAGTAAAGGTTCTTACCAGAGTCAGCAGATGTATTTGAATAAAAGATTCTTTTATCAAAGAACTTCTTCATAATTTTTGCTTAGTACTTTGGAATGTTTCTTGTCAGAACATTAACTAAGACATTCAAAACACATTCATTAGAGCATAAATTATCTTAAATATAATTTAAGTATCATCAAAACACTTGGGATAGGTCAGAACTAATCTTGTTCTTTCAATCTCCCCCTTTTTGATGATGACAAAAAATTTATTTTAGATAAAGAAAAGAAACAGATTAAGAGATAAGAATCTCCCCCTGAAATGAATATTTCTATGCATAAGACATCCTGAGATTGTTTAGTCAGAGTGATACACAGCCGTCTTTGAATTTCTTCAGAACTTCTTCAAGAAGATAAATCTTAGCTGGAATATTCTTTCAGAGTTAAATGATACCTGCAAAAATCTTTTGCACAGAAGGAATTCTTGCAATTTTGTTAGAATGTCTGAGACATAGTCCCATAACTGTTAAACAGTGATTAGTTCAAAAATGCACATTTTCTCCCCCTTTTTGGCATAATCAAAAAGTGTAATAAATGAGAAATTTTGAAAGATTTCATAAAAAGTTAAAAATAGATATCCAGAAGTACAAACAAAACATCCAAATAAGAGACAAAAATAAACTAGTATTTCTTAGAGACAAGAGCCATCAGAAGGTTCTTGATCTCAGAGGCGGATTCACTTTGCATTGCCATCCCGTTCTTGAACTCTAGATTTGTTTGATCTTGCTTATCCATGCGTCTATTCAAGACTTTATTCTCCCTCTTTAGCTCTTTTAGAGTGTCCATAATGAGTGAGGTAGGGGCAAAAGATGATGAAGCTTCAGTAGAAACAGGGTCAGAAGCAACAACTGATGAATAAGATTTCACAAAGGTGGAGAGCAGAGTTCCCAGATCCATTGCAAGAGTTGGCACAGGTTCAGGTCCATCCTTAACTGAAGGTTGATTCAATAGAACAATAGCCATAGGATTTGAATATTCAGAGTATTCTTCAGATTCATCTTCTGATATGTCCATCTTATCAGCTGGTGTATCAGCAATCAATAGCGAAGACTTCTTATTCCAAGTATCAGCAGCTTCTGTCTTGAAAACATGCAGAAGTTTGGAAAATTTGTCCAGCACCTGAGAGTGGCACAAATCCTGTAACTTCCGTGATTCAGCAACCAAGGTTCTTCTGAAAGTTTCCCATAGAAGATATGTTGCTGCAGTGTTCACACTTCTGAGGAAATCTTCTTTCAGCGGTTGTAACCATGCTTGAACATTTGTTATAAAATTCTTAAACAAAATATTTGCATCTGGCTGAATAGGTTTAGGGACAAACGTTCTGTAAGATTTGTTTTTCAAGAATTGTAGAGATTGAGAGTCCACTACGGTTCTTAAAAAGCTATTGGTTTCAGGAGTATTTGTAGGTTCAGGTTCAGGTTGGTTAATACAAATAGAAGGTTCTGATATATCATGAGGTACGGATGGTTCAGCAATTTCAGTTTGTTCAAAAATTTGTTATTCTTGAATTTTAGGAGTTGAGAGAGGTGTTGTATGTTGTGGTGAGGTAGGTGGAGTGATATCAGGCGAAATTATTATTGTATAAGCGGGAGTGGGAATGGGATTTTGAGGTTGTGGTTGGTGCATAGCAAAAATATTTTCAGTTGGTAGATTGAAAGGAGGTTTTATGGTTGCTAGAGGTTCATTAATCCCTGGAATTCTCCAAGATCCAGCATCATACCATCCAGTGGGACTGGGTGATAAAGGTCTGGCAGGGGGTCTTGAGAAACGTTCAGCAGGAATAGGTTGAAAAATAGATGTTTTAGGGGGTTCTGAATGAGAGGGTTTTGATTGGCTGTCAGAATGTTCATCAGAGTCAGAATCACTTAAATCTGTTGAAAACTGATTTTTACTAAGGTTGTTAGCAAGGGGTTCAGATGGTGAGGTTTGAGAGGATTCAGCATATGCAGATATATTTTCAGAATTATAAATAGGTATAGTTTCAGCATGATTACCTGACTTCTTTTTCTTCTGAGGAGCGTCAGAAGGTCCTTTTAAAGCTTTTCTCTTCACAGATCCTTGGAGAACAACATCAGCACCAGCTTAATTTCTTCCTTGAAGCCAAGCTGGGTCAATAGGTGATCATGTTTCTCTGCAGGTCTCAAGATAGTGCAAAAACATACGAGAATGTTCCCCTGAGTTGAACATAGGAAAGTCAGCAATATGAATTCTTCTCTTCTTCACAATAGTTGACAGACATGGAGAGGGTTCCACCAGCAGTTTGTCAATAATTTTCCTCTTCAGCCAGTTCTTTCCGGTCATTGTCTTACCACATATAGGTTCAAGCTCCCCCAGAAGATTTGCTTCTCTTAGGTGAGCAATCAGACCATTCTCAGTCAGAATGTCTGATAATAACCTCCCATGGGAATCCAATTCCTCTTTGATTTGGGATTCTTCATCCTTTCAGCTTCTCTGGTTTCTTTGACATGGTTCCAGAGGTGTTCAAAAAGCAAGTAGGGCAAATCAATTTTGACATTTGTTCCAAGGAAAAACAACAAAAATTGTTGATCAGCGTTGATGTAATCAGGAGAACTGGTGTCTTTCCTGTGGTGAATACATCCATGAATAATCCTTGCCCAAATCTTACACTTGTCTTTCAAATCCCTGACTTTGGAGGAACCTTGACCGTTGGTAAAAATCTTTGTGTATACCCTAGACATCTTCATTCTTCCAGTGGGCATTCCTGTAACTCCAAGTCCTTTAAATCCCAGCAACCTTCTGATTAGATTTTTTGTAATGGATATTTCCTTGCCCATTACAAAGGAGAGAATAACCTTGGGAGTTGCAATAGCGTGAATCCAGAATTCTTTTACCAAATGAGGAAATACTGGACCAATAAGACGATCAAAGTAGCTTTCCCAACCTTGAAACTTCACAGCAGGGAACAAGTCAAATCCACTCTCTCTGAGATTCTCAAAGTCTACCATTAGCTCACTCAAAACTTCCAAACTTTCTACCGGAATGAGTGTTGTCCTTTCAGGTATACAGTATTGCTCAGAGTGGGTAGAGGAAGAAGAAGCCATTGAAGTTCTATGAAAAGAGAAATTTTTGAAAGGGGTTTTAAGAGAAACGTTCAATAAAAACTTGAGTTAAAAGAGGCAGTAAAGAATGAAAAGGGTTTTTCAAAGAGTATTTATAGGTATTAATTTCAGAGAATAGGTTAAGAATTAAAATTAAAAGTATTTAAGACAGATTAAAATAAAGATTAAAACGGATTTAAAAACGAATCTCATCATTACTTGCATTTAATGATTTGCTAAAAATTAGGGAAAACGTGATATTATGGCTAATCATCAATAGTTACCTAGAACGTCATCAGTAGCTTTTGCACGCTTGACCTTTCAGAAACACACCACATGTTCATCTCCTGAAGGATGCATGTAACAACTGTTTGTTCTAATGAATTTCTGAACTACACTTGGACATGAAGCGTTAGAATGATTCATAACTTTTCATATAGCTTCTGTTACAACTTCTCTTCTAACTTCTGAAGAGTTGTTGATTAGAGCATTCATTTCAGAAAGTTCTGAAGCCAGTCACAAAGAATAAATATTATTTTATTCAGGACATAATTCCATACAAATATTTTTCAGAATGAAATTAAATCTATCTTCTGAAAGGGGTTTAGTAAAAATGTCAGCCCATTGATGGTCTGTTTTTACAAAAATCAAGTTTAAAATCCCCTTCTGAATATAGTCCCTTATGAAATGATATTTAATTTCTATATGTTTGGCTTTAGAATGTAAGATTGGATTTTTAGAAAGACAAATAGCAGAATTATTGTCACAGAAGATAGGAATCTTACTTTCATAAAGGTTGAAATCTTCTAGTTGACTTTTCATCCAAATTATCTGAGAGCTACATCCAGCAGCAGATATATATTCAGCTTCTGTGGTTGATAGAGCAATTGTTGCTTGCTTCTTGCTCTACCATGAGATAAGATTGTCACCGAAAAACTGGAAGCTTCCAGAGGTGCTTTTTCTTTCAATTCTATCTCCAGCAAAATCAGCATCACAATAACCTGCTAGTTTGTAATCTTGTGATCTTCTGTAACACATACAAAGATTAGCAGTACCTTTCAGATACCTAAGAATTCTCTTAACAGCTGTTAAATGAGATTCTCTAGGATCTGATTGGAATCTAGCATACAAGCACACGCTAAATAATATATCAGGTCTAGATGCAGTCAGATAGAGAAGGGATCCAATCATACCTCTGTAGAGCTTCTGATCTACTTTCATACTTACCTCGTCTTTACCTAGAATGCAGGTTGGATGCATAGGTGTCTTGGCATCTTTGCTTTCTGACATTTGAAATTTCTTCAGAAGTTCTTTAACATACTTCGTCTGATGTATGAAAGTACCTTCTTGAGTCTGGTTGATTTGAATTCCAAGAAAGAATTTCAATTCACAAATCATGCTCATTTCAAATTCTGCCTGCATTGTCTTAGCAAATTCTTTTCCAAGGGATATATTAGAGGTTCCAAAAATTATATCATCAACGTAAATTTGATAGATTAAAATATCATTTTAAATGTTTTTCTGAAGAGAGTTGTGTCCACTTTTCCTCTGGTAAAATCTTTTTCTAATAGAAAATTACTCAGACGATCATACCAAGCTCTGGGAGCTTGTTTTAAACCATATAAAGACTTTTTCAATTTAAAAACATGTTCTGGATGCTTTAAATTATTAAATCCAGGAGGTTGATGGACATATACTTCTTCTTCAATATAACCATTTAGAAATGCACTTTTAACATCCATTTGATACAATGAAATGTTATTTTGTACAGCAAAAGAAATTAATAATCTTATAGGTTCTAACCTGGCGACTGGGGCAAAGGTTTCATTATAATCAATTCCTTCTTGTTGACTATAACCCTATGCAACCAGTCGTGCTTTGTTTCTGATTACTTCACCTTGTTTATTCAATTTGTTTCTGAAGACCCATTTGGTTCCTATAACATTGAATCCTTTGGGTCTTGGAACAAGATTCCATACATCATTCTTTGAGAATTGATTTAGTTCTTCTTGCATTACAAGGATCCAATCACTATCTTTCAGAGCTTCATCAATGGTAGTTGGCTCAATCCGAGAGACTAAACCAAATAAAGATTCTTCATTGATTCTGAGAGATGATCTTGTTCTGATGGGATCTTCTTTTCTTCCAATGATTACGTCTTCTTTGTGAGCTGAAGATAATCTAGGAAACCTTTTCTGTGTGGGTTGGTCAGAGATTCTGAGATTGTTCAGAGCATTGTCAAGAGGATGATCTGCTACGTCTTCTTTTGCTTCTGAACTTTCAGAGTTTGAGTGATGATCTTCTGTATCTACAGAAAAATCAATTTGATTTTGCTTTTGTTGGTCAAGCTTATCATCAAACCTGACTTTGATTGATTCTTCAACAATCAGAGTTTCTATGTTGTATACTCTATAACCTTTTGAGCGTTCAGAGTATCCAAGTAGGAAACACTTTTGTGCTTTGGAATCAAACTTATTCAGAGTTTCTTTAGTGTTTAGTATAAAACAAGTACATCCAAAAGGATGGAAATAAGAAATGTTAGGCTTTCTGTTTTTCCACAATTCATAGGGAGTCTTTTCAAGAATAGGTCTTATAGAGATTCTATTCTGAATATAACACGATGTATTCACAGCTTCTACCCAAAAGTGCTTAGCCATATTTGTTTCATTGATCATGGTTCTGGCCATCTCTTGTAATGTTCTATTCTTTCTTTCTACAACTCCATTTTGCTGGGGAGTTCTAGGACAAGAAAAATTATGAACAATACCATTTTCTTTAAAATATTTTTCAAAATAATGATTTTCAAATTCACCACCATGATCACTTCTAACTTTTGTGATTTTAAAATCTTTTTCATTTTGCACTTGAGTACAGAAGTCAATGAATACAAAATGTGACTCATCCTTGTGTTTTAAAAACTTTACCCATGTCCATCTGCTGAAATCATCAACGATGACCAATCCATACTTCTTGCCTCTGATGGATGCAGTTTTAACTGGCCCAAACAGATTAATATGAAGTAACTCTAATGGCTTAGAGGAAGAGATAACATTTTTAGATTTAAAGGAAGGTTTTGAAAATTTTCCTTTTTGACATGCTTCGCACATAGCATCTGAGTTGTACTTCAGATTGGGAAGTCCTCTGACTAAATTTAATTTATTTAGTTGAGAGATTTTTCTAAGACTGACATGTCCCAATCTTCTGTGCCATACCCATTGCTCATTGCTAACAGACAAAAGGCATTTTACGTTTTGAGATTTAAGATCTGATAAATCAATTTTGTAAATGTTGTTCTTTCTCTTGCCAGAAAAGAGGATTGATCCATCCTTTTGATTTATAGCTTTACAGGAGTTTTGATTGAAGATAATGTCATAGCCATTGTCACTTAATTGACTTATGGACAATAGATTATGAGCTAATCCTTCTACTAATAAAACATTAGAGATAGAAGGAAGGTTATCGTTTCCTATGGTTCCAGAACCAATAATCTTCCCTTTCTGATTACCTCCAAACTTCACATCTCCTCCAGCTTTAAGTTCCAGGCTTTGGAACATAGACCTTTTTCCCTTCATGTGTCGTGAGCATCCAGAGTCCAGGTACCATGACTGGTGTTTCAATTGAGCTGTTAAGGACATCTGCAACAAATATTATTTTATCCTTAGGTACCCATATCTTTTTGGGTCCTTTTGGGTTAGCATAAGAGTTTCCAGAATGTGATGTATATTTTATATCATGTGAGTGTCCAAACTTGAATTGCTTATTCAGAGGTTTGTAAGTGAAGGTCATTTTAGCAACAGGTTTTGGAATGTATGTCTCCTTCCCTTTGGGAGGTTCATATCCAATTCCTCTTCTGTTTTTCCCACTAACTCTATAGATCATTAAAGCCATTTTGCTTTTGTCTATGCTTTTAGCAAGAAAAGATTGAAAGCTATAGTCATATTCTTTCAGAATATCTTTTGAACTAGATACAGACTCTGAACTAAAATTCTTTTAAACAATTTGAATTTCCTTTTCAAGTTTAAGATTGTTTTCTAAAAGTTCAGATTTTTCTGTTTCAAGTTTCTTAAAATCAGATGCAAGACTCTTCTTGAGTTTCTTGTATTTGATTTTGAGCTTACTATAGTTTTCCAAAAGTTCTGATAAACTATCAGCAAGTTCTTCTCTAGAAAATTCAGAAAATACATCTCTTTGTTCTGACTCACAGTCTGAGTCATCTTCTGTGATAGCCATTAAAGATAGGTTGGCATTTTCATCTTCAGAACCAGATTCATCTTCAGAAGAATCTGAGTCATCCCAGGTTTCCATCATTCCTTTCTTCTTTCCAAATCTCTTCTTTGGTCTTTCTTTTTGAAGCTTTGGACAATCACTTTTGAAGTGACCAGGTTCTTTGCATTCATAACAGATGATCTCTCTTCTGTTTGACTTTTTGTGTCCAGAAGATTCTGGTTTATCTTCTGACTTCTTGAAGTTCCTGAACTTCTTTTGTCTGTGCTTCCACAGATGATTGATCCTTTTGGAGAGTAAAGATAGTTCGTCTTCTTCTGAAGCTGATTCTTCAGAGTTTTCTTCTTCAGCCTGAAAAGTGTTAGTATCAAATTTCTTAATTGATTTAAGGGCTAGAGACTTATCTTTCTTCTAAGTCTCATGCTCATCCAGTTCAATCTCATGACTTCTGAGAGTGCTGATGAGTTCCTCTAGAGACACATTGTTCAGATCCTTTGACACCTTGAAAGCAGTGACCATTGGTACCCATCTTCTAGGTAAGCTTCTGATGATCTTTTTCACGTGATCTGCTTTGGTATACCCTTTGTTCAAAACTCTTAGACCAGCGATCAGAGTTTGAAACCTAGAGAACATTGCTTCTATAGACTCATTTTCCTCAACTTTGAAGGCTTCATACTTCTGAACTAAAGCCAGAGCTTTAGACTTCTTAACTTGGGCGTTTCCTTCATGAGTCATTTCGAGAGACTCAAACATATCATGCGTTGTATCTCTATTAGTGATTTTTTCATATTCTACTTTAGAGATGGCATTTAAAAAAAATATTTCTAGCTCTGTGATGATTTTTAAAATCAGCTTTTTGTTGTCTATCCA
The DNA here is from genome assembly GCA_948472305.1 of Vicia faba. Classification (NCBI taxonomy): domain Eukaryota; kingdom Viridiplantae; phylum Streptophyta; class Magnoliopsida; order Fabales; family Fabaceae; genus Vicia; species Vicia faba. The sequence goes on from OX451736.1 coordinate 727,060,317, forward strand.
TATTTTTTCTATCCACTTTGTTTCCTTCTGAATCTGTAGGATGTTTGTACCAATCCAAGACTATATCCCAAAGATCACTATCATGACCTAGAAAGAAACTTTCTAGTCTATCTTTCCAGTACTCAAAATCTTTCCAGTACTCTGGATTTTTTCCTGACACGGTTAAGTGTTGAGCTCAGAGTCAAGCTCTGATACCAATTGAAGGAGTAAGAAAACACTTAGAAGGGGGATTAATTAAGTGACTCTTTTCGAGTTTTCAATACAAAGCTCAAAACAATAATGGAATAACACAATTATTTTTATCCTGGTTCGTTTGAACTCAAACTACTCCAGTCCACCCGCCAAGGTGATTTCGCCTTTCTCAACAAGGACTTAATCCACTATAATCAACTGATTACAATCACACAACAAATGTTGTGACTAACAATGCACAAGTAAACTTACAAGTGACTAACACCACTAAGACTTAAATCTGGTCCTAGTCTGCTTGAGAAATCTGACCAAACTTGGTCTCTCAAGGAATAAATACAGAAGTATAATCTTTACAGATAATTGAAATAGAGTTTGCTTCTAATCAAGCTATATCACAACTGTGATTTTTCTTAGAATGTAATACACAAAAATGTATGAACTGTGAGTTTGTAAGCTTTTGAATCTTTCACGTAGTTTTTTTGTTTTGACTTTGTTATTGGCTTGCAATAAATGTCCTTCAATTTATAGTAGGAGTAATAAGACCGTTGCTGCCTTCAGAGGAAATGGAGATCATTAAATGCTTTACGTGTATCCTTGCAAAATTCCATTCTCCAAGAAACTAGTTGTAGGCACTTGAGTGCTTTCAGCCGTCTTTGCATTAATTAGCAAACGTCAGAATGTAAGAACGTGTTTTCCTTTGCTTTGACAAGACACGTTGATTAAGACGTTGTTTCAGTATTTTCTTTAACTCAGAACATGCTTCATTCAACTTTTGGTCAGAGCGTTGCTTGCTTAAGATCTTTGAACAGCGCTTGCTTTCAAGTTATCTTCAGAATCAAGAAGCCTGCTAGAAGTTAGAAGATACATTTAAAAAGTAAAGGTTCTTACCAGAGTCAGCAGATGTGTTTGAATAAAAGATTCTTTTATCAAATAACTTCTTCATAATTTTTGCTTAGTACTTTGGAATGTTTCTTGTCAGAACATTAACTAAGACATTCAAAACACATTCATTAGAGCATAAACTATCTTAAATATAATTTAGTTATCATCAAAACACTTGGGATAGGTCAGAACTAATCTTGTTCTTTCAAAAGGTTGTCTTCTCCATGTCTTCGGGAGCCATTTTAATCTGATTATAACCGGAGAAACCATCCATAAAGGAGAATACCTTATGCTGAGCGGTGTTGTCAACCAGAACATCGATATGAGTTAGAGGGAAATCATCCTTGGGGCTTGCCTTGTTCAGATCCCTATAATCAACACACATTCGAACCTTACCATCCTTCTTCGGAACAGGAACCACATTGGCAACCCACTGCGGGTAAGAAGTAACTGTTAGAAAACCGGCGTCAAATTGTTTCATAACCTCAGCCTTGATTTCCTCAGACATATCTGGGCGCATTCGGAGGACCTTCTATTTCACTGGAGGACAGTCTTCCTTGGTAGGCAATCGGTGAACCACGATATCGGTATCCAACCCAGGCATATCTTCATAAGACCAGGCAAAAATCTCAACATAGTCACGCAACATCTGAATCAACCGTTGCTTCACACTAAGTTCCAGATTTTCCCCGATCTTGACCTCTTTCTTGTCTATCTCTGTACCCAGATTTACCGTTTCCACCGGCTCTTCATGCGGCTGTACAACCCTCTCTTCTTGAAGTAACAGTCTAGCAAGTTCACCAGGCACTTCGCAGTTATCTTCACCTTCGTCTTCGGCTAAGTTGATCGGACTTTCAAAGTTATAACTGGAAGTAGCAGAGTTGTTACCAGTGAGATCCAGAGTGGATGTAGACCTGTATATGTGAGTGTGTGTAAAATAGTTGTTTTGTAATGTATAATAAAAGAAAAACAAGGAGCGCAAAATTTGAAATGCAAGAAACGTCCAATGCTTTTATTAATGATATATGTAAATGACACACATAAAGCCCTCACAAATGAAGCCACGGTGCCTCGGGTAAGACATCGGGCCGTAAATTTTAAAACATTGTCTATTACAAATTCAAAACAAAAAGTTTCATTACTGGGTGATAACAGAAACGGGCATAGAATCCTTCGCTGTCAAGTTGCTTAGTCCACCATCGGCAGTTGGGTATATCCAACTGTCAATATCAAACTCTTCATCATCGTCATCTCCGATAGCATTCACTCCTGCGTCATGTTTTGGATTTTCCGGTGCTCCGAACTCAATATCCTTCACATCAATTAAGTCTTGTACTTTGTTCTTCAAAACCCAACAATCATTTGTATCATGCCCCGAGCTATCAGAGTGAAAAGCACAGCGGGCATTAGGGTTGTACTTTGGTGATGTAGTGTTGGGATTCTTCGGGGCCTCCCTTGGAATCACTAGATTGGTTTTCAATAACTGTGGCAAAATCTGAGATAAAGTCATGTTGAGCTGAGTGAATTGCCTTCGCGGTCTCTCGGCCTTTGGCTGATTGTTGTGTTGAGGAGCACCAGCAGGTCTTGAAATAACAACCACATTAACAGCTTGGTGGCGTTCAGGTCTATTCTGGATTTTCGAACTGTAAACAGCACTGGACTACTTTCTAAAAGGCTTCTTCTCGGTGCTCGATGAAGCACCCTTCTGTATTTTACCAGACTTAATACCAGCCTCAATCCTTTCCCCGGTCATAATCAGCTCTGTAAACCCGGACGAAGAACTTCCAATCAGATGGTTGAAATATGGGACAGACAAGGTCCCCAGAAACATATCCACAAGCTCCATATCAGCCAAGGGTGGTTGCACTCTTCCAGCGAGGTCGCTCCACTTCTGAGCATAATCTTTGAAACCTTCGCCCGCACCCATTGACATACCCTGGAGTTGGGTACGCGTGGGAGCGAGGTCGGCATTGTATTGGTACTGCTTGTAGAAAGCAACAGCCAAATCTTCCCAATTACGGATGCTAGTTCCTTCCAACTGGTAAAACCATTCAAGTTGAGTCCCTGAGAGACTTTCTTGAAATAAGTGGATCCAGATATTCTTCTCAGCGGTGTACGGCTGAATCTTCCTTACATACGAACGGAGGTGCAGTTTCGGACAAGAAACTCTGTCGTACTTAGCAAAGGCTGGTGCTTTGAACTTGTGGGGAATTACCACCCCGATGACAGACCCAGATCTCCAAAGTCCAGACCAGGCACGTTCTGAACTTCCATCGCACTCAACCGGTCTTCCAGTTGTTTGTATCTATCCTCGGCTGGAGGATACTGGTCTTCATCGAAGTCCATCTCGTTGTCTGAAACCACAGGGCTAGGAGCCCTCCTTTCTTCCTGACTATCTTTCCCTCCAGACGAGGTAGTCAAATCAACTTCATCTCGTAGCCTATTTCCAAACCTGTGGCCCATGTTAAACAGGATCGTCTTCTTTTTCTTCTTCTTCTTCTCTTTCAAGATAAGGGCCTTCAGATCTTGCTGACCCTTAGCCAAATTCATGAATAATTCCTGGAACTGGGCGTTTTGAGCCTGCAAAGCCTTGATTTCTTGTTCCGTTGATGGTTCAGAAGACATGATGCTAAAATAAACAGCGAAGAAGATAAGAGACCTGTAAGGGTACCTGTTATGAGGTGCATGGAATGAAGTGCGTATGATATGATTTCAAAGACGTCGAGAGATTCAAATTCGTAAACAAGAAATGAAACACACTTTTATTAGATAAACTTTGAAATTAATTGTTCAACAAATTTCCATTAAGGCGTTACAAGAAAGGAAATACTGAAGAGTAAATAAAAAACTGGAAATAATCAAAGGACATCAGCGCTCCCATGGTCGTTTGCCTTTAGTGCTGACATAGTCATTGATGATCTGCTCATTCTCCAACTGCCTTGTCAACTTCTGGATCTTTCGCTCTTGCTCGTGATACTTTTCTCGATAAGTATCCCGCTCTTCTCTTAGCTGCATCCATGATCTCTTCGATGCCCCAATGTCAGTAGGCATGTAAGGGTGTAAGATAGTAGGAGGAACCCCTTCCTCATCAGCAACTTCAACAATAATAGGCAAGACGGCTTCATAGGGCATTCCCAGCTTTTGGGCACGTATGCAAACCCATCGGAGATATGGTTCCATTGGTAGAGAAGTCTTCGCAGCCAGCTCGTGTGGATCAGATATGTGTACTCTATCCCAAGCCCTTATGAATCTGCGGCGTTTCTCGTCACTATCTCCTTGGAAATCAAAGATTATACTAGGCATTAGCAGCTCATGAGGTCCTTCCCTTCTGGCTCGCCCAAACTGACGTAAGGCTAAGCATGGATTATAAGTAATTCCTCCATTGGTTCCTATCAGTGGAACATTGGGGTATTCCCCACAGCGATCAATAATGGCCACCTCGTCCATACCCTTAATAGTCCAAATGATGTCATTGTGAGAGAGAGAGACATAACCCTATAAGCCCAGCCCATGCCTTCTTTGTTCTTCAAAACTGATTTGGGGAGGTGAGAAATAAACCACCTCGCCAACAATGGAGCACAGCACATCAAGGGTCCCCGCTTCCGGGTAGTACGGGCATAAAGCTGATGAAGAATGTCACCCAAGAGAGTGGGTACAGGATTACCAGAGATGAAGATTTTTACCGCATTCACATCAACAAAGGAGTCGGAGTTAGGAAACAATACCAAGCCATATATCAGAAGAGCCAGAATATCTTCGAATGCCTGGAAGTTTAGACTATCCTAGAAATGATTAGCCTTACCAACCAAGAACTTAGTCAAAAATCCCTTTGCTCCGCTTTTAGTCTCCCAATTAGACATCACTTCAGCCTTTGTCAGATGGAGGGTTGAAGCAATCTCTTCTGGCCTAAGGATCTTTTCCTAACCTGTGAACGGGGTCTGCTCCAGAATGGAGATGCCAAGCAGATCGGGGAACTCTTCCAAGGTGGGGACCAACTGGTAGTCTTGAAAAGTAAAGCAATGGTACAGTGGATCAAAGAACTGGACTAGGACACTCATCATCTGCTCGTCCAGTTTGGAAGTGACCAAACTAAGAAGATGCCCATGTCTTCTGATGAAGGAGGTAGTATCTGACATCTTTGCAACCAATTCTTTAAGTAGAGTGGGAACCTGGACAAAGTTGATCTGGATGGTGTTCCTACGCATATGTGCCATGACCTACAAAACAGAACAAAGATGAATCCCTCCTGTCTTTGAAATAGTTTAGTCCAATGCAAGTTGTATGCAATGTTATGATGTCATGATGTCATGATAGAAAGCACACCACAAGTATCCACAAATAGCAAACATCGTAAAGGAACACATGTCACACAGAGAGCCCTTAGCTTTCAGGCTGGCAAGGAGTCTAGGTACTACCCTCTTTCAGTTTAGTTGGTTTAAACCTGTCCTAAAAATAGTAACCGGGTTCTAGAGGATCTCAATATCACTAACTACCCTCGATCAGTCATAATTCCAGTTTAGAAACCTTTTCTTGCGGTCGGAATCATCGCGAGAGTTTAGTCTCAATGAGTGTAGCATACTGCTACTGTTCTATGGCCAAGTTGGTCAATTTAAAGGTTCTAAGGTCAGTTGGTGCTTAATGACCCCTTAGCAGACCCATATTATCCTCGTTGCGCCACAAGGGATATCGGTACATACTAAAGTGCCACACCAACGTAGCTACTGCTTCAATCGTATCGGTCTACACCGTACAGTTCCCTCACAGTTTATTGCTACTTACCTAAAGGGTATCCCCCAGATCCGGGTTAGGATCTATAGTAACTCCGATACAAGCCCACAAATATAAAGCATACAAATCAAGCAATTGAAAACATTATGAACTATTCCTAAGGTACACCCCACTTATAGATATTCCCCAGCAGAGTCGCCAGTTCTGTGATACGGTGGGAAAGAACTGACTGTTTTTTGGAATGCTGGTTTGCATTTTGTGTTTTGTTATTCTCAAAATGTCGCGGTAAGCAAGAGCCGCCGTCGTCTTTTATTTTATCCAACAAGGAAAGGAAAAAAGCATAGAAAAATTCCTTTTTCGAGATATTTCTCGGGTTCGGGGGGTAGATTATAGAAAGGGAAGATGTTAGCACCCTTTCTATCCGTGGTTATCCACATGCTCTTAGGTACTTGCTCATATTGTTTTCAAAATTGTTTTCTTTGTGCTTGTGGGTTTGAAAAAGTTTTTGTTTGAAAACTTCGTTTTAACTCTTGCTTCTGTCTTCAAGAGTGTATGAAGTGTTTTTGAAAACTTTGTTCGAAAAAGTGTAAGTGTGAAAAAGATTTTTTTTTTGAAAGAGCAAGTACTTAAGAACCATCTACCTACTCGGAAAAGGAATCGTTCTATGCTATCTTCCTTTAGACAATGTTATCCCACTATTAATGAATAGGTAGCATCGTCGTTGGAGTTTCAGGGTCAATTCAAATTAGGGACTTACGGTCATCAAAGCAATGTTAGGATGCCTTAGCAGTAATCCTAATGTCTTAGATCATTTGTTTGAGGCAACTATATCCGAGGCAACCGTTTCGAGGCGACTATGATCTTTAGACAAGAGGGCGACCTCTAAAATAACCTATACTCAATGACCATGTACGAAGGCAACCAAGTGGGGTGTACCCTAAGAGTGCGCATGTGCGAATGTGTTGTTTTCAGTTATTTTTTGTCTTTGAACATGTTAATGATTATCTAAGTTAATTTTATGTTAAAACATTCAGTCTTGTCATGCATACCTATTATCAAACATCTAGCAGTTATATTTTGCGGAAAATAAATTGCGGAAATTAAATTACAAGGCGTCGGTCGGGTATTTACATCGCCAAAAGCAACCCTTTGAAATTTAAATACGAAAAAATAAATAAAGCGATAAAAATAATTAAATGGTCCTAATTATCTATTACATTCCGAGAACAAATACAATATTGAATAAATAGTTCGCGTGCAGGAAAATTAAATCGAGCGCAAGGTTCTAGGGTTTTGACCCTTTTTGTTAAAGAAAAGATTTTTTTTTGTTTTTTTGAATTAAGAAAGAAATTATCTAAGTTAATTATTAAATTAATAAATTAATTAATTAATTAATGAAAATAAATATTTTTGGATTTTGGGCATTTTAAGAAAGAAAATAAAATTAATTAATGTTAGTAATACCTAATTAAGTCTAATTGATTTTAATTATTTACAAAAATATATTAAAGTTATTTCTAATTAAAGCCTAAATTAATTAAATTAATGTTTGTTAATAAAAATTAAAATTTGATTTTATGAAGAAAATATTTTTGTAGTTTTAATTTTATAGAGAAAAATTAAATTTGATTGGTTAGTTAATAATGAAAATAATTAAATCAAATAAAACAAAAATAAATGAAATAGAGAGAGTTAGGAGGTATGGGCCTGATTGGAGTGTTTGGGAAGCAAATTCTATGGCCCAAACGAGCTGGCCCTTTGCTGACTTTGTGAGATCCAGTGAGTGAATGTTGACTCGGTTCCATGGTGGACCATCATCTTGGCCACCAGATCTGGACAGAGGCCATCTGGCAATCAGATGCTTGAGGATGTATAATAGGCTTCACGCTTGGATCTGTACCTGATTATATGAAGAAGAAAATTAACAAAGCGCATGGGGGACCTGGGATTCGAACCCAGGTCCTGTTGGTCATTGGCAAGCATGCTTACCACTTGGTTGTTGTGCTTCATTTGTAAATATGTTACACAAAAATAATAATAAAAGAAAACAATTCATATGCCAGAAAAGACAAAACAAAACGCGCCATTATTTGAATTGGCCAACGGGGAAGCGACACGCCATCGTCCCCTACCTCCAGCCCTTGTAACTTTACCTGCGGATTTGGATCCACAGCTAAATGCGCAGTTCGATCCAAAAATCAACTCCATGCCATAAAAAGGACCTTCTAAGACATGGTTGGGTTCGACTCCCTCTCCCGGTCACGTCCATAGCCATCATTAAGGCTAATTTTACCTGTAACAAAAAACCCTAATCCAAGAGGCAAAACCCTAACAATGGAATTTTTCACCACAGAGCAGATAAATGAAATCAAATAATACAGAAAGCTTGGAAATGATCTGGTGGTTACGAATATGCCATTGATTCTTTGTAATAATGCATGATTTTTGAAATACGAAACCAAATGTAGAAGGGGATCACGTGACACTTACAGCGTGTTTGAGTGTGTATGAAGGCCTGGTTTGGGTTGGTTTCAACTCAGTGAACCTCCAGGAATCGATTGAGACCCTTCTTAGCTTCTGAGATCGCCTCTAAGTATGAATTCAGATTCAAGCTTTTTCACCACTTTTTCAAGTTTTGTCTTGATTGTTCTTGCAGCCTCTAGCCCTTGTAATCGTGTCTTAAGCTTCCTTATGTATTGTGGAACGCATTAGGTTAATAATTATGGTCCAAATCTTCTCCCATCATGGCTTGCATATTTGATTTGATTTCCATTTGAAAGCTTGCCAAATTTGTCCAAAAAAACATCTTTTTGCACATGATCTTGTGTGATACGAATTTCATGATGATATTGATGAGAATCCAATCCTGAAAATAGCAAAAAATCTCATGTAATCAAAGTTTGGGATTTTATTTGATTTAATTTGATTTAAAATGAAATAATTCAATAAAAAATCAAATAAAATAATAAAATTGATAAATGGACACATGGCTGAAGCTAGGACACGTGGGAAATGATGCAAGCACAAATCAAGTGGAAAAGAATGGGCCCATTTGACAAAATTTGAAGTTTTGAGGATAGTTGACTTTTGGCAATTTTGCAAAAATGTCCAACTTCAATAATGCATAAATTCTTCAATTTTGAACTTTTGGAAGTGTTCTTGGACGTTTTAGAAATATTGAGATGTCCTCTAACCAACCCTTTTGGTCTCATCTCATTTTGATATTCCATGCTCAAGTTATAACCTTTGGCATAAAGGTGTTTTTGTTGACTTTCAAAAATGACCTATAATATCCAAATTTATAACTTCTTGTGAGTGCATTTTATGATCTTGAGGTATGAATATGGATTGTAGGAAATTGCATCCTATTCAAACTGAGCTTTGGATGGGTCATTTATCATAAAGTATGAGAAAGTTATGGTTGGTCAAAGTTGAGTTGACTTTTCCTACAAAACCCTAATTTAGCAACTTTTGAGTCTTGATGAATTTTGAGCAATCCTTGATGAATAGTGATCAACCCTTTATCAAATGATGAAATGCCTTAAAAATGAGAATGTTGACAAAAAATATTGAAGTTTGACTATTTGTAGGTCACAGTTGACTTTTGCCCTAGCACAGTCGATTTTTGGACCCTTTGAGCAATTGATTGAGCAAACTTCCTCTGCAAGGCTTGAAATTTGACATGGATGACCTTGAGAACATATTAGGACATTGGTTAGAACTTGAGGTCATTTGGATTCAAGGATATTGATGCAACACAAAACCCTAATTTGGGGTTGACTACCTTAGGAGATGACTTGTCTGACCCACTCTTGAGCAACCTTGAGCCACTTGGAGATTTTCCTTGCAATGTTTTGAGAAATATGAGAGGGAAAATTTTGGGGTACAACACTATGCGTTTAAGAAAAAGTGAGAGGTGATGTAAGCAAGTAAACCCGACAAGAAATCCAAGTTATTGGATAAGGACTGTAAACAAAACCTGCAAGGGACTCATGTTGTCAGATAATAAAATTGTGCAAGTAGTTCAAGTTGAAAGCACACAAGTCACACAAACAGCCTTAGGTTTAGGCTTGCATGGGTTTTAAGGTAGTACCCTCTTGAATTTTAGTTGGTTCAACCTGTCCTAGAAAAGTAACCGGGTTCTAGAGGATCTCAATATCACTGACCATCCTTTATCGGTCATGGTTTCAGCTCACGCAATCTTTTCTTGCGGCCGAAATATTCCGAAAGTATGATCTCAATGAGTGTGGCATCGAGTATCAACCAATCCTCAGCTCTACACCGAGGCCGACTATCTCGCTACTTTCTAATGGCCAAGTTGTTCAACTAAGGTTCTAAGGTTCGTTAGTTCTTCGTGACACCACACAGTGGCCCCGTATTCTCCTTGTTTCACCACAAGGGATACCGGTACCAACCAAAGTGCCACACCAATGTAGCTACTTCTTCGACCGTATCGGTCTACACCGTACAGTTCCCTCACAGTCTATTGCTACTTACCTAATGAGTGCCCCCAGATCCGGGTATAGGATCAATAGTAACCCCAAACAAAACCCTCAAAAATAAAGCAAACAAAGCAATCAAGAGAAGCAATTTTAATGACCTAGATCCTAAGATATACCCCACTTATAATTCCTCAGCAAAGTCGCCAGTTCTGTGATACGGTGGCAGAACTGACTGTTTATACTAGTTTATGTTTTTTGTTTGCAAAATGTCGCGGTAAGCAAGATTCGCCACCGACTTTTATTTTATCCAATCAGGAAAAGGAAAAAGAATAGAAAAAACCTTTTTGAGATGTTTATGAGTACGGGGGGTAGATTATAGAAAGGGAACGTGTTAGCACTCTTTCTATCTGTGGTTTTCCATGGGCTCTTAGGTACTTGCTCATTTTGAAATTTCTTGTGTGTGTGCTTTGCTTTGAAATTTTTTGTTTTACTTCGTTTTAACCCTTGTTTCTGTCCTCAAGAATGTTACGAAGTTGTTTTTGAAAACTTTGTTTGAAAAGTGTTTGGTGTGTATGGTGTAAAAGATTTATCGTTTTGAGCAAGTACCTAACAGTTATCTACCTACTCGAAAAAAGCGTTCTTTTCCTCCTATCCTTTAGACCGTGTTATCCTACTATTAGTGAGTAGGTAACCCTAGTCGTTGGATGTTTGAGGGACTATTGAAAGGAACGTAATGGTCATTGAAGACAACATGTAAGGATACCTTAGCATTTCAAAGAGACTGTCATCATATATTCGTAGGTAACATCGAGGGACAAGATCATTTCTCATAGGTAACTCGGGGGACATTAAGGGACTATGATCTTTATGATGATTTTTAGATTGAGGGTCTTTTGCTAAGATATCCCTACGTTCGAGGGACATGACCATTATTTTCCGAGGCAACCAAGTGGGGAGTACCCTAGGGGTGCAAGTGTGCAATAGTGTGTTTTTTCCATTTATATTTATCTTACAATTAGGGTTTTCTATCGTTCATTTTTATCTTTCCATACAATCCTATTAGTCTAAGCATTGCCTAAAATATAGTAGCAGAAGGTAAAGGCGGAAATGTAAACCTAGGCTATTACAGAGATTTGGGGCAGTTACATAATAATGAAGAGTGCGAAAAAGAAATCCTAAAACTATTACATCCCAGAAGCAATTACATAATTATAAAAAAATGCGAAAAAAATATAAATCTATGCCATTACATTGATAATGCGACCTATACAATTTTCCTAGAAATTAAAATGTAAAAGAATAAATAAAAAGAAATTAAGGAAAAATTAAAACCTAAAATTCTAAGTTAATGTTTTTGGTGTTTTTTTTGTAGAAAATAATTTTAAGTTAATTAAAAAACCTAATTCTAACTAATTTTAATAATAAAAAAAGTTAATTAACTTAATTTATTAATAAATGAAAACAAAGCCAAAAATTCAGTTACTAACTAAAACAAAAACCTTATCCTAATTTGTTAAAAAAATGGCTAATTAAATGGTTAATTACAAAGAAAACATAAAACCTAATTGTTTTCCTAATTTGCAGAAAAAAGTTAATTAACTAAATTAAAGAGTTAATAAAAAAAGAGTTAATAATAAAAAAAATTTTAAAACCTAAATTAATTAGGGTTTGTAAAAAATGTTAAGTTTGCCAATTAATAGGGTTTTTGATTTAAATAAAATTAGAGTTTATATGAATTTAGGGTTTTTGATTTAAATAAATTAGAGTTTATATGAATTTAGGGTTTTTAAGGAAGATATTAAAGAGAAAGAAATGATGTACAAAGGGTTAAAAATAAGAAAAATTATACATATTGTCAGGGGTGGGTGTTGACCCAAAAATTTAAAACCTAAAATTAAAAAAAACCTAAAATTAATTATTCGAGTTTATTATGAAAATCAAAGGTTTGTGAAAAGTGTTAAGTTTTATGAAAAACGTTTTAAACAGAAAGAATGAAAATAGGTAAAAGAATAAATAGAAAGGAAGAAAACCAAAACCAATAGGGGTGGTTGTTGAACCCACGCCCTTAGCCTCCTCAGGATGTCTGCCTTGCCATGAGTCATGCATTGGTTATTCTGTTTTGCCCTCAGTATTTTGTAATAATCCTGAATGGGATCCTATTTAATATGCAGTGTTGAATCTCATGAATACATTAAATAAATTACTATATCATGAAATACAAATAAAAAAATATATATGAAATTTTGTAATATTAAAACCGATATGGTATGTATGAATGATTATACCCTTTTGATCATAGAGATAAAACCAGCTTTACCCTTACTGGAGAAGTAGTGAGATATGGATTTGTAACAAAGATGACTTGTTTGTAGTGAGATGGGGATTTGTAATAAGGATTTCAAGGTTTTAGGGTTCTTGAAAGAATTTGATATTTTGACAGGGTTGTGGCAAAGGTTTTTTTTTCTTCTGTGTTGTTCTTTGTGTGAAAATAATGAGATTATATAATCGAAATTAGAGCAAAGATATGGGCTTTGAATGTACAATTTGGCCTCCAATGTTCACTTGAGTCTGTCACGTTCCAGGCTAAATCGCAGGGGCTTAAGTGCAATTTTTGAAGTTGAAATGTGAAAACAAAATGTAGCCGACATCGAGAACTAACTCCTGTCCAATAATGGGCTCAATCGGAGGTGCGTCTTAGGGCATGAAACTCCATCATATTTTGCAAACAAAGGTACTTTGAACTTCAGGGGAATCACAATCCCAGATACTAGTCCCAAGTCTTTAAAATCTAGGCACGGTACCCTTTGTATTTCCATTGCGTTCAAATGCTCTTCGAGGTGTCTGTACTTGTCATCAGCTGGAGGATAATATTCCTCAGAGTAGTTTCCTTCTTCTTCCTCCTCGGATGATGGGTCGTTGTTCACTTCCTGGGTTTGATTATCCCATTCGCCTGATGATGTCGCAAAGTCCAAAGTTCGTCTGGTTTGTCCTTTAAACCTTCTCCCCATGATTACAACACCGGTTGATTTCTTCACTTTCTTCTTCTCTTTGGCCAACAGAGTCTTCAACTCCTCTTGTCCTTTTGTCAGAGCCATGAGCATTTGTTGAAACTAGGCGTTCTGCGCCTGGAGATCTTTCACAGTCTGTTCAACATCCATCTCACTGAAATAAACAGTAGAAGGATAAGGTGACATGTATGATGTTATGATGAATGATATGTGCATATGCAATGTTTTCAAGGATTTTAAAGATTCAAGTTCATTTTAGACAAAAAAAAACAAACACGTTATATTAATAAGATAAAGTTTGAGTACATCAATTCCCCTTGGGTAAAATAATACAAAACTCTAAGATAAAAAAGTAGTGTGCATCCTCTTTGGTGCAATGTAGGCATTTAGAGTCAGCTCCTCATTAAGTAGCCTAGTGGGTTCCAAAACCTTCTTCTCGCTTGCGTGGAATTGGGCGTCGAAAGTATCACACTCTCCTTTGAGTTGTATCTAATCCCTTTGTAGGTCTTCAAGAGATGTGGGCATGTTAGAATGTAGGATAGTGTATGGAACTTCTCCCTCCTTAACAGGCTCAATGATTACCGGGAGGATGGAAGGATAAGGCATCATAATATTTTGAGCACGAGTTCGTAGCCATTTGAGGTAAGGCTCAAGAGGGATGGAATTTGTGTTCCCTAAAGTCTTGTTATCTACCTTGTTTATCATCCTCCAAGCTCGGATGAATCTCTGGCAAAGACCTTGATCGTCGTTGTCATAGTCGAATACCAAACCTTGAATTAGCACCTCGTGCAGGCCGTCCCTTCGGGCATAACCAAATTGTCTTAGATCTAAGAATGGGTTGTAGGTGATTCCTCCCCTAATGCCAAGTATAGGGACATTAGGTAATTCCCCATAATGGTTAACAATGATAACATTATCTTTGGATCGGGAGCACCAATGAATATCTGAATGTTTGAGCATCATTAACCTTTGTGACCACCTTGAACCTTGCTCCTTCTTTAAGACTGATTGGGGAAGATGAGAAATAAACCATCTTTCCAGGAGAGGAGTGCAACACATGAGTACACCTCTTATCCTCATTGTACGAGTGTGAAAAGAGTGTAGGATATCCCCAAGCAATGTAGGCACCGGGTTGCGTGACATGAAGATTTTTACGGTGCTCACACCTATGAGTTGGTCAGGATTGGGGAACAAATCGATCCCATAGATAAGAAGATCCACAATTTCGTCAAAGGCTTGCAAGTCTAAAGAGTTCCAACAACTTTGGGCTTTCTCAAGCAGGAACTTTGCTAAGAAGCCTTTGACACCACTTCTAGTTTCCCAATAAGTTGTGACATCAGATGAGTGCAAGTGCAGAGCTTGAGCAATCTCTGCTGGATTTGGATCTCTTTCTGTACCATTTAAAGGTAGTTGATTGAGAATGGGAATCCTCAAGAGTTGGGAGAATTCTTCTAAAGTAGGCACAATTTGATAGTCGGGAAATGTGAAGCAATGGTGCAAAAGATCAAAGAACTGAAAGAGCACCTTCATCATATCCTCATCTGTGTTGGAAGTGACCAAGTTGAGTAGACGACCATGTATCTCGGTGAACGGAGAGTTCTCAGGGATCCTTGAAGCTAGCTCCTTAAGTTGTGGAGGAATTCTTACAAGGTTGACTTGGATAGTTTTCCTACGAAGTGAATCCATATCCTACAAAACAAGAACAAAGATGAATCTCCAAAATCCTTGAAATGGTTAGTGGATGCATGTGATGTTCATGATGTCCATGATGTTACGTACAAGCAAAGCAATCAAGTTCTTAGTTTAGGCTTGCATGGGGTTTTATAGGTAAGTATCCTCTTGAAGTTTAGTTGGCTTAAACTTGTCCTAATAATAGTAATCGGGTTCTAAGGAGCTCAATATCACTAAATTGTAACCTTGGTCATTGTTTCAGCTCAAGCCTCTTTAATGGCGACCGAAATATCCCAAGAAACCAAACCTCAATGAGTGTAGTATCGAGTATCTACCAACTTCGGACTGTACCAAAGTCGGTCATCTCACTACATCCTAAAGGCCAAGTTGGTCAAGTAAAGGGTTCTAGAAGTTCATTAGTGCATCACGACATCACTCAGCGGCCCCGTATTCTCTTTGATTAACTCAAAGGCTTCTGATACCCACAAATATGTCACACTAACATAGCTATTGCTTAGACCATGTAGGTATACCCCGCACAGTTTCCACAATGTATTTCTGTTTACCTATAATGTATCCCAAATCCGGGTAGAGGATTTCAAACCCAAACAAAGAACCATAATGTAAAGCAAACAAGTCAAACAATATAAGCAAATAAATGTGATCTAGCCCTAAGGTAACCCCACTTTTAAAATATTTCCCCAGCAGAGTCGCCAGTTCTGTGATACGGTGGGAGAACTGACTTGAGGTTTTGCGTTTTATCGCAAATGTTACGGTTTATTAAGAGTCGCCACCAACTTTTCTTTTATCCAAAAGTAAAGGTGAAAAAGCACAGGAAAGACCTTTGAGATGTTTTCTTAAGTTAGGGGGTAGATTATGAAAAGGGAAGGTATTAACACCCTTTTCATCCATGGTTTTCCATGGGCTCTTAGTTACTTGCTAGATCACTTGCTTTTGTTTGAAATTATGCTTTGTGTGGTTTTTGAAAGTATTTTGTAAAAGAGGTCATCGTTTAGGAAATATTTGTAATGATTCTCGTTCGTAAGAATGTATACAAAGATGTTTGTCCTTTTGAAAATGATTTCAAGTTTGCAAGGTGTTTGGAAATGTGTGTGTTTGTTTTGAAAATAGCAAGGATATTTGTTTGAAATGGAGCAAGTAATTAAGAGCAAACTACCTACTCAAATGTCTTTCTTGTTCATTTTCTATTCCTTTGACATTGTTGTCTTACCATTGATTTGGTAAGAAACCCTATCTTTGGATGTTAACGGGACGGGCGCGGGTCATCGTATAACCATAATTAGCAATGTTGCAAAGCATCTTAGGCATTTTTTGAGGGACCAAGATCATTTTTTAAGGCAACTTTGAATAGCGTCAACGAGGGACTATGATCTTAAAATTGTTTGTTTTGCCAAGATACTTCGCACGCGTAATATGGCTGTTTTTGTATAAGGCAACCAAGTGGAGAAACCCTAAGGGTGCTTGTGTACAAGTGTGTTATTTTCATGCTTTGATTTTGTCTTGTATTTAGGGTTTTCTATTTGATTTGTTTTTATCTTGCCATACAAACCCTAATTACTAGCATGGTATATAAAAAGCGGTAAGTTGTGTAATTTAAATATTACTATGCTATTAAAACATTGTATGGGAGGGGGTACAATTTACAAATGGGGGTGAAATAAGAACTTAAATATTACAACCATATCGAATAATAATAAAGGAAATGTAAAAAACAGTGTAAAAAGAAGGAAAAAATGCATTTTGAACTATTATGTGTCGACAGAAGCTCACATGCATCGACACATAACTTTCCTTGCCCATGTATTACCAAATCAACTCAGTATGAGTCGATACATAATGGTATGTGTCGACTCATACACTGCATGTGTCGACTCATACACTGCATGTGTCGACTCATACGTGCTTTGTGTTGACTCATACACTATTTTTTCCTTCTGTTTTGGGCCTGTAAAGCAGTATGTATCGACTCATACAACTATGTGTCAACTCATACTGTCATTTTTTTTCTATTCCAACATTATTTTGCTGCATACATGGGTTATTTCTCAACACATAATGAAAAGAATGGAATATAAACAAAAGGTTAGCTTCAATGACAATGGTTTACTATACTTTGTCTCCAAAAAATGAATTACTAATGATGCTTGAAATGAAGAACTAAAGTTAAGAAACTTACCTTGGATCTAAATCTTATATCTTGAGTTTGATTTGTTGTTTTGACTATTCTTGAACTTTGGAAGAGAAAGCAGAGGTGTTGTAGAAGTTTGTCCTTGAGTTTGGACAATTTTAGGTGAATGTATGTGAGGTGCTTAAATGCTTGGGCAGAGTTTGCAAAGTGTGAAAGTTCTGGGTATTTTGATTTTTTAACTCAAGAGTGGAAGTTTTATGGACTGTTATGGCTTTTGTGAATATGAGATTTTGAAGGTTTACCAATAAAACTTATGGCTTTTCTCTCAATTTTTTTTCTAACCCTTTGTCTTGCAAATGCTTCTTCTATTTATAGGCAGGAGGTTTATGCATATGAGCTGACTAGGTTTGCAAGACTACAAGTTATGGTTTTGTTGGATTACAAAGATCAAACTATGTCAAGTACTCCATAGTCCCAAGGTG
This sequence comes from Vicia faba, assembly GCA_948472305.1. Classification (NCBI taxonomy): domain Eukaryota; kingdom Viridiplantae; phylum Streptophyta; class Magnoliopsida; order Fabales; family Fabaceae; genus Vicia; species Vicia faba. The sequence continues at coordinate 727,077,871 of OX451736.1, forward strand.
AAGTACCAAAGTTTCTGGTATATAGGAGCTACTTCCCATGATTTATGGTGGAGTATAATCAGCAACAAGCAAGGTATGGGCTCAAGACAAACTTTGTACAAAAAGCTTGCTTTTCAAGAATAGCAATGGTGCCTTTATGCCATAAGTGGAAAGATCTTTTAGACAATGGTTTAAACACTTGGGTAATAGTTCAAGATCTTGTGTAAACATTAAATTATGATGAGATTTGCAAGCAAGGATGCCTGCAACATAAGATTGTGCAGCAAATCATAAGAGTTTTGTTATGTGTTCTTCACTAAAATGACTTACAGCTCAATAATGGATGCTCAACTTCATGCTCTTGAATCTCCTAGCTCAAATATGATAAATTCATGCTCTTGGATGTTTTGTAAAGCTTGAAACACCCTCTACAACTTTCATGTTGACCACTTTTGTTAAATGAAACTGGAACTTGATGAAAATTGGCCAAGAAGTTGGGATAAAAACCTGACCAAAACTGCTGAAAATTTCTCTAAGTGTTAAATGAAAATGTCATGACTTCATGAATTTATAACTTGAAATCCAAGAATATTTAGGAGAAGTTGTGTAAAGAAATGTTATAGATATCATGGATATCTACAACTTTCATTTTGGAAGTTTCTCTTGAATCATCTTGCATCATGGTGAAAATTTTGCTCAAAGTTATGAAAAAAAACATGAAATTTCCAACACTTAGAAAAATTTCTAAGTTTAGAAATTTTGACTTTTCAAAATGAAATCTTGACTTTTTGATTTCTTGATGAATAAGTTTCATATTTTTACATGTTTTGATGAATTATGATCTTTGGCACTGGAATTTTATCAAAAAGTCAAAGTTTGACTTTTCAGTATACCGTTGACTTTTGATCAGTTGATTGCAAAATTCATCTGTCAATCTAATGGACTTGCAATGTTTTGAACCATGTTATTAGGTAAAATGATGCAATTGGACTCTTTAGATCATGCCTTAAACCAATTGATCATTTTCTAGGTCAAAAATCAGAAATTGCCCTTTCTCAGTCAAAACCCTAATTTTGACCATTTTGACCTTTTGATGATTTGATCAAATTTCTTGAGAAGTTGTGGTCCAAACTTGATCAAGTGATACATATGAGTTTAAAATGTTGATGTGGATCAAAAATTATGAAGTTTGACTGTAAATTGGCCATGGTTGACTTTTTCCCCAATACAACTGATTTTTAGGTCAACTGTCCAATTGACTGGTCAAAAATGTGATTCAAGGCTTGAAACTTGACATGAGTAGTCTTAGGGGTCCATTATGATACTTGAAACTCATATGAAGCATTGATAGTCCAAAAATCCTTGTTCAAACTCAAACCCTAATTTTGGGTCATTAGTGTAAGATAAGATGTCTTGAGTTGATCAAACCCTAATCCAGTCTTGAGTCAAAGAGATCTTGTGAGGAAGTCTTGATAAATGAGAGGGAAAATTTTGGGGTACAACAGATGCCCCTGTTCAATCTTCTTAAGCCTGAAGAGTTAGATTGGCGAATTTTGCCATTCGTGACTCGAAGGTGAAAGAATGATTGAACACTAGAATGCACAGAAATTTGCACTCGACGACGCGCGGGTGAGGGAATGAGCTTAAGGATGCCATTTGGAGAGGTGATATAATATTGTTGGAGATGGGCTTAAAGATGCCACCCAAAAGTGATTGTTTGTGTTGTAATTTGTAGGTTGAAAGAATGAGTATCAGAATGGCGTCCGTGTCTGGAGCGTATCTGAACTGTATCATGAATTTGAAATCTGAATGAGCATCGGAATGACATCCGTGTTTGGAGCATATTTGTAATGAGTTTGTATTGTAAGTTGTATCTGAATGAGCATCAGAATGGCATCTGTGTCTGGAGCGTATCTGAACTGACTTTGAATGGGTATCAGAATGGAATCCGTGTCTGGAGCATATCTGAACAGAGTTTGAATGGGTATCAGAATGGCATCCGTGTCTGGAGCGTATCTGACATGTATTTGAATTTGAAATCTGAATGAGTATCAGAATGCCATCTGTGTCTGGAGCGTATTTGTACTGTATCTGAATTTGAAATTTGATTAAGTATCAGAATGGCATCCGTGTCTGGAGCGTATTTGTACTGTATCTGAATTTGAAATCTGAATGAGCATCAGAATGGCATTTATGTTTGGAGCGTATCTGTACTGAGTTTGTATTGTAAGTTGTATCTGAATGAGAATCATAATGGCATCTGTGTCTGGAGAGTATCTGAACTGAGTTTGAATGGGTATCAGAATGGCATCCGTGTCAGGAGCGTATCTGTACTGTATCTGAAAGTTGTAAGTTGTATCTGAATGAGCATCAAAATGGCATCTGTATTTGGAGCGTATCTGAACTATATCTGAATGTTGTATCTGAATGAGTATCAGAATGGCATCCGTGTCTGAAGCGTATCTGAACTGTATCTTTAAGTTGAATCTGAATGAGTATCAGGATGGCATCCGTATCTGGAGCATATCTGAACCGTATCTGAAAGCTGAATCTGAATGAGTATCAGGATGGCATCCGTATCTGGAGCGTATCTAAACTGTATCTGAAAGATGAATCTGAATGAGTATCAGGATGGCATCCGTATCTGAAGCGTATCTGAACTGTATTTGAAAGTTGAATCTGAATGAGTATCAGGACGGCATCTGTATCTGGAGCGTATCTGAACTGTATCTGAAATCTAAATCTGAATGAGTATCAGGATGGCATCCGTATATGGAGCGTATCTGAACTGTATCTGAAAGCTGAATCTGAATGAGTATCAGGATGGCATCCGTATCTGGAGCGTATCTGAACTGTATCTGAAAGTTGAATCTGAATAAGTATCAGGATGGCATCCGTATCTGGAGCGTATCTGAACTGTATCTGAAAGCTGAAATCTGAATGAGTATCAGGATGGCATCCGTATCTGGAGCGTATCTGAACTGTATCTGAAAGCTGAAATCTGAATGAGTATCAGGATGGCATCCGTATCTGGAGCATATCTGAACTGTATCTGAAAGCATATTGTTAATGGTAGATGTTTAATCTTATCCTGAAAAGGGTAAAATGTCAGCCGAAACACAAAGTTATGTTGCATGAAATGTATGATGCAATGTATTTGCTTTATCAATGTTTATGATATATGGATGCAATGTATGCGCATGTGAGCTTGATTTGTTGTATTTCCGTTTGATTGAGGAAAATAAATCCCTGAATGTTGCCGAGGACATGTTGAATTTTATGTCTTGAAGTTGAAGTATTGATGAACTCTTGTCAAGAGAAGTAAATTCTGTTGTGAGGGCAGTGCCATGTACTGCTTGTAAGATTTGCTTGGGTAATCCTGAAAAATTTGACGATTTCTACTGGGGATTAAAAACTTGAAACTTTGTTTCGCTTGGGGATTTAAATTACGTACTGTAGGGGATTTCTTTATGGAATAACCTAGAGATATTTCCCTGCTCTTTCAACTTATCAGTACTTATCTTTCTTATTTTGTTTATTTGTAAACAGTAATCATGTTCAAATGCATATGTTCATTCATGAATCATTGGACGCTTTTGTAAACAAAACACAAGTGTAAAGAAAAAGATAAATAGTTTTTTTGCACTTTCAAAGGGATATCTTTGTATTGACTTTGAATAAATATTTTGTAGAAAGGACACAAACATTCTAGTAAGAGAATTTCGTCGTAAACAAGAAAAATTTAATACAAAGAAAGATGGCTATGTGTAATAATCCCATGGGGTTCCCATTATGCTATAGCCTTCGTATCTCCGAGTATCTTGTCTATTTGCCTTGTCCGAAGATGATTGAACTGATCAGAAGCTCTGAGTTTGTCAGCGGAAGCCAAGGGTTGTCTGTCAAATGATCCTACGGGACATAGTCGTACGCTTTTAATCCCTAACTTTTGCCTGGACCGCCCTTTCGGGTTTTCAGTCCACCGGGAAACCCTTTATTGCCCAAGTCGCCCTTTTGGGTTTTCAACTTGTCGGGTGTACAGATTTTTTATTTTATCCCTAATTTATGCCCGAACATTTTGGTTCGTCGGGATGCCCTTGTTTTGCCTAGGTATGTCAACCTAGCGGGTCTCTTATGCGTAGTATCTTTTGACTATGTCCGCGTTTGCAGGGTGTGGCAGGTCGTCGCCATCCATGGTGGTCAAGATCATTGCTCCACCGGAGAATATGTTTTTGATTACAAATGGTCCTTCATAGGTTGGAGTCCATTTTCCCCTGGGATCACTTTGTGGCAAGATGATACGCTTGATCACTAGATCCCCGACTTGATATACTTGACGTCTAACTTTCTTGCTGAAGACCTTGATCATCCGCTTTTGATACATCTGACCATGGCAAACAGCAGTAAGTCTCTTCTCATCAATTAAATTCAGTTGATCAAGTCGAGTCTGGATCCAATCGTCTTCATTCAACCCTGCATCTTTCATAATCCTCAGAGAGGGTATCTGAACCTCAATAGGCAAGACAACCTCCATGCCGTAAACCAAATAATAGGGTGTTGCCCCGGTTAATGTGCGAGTCGTGGTACGGTACCCGTGGAGAGCGAATGGTAACATCTCATGCCAGTCTTTGTATGTGACTGTCATTTTTTGTATGATCTTCTTAATGTTTTTATTTGCAGCTTCGACAACACCATTCATCTTAGGCCGATAGGGAGAAAAATTATGATGTTGGATCTTGAATTACTCGCACAAGGCGGTGATCATATTGTTGTTGAGATTTGTACCATTGTCAGTGATGATCCTTTCCGGGATACCGTATCGGCAAATAAGGTTTTGCTTGATGAAGCGGGCAACAACGTTCTTGGTAACGGAGGCGATGGAAGCTGCTTCGACCCATTTTGTAAAATAGTCAATGGCCACTAGGATGAAGAGGTGTCCATTGGAGGCTGTGGGCTTGATTTCTCCAATCATATCAATTCCCCATATAGCAAAGGGCCAAGGAGCCGTCAAGACATTCAGAGAAACCGGAGACACGTGCACCTTGTCAACATAAATTTGACACTTGTGGCAGGTCCGAGAGTATTGATAGCAATCTGCCTCCATGGTAGACCAATAATAGCCTGCCCGTAGGATTTTCTTCGCCATCGTATGCCCACTGGAGTGGGTGCCGAAAGTACCTTCATGTAATTCAGCCATGATCTTTTCAGCCTCAATCTTATCCACACACCGAAGCAGAATGGAGTCATGATTGCGTTTGTACAGGATGCCATTACTAAGGAAGAACTTAGCAGATAATCTCCTTAAGAACTTTTTATCATTGATTGAAGCTCCTTCTGGATATTCTTGATCCTCGAGATACCTCTTGACCTCATGAAACCAAGGCTGGTCCACTATTTATTCAGTATTAATCTCGTGATAGTGTGCTGGTTCATCCATTCGTTCAATGGTGATTTGGGGAGCCTCGTTATCCCAATTGAGTTTAAACATAGATGACAATGTGGCTAGAGCATCTGCTAGCTGATTTTCTTCTCGCGGGAAATGCTCAAAGGTAATCTTCTCAAAATGTGGTAGCAATGTCAAAACATGTTCTTTGTAAGGGATAAGGTTTGGGTGCTTAGTGTCCCACTCCCCTTTGATCTGACTGATGACCAAAGCTGAATCTCCAAACACGTCTAAGGATTTGATCCCCAAGTCTATGGCAGCTCTGAGACTGAAGATGCATGCTTCGTACTCCGCCATGTTATTCGTACAGTTGAAGCAAAGTCTGGCAGTAAAGGGAGTATGACACCCTTCTGGAGATATGAGTACGACGCCGACACCATTACCAAGTGCATTGGATGTCCCATCAAAGAACAGGGTCCATCGGGATCCTTGTTCAGGTCCGTCATATGGCCTGATTTCTTCACAGTTGTCTAATGTCATGATGTCTTTATCCAGGAATTCAAACTTCTTGGACTGATAGTCTTCTACAGCTTAGTGAGCAAGATGATCAGCCAATACAATGCCCTTTATAGCTTTTTGGGTAGTATACTATATGTCGTACTCCGTTAGGATCATCTGCCATCTAGCTATTCTCCCAGAAAGAGCAGGCTTGTCGAAGATATATTTTATCGGATCCATCTTAGATATCAATAAGGTAGTATGAGTCATCATATATTGTCTTAGCCGGCGAGCAGCCCATGCCAGAGCGCAGCAAGTTTTCTCGAGCAGTGAATATCTGGTTTCACCGTCGGTAAACTTTTTGCTCAGGTAATAAATAGCATGCTCTTTTCGGCCAGACTCATCATGCTTCCCCAATACACACCCCATTGAGTTTTCTAAAACAGTCAGATACATGATCAATAGTCTTCCCTCGACTGGTGGTATCAACATAAGAGGCTCTTGTAAGTATTCATTAATTTTGTCAAAAGCAACTTGGCATTCATCATTCCATCTGACTACTTGATCTTTCTTCAATAGTTTGAAGATTGGCTCACAAGTAGTTGTTAAGTGAGAAATGAATCTGGCAATATAGTTCAAGCGTCCCAAGAATCCTTTGACTTCCTTCTCAGTACGAGGAGCAGGCATCCCTTGTATTGCTTTAACTTTGTAAGGATCGACCTTAATACCTTTGTTACTGACAACAAAACCTAGGGGTTTACCGGACTGTACTCCAAATGTGCACTTGTTTGGATTCAACCTCAGCTTATACTTCTTCACTCTCTCAAACAACTTTTTTAAGTGATCAAGGTGTTCTTCTTCCGTTTGCGATATGGCTATCATATCTTCTACGTAGACCTCTATTTCATGATGTCTCATATCGTGAAATAAAGCTACCATGGCGCGTTGATAGGTTGCCCCAACATTCTTCAATCCGAATGGCATCACCTTGTAGCAGAATGTACCCCACTGTGTGACAAATGTAGTTTTCTCCATGCCCTCAGGTGCCACTTTGATTTGGTTATAACCTCAGAATCCGTCCATGAAGGAAAACAATTTGTGTTGTGCGGTATTGTCAACCAGGATATCAATATGGGGAAGTGGAAAATCATATTTAGGGCTCGCTCTATTTAAGTCTCTATAATCCACACACATTCATACTTTTCCATCTTTTTTAGGTACGGGAACAATGTTGGCAACCCATCGAGGATAGGAAGTGACAACCAAGAATCCAGCATTGAATTGCTTCATGACCTCCGCTTTAATCTTTTTTGACATATCAGGTCTCATGCGGTGAACTTTTTGTTTTACTGGCGGGCAGTCTTCTCTAGTAGGCAAACGATGTACCACGATGTCCGTATCAAGTCCTGGAATGTCTTCATATGACCAGGAAAAGATCTCAACATAGTCATGTAACAGTTGAATCAAGCACTCTTTAACACTAGGTTCCAAATTGGCACCCACCTTGACCTCTTTTTTATCCTCCTCAGTACCTAAGTTGATTGTATCCACAGGTTCTTCGTGAGACTGAATGGCTCTTTCCTCTTGTTGTAACAGTCTGGCAAGTTCCCTTGGTACCTCACAATCTTCCCCACCTTCGTCTTCGGCTTGGTAGATTAGATCCTCAGAGTTACAAAAGGCCATAACAGTATTGTTACCCATAGGATCCAAAGTGGATGGGTACCTGCATTTGTGAGTGTGGGTGCGTGTAAGGATATAACCACCTTTAAAAGAAAATAAAATGTAAAAGAAAAACAATTAGCCAAAAAGTTTTCATACGAAAAACGTCCATGATTCATTGAATGTCATATGAAGATGAAAATAACAACCCTTACAAATGGACCGTTGTGCCTCGGGTAAGACACAAGGTTTTAAGAGTGTGAATTGTTTATGAATATTACAGATCCAACAACAAAAAGAAAAGATAAATTACCGACGGATGAAATTTATTGGGACAAAGTCTCTGGCCTCCCAATTGCGAAGTCCTCCATTGATAGTCGGAAAGATCCAATCCTCCAAGTTGCAATCCTCTTCACCATCTTCTACCGCGTTGACCACTCGGTTGCTAGTCTTCAAGGGTGGCCCTCCGGCACGGGCACGGCGTACAACCTTTTGAGCACTTGAAGTGAAACCTAAGCCAAACTTATCAGACTTATACGGGATGTCTGGAAGTTTCCCCCAGATGGTGCATCCTCCTTCCTCTACTACTGCTTTGGCGTCCTTCAGAGATGACATCCGGAGTGGAGGTCTTGTAATCTTGGGAATCTGGGACACAGTCTTGGTCACTGCAATCTCTTGGGGGACCTCTTCGAAGTGTTGAAAAGTAGTTTCAATGAACTCACCGTCCAATTCCACATACCGAAAGGAATTGAGATGGATAATCATGTACTCTTCCTCTCCGTGGATAGTTATGATCTTTCCTTGAACCAGATATTTCAACATCTGGTGCAATGTAGAGGTGACAGCGCCAGCATATGGATCCATGGTCGTCCTAGCAGACAGGAGTAAGAGGGGCGGATGTCCATTACATAAAAGGTTGAATTGAAATTTTGAGTTCCAACCTTTATGGGGATATCTACCTCCCTGTGTACCATCCTCTTCGAGCCATCAAATTCCCTTACTATTATGTTACTTGGCTTTAACGTCAGACCTTCGCAGTCAAGTCTGTCAAGAGCTTTCTTCGGCAAAACATTCAAAGATGAGCCAATATCCACCAAGACATGGGCCTGAGTTGTGCCTCTACATTCCACAGAGACATATAATGCCTCGTTGTGCCTCTACATTCCACAGAGACATGTAATGCCTCGTTGTGCTTTCTTCCCCTTGGTGTCAGATCAGCATCCGAGAAGCCTAGGTCGTTATCCGCGGTCAGACTGGCCACACAATCTTGAAATTGGTCAGCAGACGTCTCTTGAGGCACATGGGCTGTTTTTAGGAATTTCACCAAGGCTTTTGCATGTGCCTCGGAACATAGTAGTAATGCTATCATGGAGATTTTGGAGGGAGTTTTCCCCAACTGTTCGACTACGTCGTAGTCGCTCCTCTTTATAATTTTTAAGATCTCCTCCATTTCTTTCTTGGAAGCTTCGGGAATAGTCAGTGATTGAGCCTTCGTTCGGACAGGCTCTTCTTGAATACTTTTCCTCGTGTTTCAACAGTAGGAGTGTTGGTAGGAATGACAATAGGGGTTGTAACGGCTTCATCAATAGGAGCACTTGCAGAGATGATTATAGGTACGGAAGTAACCTTCGGAGCAGCCACGGGTCCAAAAACTACCTTTGGGGGGGGGGGGGGGGGAATCTCTGGAGAAAAGATTCTACCACTTCGGGTAATTTTACTGGTTTCGGCAATATTGCTAATGTTGGAATCTTCTTCTTCAGAGTTTATCTCTTTGGTGACCATCCCATCTTGTTTTACGCCATGGTAGTAAATGTCCCCACCGTAATTCCACAGCACAGTCTTGTCTGATTCATATAGGACTGGCCCAGGCATTGTGATTATTAGAGGAGTTGCTTTCGGAATCGATGTAATTCTAACGGGTTTTTTGGAAACCCTGGGAGAATTGGCGGATATGGTAATGATTGAAACATCTTCAACAGAAACAGGTGAAACAGGAGTACTTTCAAACAGAATCTCTTTGTTGTCTATCAAGCGTTGAATGCCTATTTTCAACAAAGGGAAATCAGTTGGTGAGGATAAGCAGAGATGGCAAACTTCATTATAGCCCAGGAACACACCGACTTTCAACAAATTTACCTTAATGATTGGAAGTGGAGTCACGAGTTCATCAACTGTGGTAACAAACAAATCTTTTTCAATATCATTGGTGTTGTGACCATGTCTGGGCATGGGAGCAGAGATAACATTTGGCTTCTCCGGCGCATCAAACTCAATTTCCTTTGCTTCAATGAGATCTTGTATTTTTTTTCAAGGCCCAATAGTTATTGGTATCGTGCCCAGGACTTTCTGAGTGATATGCGCAACGAGAATTGGGGTGATAATGAGGGGATGTCATGTTGGGGTTTTTCGGAGCTTCCTTCAGGGTTACCAAATTGGACCTCAAAAGATGCGGTAATACTTGAGACGGAGTCATATTGATTCTGGTGAATTTTTGGACCGGCCTCTCCACCCTTGGTTGATTACTTCTTTGTTGATCAGATGTAGGCTTTGGAATCATAACAGCCCCTACCATTGGTTGGCGCTCAGCTCTCTCTTGGTTTCTTTGTGGATAAACAACATATACCTCTTTCTTACCAATAAAAGGCTTCCTCACAGCTGTAGAAGAAGACGAATCCTTCTGAATCTTTCCATTTCTTATGCCAGCTTCCACCCTTTCTCTGGTTAGTACTAACTCAGTAAATCCTACAGATGAGCTTCCAATTAAATGGTTGAAGAATGGGCCCGATAAAGTGCCTAAGAATATGTCACCAATTCCCTTTCAGACAGAGGGGGTTGGACTCTCCCCGCCAGAACTCTCAACTTATGTGTGTAATCCTTGAAACCTTCATTAGAAACCATAGCCATACTATGAAGTTGAGTATGGGTAGGCGCCAAATCAGCATTATATTGATATTGCTTATATAAAGCTGCGGAGAGATCTTCCCAATTATGGACGTTGGCTCTTTCTAGTTGGTAAAATCAATCTAGTTATGTTCCAGATAGACTATCCTGGAAAAAGTGCACCCATAAGTCTTTATCAGCGGAGTGTGGTTGGATTTTTCTCACATATGATCGGAGGTGCATCTTAGGGCATGACACTCCATCATATTTTGCAAACAAAGGTACTTTGAACTTCGGGGGAATCACAATCCCAGATACTAGTCCCAAGTCTTCAAAATCTAGGCCCGGTACCCTTTGTATTTCCATTGCGTTCAAATGCTCTTTGAGGTGTCTGTACTTATCATCAGTTGGAGGATACTGTTCCTCAGAGTAGTCTCCCTCTTCTTCCTCCTCAGATGATGGGTCGTTGTTCACTTCCTGGGTTTGATTATCCCCTTCGCCTGATGATGTCGCAAAGTCTAAAGTTCGTCTGGTTTGTCCTTTAAACCTTCTCCCCATGATTACAACACCGGTTGATTTCTTCACTTTCTTCTTCTCTTTGGCCAACAGAGTCTTCAACTCCTCTTGTCCTTTTGTCAGAGCCAAGAGCATTTGTTGAAACTGGGCGTTCTGCTCCTGGAGATCTTTCACAGTCTGTTCAACATCCATCTCACTAAAATAAACAGTAGAAGGATAAGGTGACCTGTATGATGTTATGATGAATGATATGTGCATATGCAATGTTTTCAAGGATTTCAAAGATTCAAGTTCATTTTAGACAAAAAGAAAACACACGTTATATTAATAAGATAAATTTTGAGTACATCAATTCCCCTTGGGTAAAATAATACAAAACTCTAAGATAAAAAAGTAGTGTGCATCCTCTTTAGTGCAATTTAGGAATTTAGAGTCTGCTCCTCATGAAGTAGCCTAGTGAGTTCCAAAACCTTCTTCTCGCTTGCGTATAATTGGGATTCAAAAGTATCACGCTCTCCTTTGAGTTGTATCCAATCCCTTTGTAGGTCTTCAAGATATGTGGGCATGTCAGGATGTAGGATAGTGTATGGAACTTCTCCCTCCTTAATAGGCTCAATGATCACCAGGAGGATGGAAGGATAAGGCATCATAAGATTTTGAGCACGAGTTCGTACCCATTTGAGGTAAGGCTCAAGAGGGATGGAATTGTTGTGCCCAAAAGTCTTGCTATCTACCTTGTTTAGCATCCTTCAAGCTCGTATGAATCTCTGGCGAAGACCTTGATCGTCATTGTCGTAGTAGAATACCAATCCTTGAATCAGCACCTCGTGCGGGCCGTCCCTTCAGGCATAACCAAATTGTCTTAGAGCTAAGCATGGATTGTAGGTGATGCCTCCCCTAATGCCAAGTAGAGGGACATTAGGGAATTCCCCACAACGGTCAACAATGATAATATTCTCTTTGGATCGGGAGCACCAATGAATGTCTGAATGTTTGAGCGTCATTAACCTTTGTGACCACCTTGAACCTTGCTCCTTCTTTAAGACTGATTGGGGAAGATGAGAAATAAACCATCTTGCCAGGAGAGGAGTGCAACACATGAGTACACCTCTTTTCCTCATTGTACGAGTGTGAAAAGAGTGTAGGATATCCCCAAGCAATGTAGGCACCGGGTTGCGTGACATGAAGATTTTGACGGTGCTCACATCTATGAGTTGGTCAGGATTGGGGAACAAAACCATCCCATATATAAGAAGAGCCACAATTTTCTCAAAGGCTTGCAAGTCTAAAGAGTTCCAACAGCTCTGGGCTTTCTCAAACAGGAACTTTGCTAAGAAGCCTATGACACCACTTCTAGTTTCCCAATGAGTTGTGACATCAGATGAGTGCAAGTGTAGAGCTTGAGCAATCTCTTCTGGCTTTGGATCTCTTTTCGTACCGTTGAAAGGTAGTTGATTGAGAATGGGAATCCTCAAGAGTTTGGAGAATTCTTCCAAAGTAGGCACAATTTGATAGTCGGGAAATGTGAAGCAATGGTGCAAAGGATCAAAGAATCGAAAGAGCACCTTCATCAAATCCTCATCTGTGTTGGAAGTGACAAAGTTGAGTAGACGACCATTTCTCTCAGTTAACGAAGAGTTCTCGGGATCCTTTAAGCTAGCTCCTTAAGTTGTGGAGGAATTCTTACAAGGTTGACTTGGATAGTTTTCCTGCGAAGTGAATCCATATCCTACAAAACAAGAACAAAGATGAATCTCCAAAATACTTGAAATGGTTAGTGGATGCATGTGATGTTCATGATGTCCATGATGTTATGTACAAGCAAAGCAATTAAGTTCTTAGTTTAGGCTTGCATGGGGTTTTATAGGTAAGTACCCTCTTGAAGTTTAGTTGGCTTAAACTTGTCCTAGTAATAGTAACTGAGTTCTAAGGAGCTCAATATCACTGGATTGTTTCCTTGGTCATTGTTTCAGCTCAAGCCTCTTTAATGGCGACCGAAATATCCTAAGAAACCAAACCTCAATGAGTGTAGTATCGAGTATCTACCAACTTCGGACTGCACCAAAGCCGGTCATCTCACTACATCCTAAAGGCCAAGTTGGTCAAGTAAAGGGTTCTAGAAGTTCATTAGTGATTCACGACATCACTCAACGGCCCCGTATTCTCTTTGATTAACTCAAAGGCTACCGGTACCCACAAATATATCACACTAACATAGCTATTGCTTAGACCATGTCGGTATACCCCGCACAGTTTCCACAACGTATTTCTATTTACCTACAATGTATCCCAAATCCGGGTAGAGGATTTCAAACCCAAACAAAGAACCATAATGTAAAGCAAACAAGTCAAACAATATAAGCAAATAAATATGATCTAGCCCTAAGGTAACCCCACTTTTAAAATATTTCCCCAGCAGAGTCGCCAGTTCTGTAATACGGTGGGAGAACTGACTTGAGGTTTTGCGTTTTATCGCAAATGTTGCGGTTTAGCAAGAGTCGCCGCCGACTTTTCTTTTATCCAAAAGGAAAGGTAAAAAAGCACAGGAAATACCTTTAAGATGTTTTCTTGAGTTCGGGGGGTAGATTATGAAAAGGGAAGGTATTAGAACCATTTTCATCCATGGTTTTCCATGGTCTCTTAGTTACTTGCTAGATCACTTACTTTTGTTTGAAATTGTGCTTTGTGTAGTTTTTGAAAGTATTTTGTAAAAGAGGTCCTCGTTTAGGCAATCTTTGTAATGATTCTCGTTCGTAATAATGTATACAAAGATGTTTGTCCTTTTGAAAATGATTTCAAGTTTGCAAGGTGTTTGGAAATGTGTGTGTTTGTTTTGAAAATAGCAAGGATATTTGTTTGAAATGGATCAAGTAATTAAGAGCAAACTACCTACTCAAATGTCTTTCTTGTTCATTTTCTATTCCTTTGACATTGTTGTCTTACCATTGATTTGGTAAGTAACCCTATCTTTGGATGTTAACGGGATGGGCGTGGGTCATCGTATAACCATGATTAGCAATGTTGCAAAGCATCTTAGGCATTTTTTAAGGGACCAAGATCATTTTGTAAGACAACTTTGAATAGCGTCATCGAGGGACTATGATCTTATAATTGTTCGTTTTGCCAAGATACTTCGCACGCGTAATATGGCTATTTTTGTATAAGGCAACCAAGTGGAGAAACCCTAAGGGTGCTTGTGTACAAGTGTGTTGTTTTCATGCTTTGATTTTGTCTTGGATTTAGGGTTTTCTATTTGATTTGTTTTTATCATTCCATACAAACCCTAATTACTAGCATGGTATATAAAAAGCGGTAAATTGCGTAATTTAAAGATTACAACGCTATTACAACATTGTATGGGAGGGGGGTACAATTTACAAATGGGGATGAAATAAGAACTTAAATATTACAACCATATCGAATAATAATGAAGGAAATGTAAAAAACAGTGTAAAAAGAAGGGAAAAAATGCATTTTGAACTATTATGTGTCGACACAAGCTCACATGCATCGACACATAACTTTCCTTGCCCCTGTATTTCCAAATCAACTCAGTATGAGTCGATACATAATGTTATGTGTTGACTCATACACTGCATGTGTCGACTCATACGTGCTTTGTGTCGACTCATACACTGTTTTTTCCTTCTGTTTTGGGCTTGTAAAGCAGTATGTATCGACTCATACAGCTATGTGTCGACTCATACTGTCATTTTTTTCTATTTCAACATTGTTTTGCTGCATACATGGGTTAGTTCTCAACACATAATGAAAAGAATGGAAGATAAACAAAAGGTTAGCTTCAAGGACAATGGTTACTATACTTTGTCTCCAAAAAATGAATTACTAATGATGCTTGAAATGAAGAACTAAAGTCTAGAAACTTACCTTGGAGCTAAATCTTATATCTTGAGTTTGATTTGTTGTTTTTACTATTCTTGAACTTTGGAAGAGAAAGAAGAGGTGTTGTAGAGGCTTGTCCTTGATTTTGGACAATTTTAGGTGAATGTATGTGAGGTGCTTAAATGCTTGGACAGAGTTTGCAAAGTGTGAAAGTTCTGGGTATTTTGATTTTTTAACTCAAGAGTGGAAGTTTTATGGACTGTTATGGCTTTTGTGAATATGAGATTTTGAGGGTTTACCAATAAAACTTATGGCTTTTCTCTCTATTTTTTTCTAAACCTTTGTCTTGCAAATGCTTCTTCTATTTATAGGCAGGAGGTTTGTGCATATGAGATGACTAGGTTTGCAAGACAACAAGTTATGGTTTTGTTGGATTACAAAGATCAAACTATGTCAAGTACTCCATAGTCCCAAGGTGAAGTACAAAAGTTGTTGGTATAGAGGAGCTACTTACCATGATTTATGGTGGAGTATAATCAGCAACAAGCAAGGTATGGGCTCAAGCCAAACTTTGTACAAAAAGCTTGCTTTTCAAGAATAGCAATGGTGCCTTTATGCCATAAGTGGAAAGATCTTTTGGACAATGGTTTAAACACTTGGGTAATAGTTCAAGCTCTTGTGTAAATATTAAATTATGATGAGATTTGCAAGAAAGGATGCCTGCAACATAAGATTGTGCAGCAAATCATAAGAGTTTTGTTATGTGTTCTTCACTAAAATGACTTGCAACTCAATAATGGATGCTCAACTTCATTCTCTTGAATCTCCTAGCTCAAATATGATAAGTTCATGCTCTTTGATGTTTTAGAAAGATTGAAACACCCTCTACAACTTTCATGTTGACCACTTTTGTTAAATTAAACTAGAAATTGATGAAAATTGGCCAAGAAGTTGGGATAAAAACCTGACCAAAACTGCTGAAAATTTCTCTAAGTGTTAAATGAAAATGTCATGACTTCATGAATTTATAACTTAAAATACAAGCATTTTTAGGAGAAGTTGTATAAAGAAATGTTATAGATATAATGGATATCTACAACTTTCATTTTGGAAGTTTCTCTTGAATCATCTTGCATCATGGTGAAAATTTTGCTCAAAGTTATGAAAAAAAACATGAAATTTCCAACGCTTAGAAAAATTTCTATGTTTAGAAATTTTGACTTTTCAAAATGAAATCTTGACTTTTTGATTTCTTGATGAATAAGCTTTATATTTTGACATGTTTTGATAAATTATGATCTTTGGCACTTGAATTTTATCAAAAAGTCAAAGTTTCACTTTTCAATATACCGTTGACTTTTGATCAGTTGATTGCAAAATTCATCTGTCAATCCAATGGACTTGCAATGTTTTGAACCATGTTATTAGGTAAAATGATGAAATTGGACTCTTGAGATTATGCCTTAAACCAATTGATCATTTGCTAGGTCAAAAATCAGAAATTGCCCTTTCTCAGTCAAAACCCTAATTTTGACCATTTTGCCCTTTTGATGATTTAATCAAATTTCTTGAGGAATTATGGTCCAAACTTGATAAAATGATACATATGAGTTTAAAATGTTGATGTGGATCAAAAATTATGAAGTTTGACTGTAAATTGGCCATGGTTGACTTTTTCCCCAATACAACTGATTTTTAGGTCAACTGTCCAATTGACTGGTCAAAAATGTGATTCAAGGCTTGAAACTTGACATGAGTAATCTTAGGGGTCCATGATGATACTTGAAAGTCATATGAAGCATTGATAGTCCAAAAATCCTTGTGCAAACTCAAACCCTAATTTTGGGTCATCAGTGCAAGATGAGATGTCTTGAGTTGATCAAACCCTAATCCAGTCTTGAGTCAAAGAGATCTTGTGAGGAAGTCTTGATAAATGAGAGGGAAAATGTTGGGGTACAACACATTCGAACTCAATACCTCATGTGAAAACTTAGCCAACTAAATTTATGAAATTTTGGCATCGGAACCAGCTCGATACGATGAAAATCGACCAAGTTATGATTTTCTGAACATGACGCAAATAAACTTCTGTCACAAATTTTCTGTACAATAATACTTGATAAATCCGTATTTTTGAAGACCTTCTGATCGAAATTGGATTCCATCCGTGAGAGATGAATACGTAGATGACGTCAAGATGGAATTTTGGCCATCGGAACGAGTTCAAAACAAGCCACATTCTTCAAGTTATGAATTTTTGTGTGTGTAAAAACTGCACTTTCAGCATACTTTTTCACCATATTTCTTTGAGAAAACTCACACATTCGGAGACCTTCTTTAAAGAATTGACTCTTGAGCTGAACCTGAATTTGAGAATACATTATCAGAGATATCTTGGCGAAAGAACACCTGAATATGACACGCCGGGTTAGACTTGTGAATCTTTGAACCTCGAATCGTTGCAAAACGGCGAACCGATCTTCAGCACGGAAAATACTATGAGAACATCCATTGGCGAAATAAAAGTCACTTGTAACCTGACGAAGCTTGATAAATATACCTTTATTCCATAACCATAAAACCAATAATATGTGTGTATGAAAAGAGGGTAAATTTTGGGGTACAACACATTTCATACAAGGAATCCAAAAAATTCCTTATTGTCAGGAAGGTTTTTCTCTACGAAATCAAGAAATTATAACACTTCATTCTCATAATATTTACTTAATCTATTGGATTTCATCCAACTATGATCCATAATCATATAAAGCTTCTGAAAATAAAATAAAAAATAGTACAAAAATAAAGCTTCTCAACAACAACAAGAGTAATGGAGAACAACAACAAGAACAACAAGAACAACAGTAACGGAGAACAACAAGAAGAAGAAGAAGAAGAAGAACAAGAACAATAATAACGTACTGCAGATAAATAAATTTAGATTAATGGTGAGGGAGTTTTATCCATTCACTATGGCTCCTTGGAGAAGAAGTGTTCTTTCATTGGGTGGAGAAGTAATGTTCTTTCATTAGGGCTCAAAAATTGAATTAGGTAGACACTGAGGGAATAAAAATATAAAGAGTATTTATCACGGTTAATCTAAAAATCTGAGGTAACATAGCCGATGTAAAATCTATAAAAAATAAAGGCGTCTTTTTGGTTGCAAAAAGAATTAAAAATTAGGGAGTTTTTATCTCGGTTTTACAGAAAAACCGAGGTAACATATCCGTCGTAAAATCTAAAAAAAATAAAGGCGCCTTTTTGATTCCATATAAAACATTAAATAGCAGGAGCTGAGAATTGAACATCAAATCCTAAGCATATATGTATGTCGGTTTTATTTAAATCTGAGGTAATAGATTTATTTTATTTTATTTTAAATAAAACAAGGCGCTCCGACCAAATTGTAAAATCAAGCTTCTCAAATGAACTTTGTGTTTTGATGAAGACAAACCATGATTGACAAAGGCAAAGATTTATGATCAAGCTCAAAGCATCTAAGGACAAAATCTTCAGTTCAAAGTTCTTAACAACTTTCAAGGTATAATAATATTACTTACTTTGATCTTAAGATATAGATGCTCAATGATGAATAAGAAATGTTTTATAAATCATTACTCAAGTTTTTCAAATTTAAAATTCATTTTTTACTTGAGTGCAATCGATTTGCATATTAGTGTAATCGATTGCATGCTTCAATTTTTCAAATCTTTTGTTTCTATTTCTCTGTGCAATCGATTTACATTGCTTGTGCAATCGATTTCATACTTAAAATTTTCAAAATGTTTTCTTCTGTTTCTCAGTTCAATCGATTTATATTGCTTGTCCAATCGATTGCACTCACTTACTTTTTGTTACTGACTTCACATGCAATCAATTTACATTGCTAGTGCAATCGATTACACACTTAAAACTTTTGAAAACATAGTTTTTGAAACCTTGTGCAATCGATTTACACAAAGGGTGCAATCGATTGCATGCTGCACAATTTTAAAAAACAACAACTTTTCACATGCCTGTTCATAGTACCTTTTCATTGAAACCTTTCACTCAATCTTGGCATTTGTTCATGATTCATTTTCAGAACTTCATGATGTTTCAAAAGGGTGTTATGAACATATAAAAATTCATTTTTCAAAATCATTTTCAACATCTCTTCACCTCTTCCATAAATACTTTCTGAATTTTCAAAATACAAACTTAAGCATTCCTTCACTTTCATGCATAAGTTTTCTGCACATTTTCATACATTGTTAAACATAAAACTTTGAGCAATTATATCTTGAGTCATTGTACAACATTGTTATTAGAAGAGAAGATCATTCATTGTTAAATCACTCTAAGTGATCAATACTACTCAACTCACTCAAAATCAAATATTGATAGTTACTTACTTATTTTTCCAGGATTGTTGGAAATAAGTTTAAGTGTTTTTGAAATCTTGTCTTTCCAAAATTGTTGGATACAAGTGTAGTCACTTTGAGAGGATTGTTCTCATAGTTGACATTGTGAAAATACAAGAGGATTGTTCTTGGTCCAAAAGGATTGTTCTTAGCTTTTTGGTAGTTCTTGTTTAAGTTTGCCACAATAAGGAAATCTCTTTCATGTTGAAAGGGGACTGGAGTACTCTCGGACTGTGAGGGGAACCAGGATATATCGCTCGTGTCTCTTTATTTTTCTGCACTTTACTCTTTCCTATACTCACCATAATCCAGAAAAATAATATCCATCATCACTAAAACCAGAATTTTTAAAGTACCTAATTCACCCCCCCCCCCCCCCTCTTAGGCGCACTTCGTACTTACACACATGTACTCACAGTTTTTTATTGTACGTGGTGAAAGCTTCATCATAGAAAGCGTTATTTGTTGTAGTATATGAATAAATTATTTTTCTATGTTTTGGATATTTTTCTCATATTTTATTCTAAATAATTCATAGTAATGGGTAAATATGTTCGTTTTAGCCCTTTTACTTTAGTTGTGTACCTTCATGGGAAAATTGAAGGGTGTTCCACATTTCTTTTGCAGAATTACAATGAGATACATAAAAAAACTCATTAATACCAAGATCAATAGTGATAGTAGTTTTATTTTTCAAGTTGCACCGCATATTTTCTTTATCCTCTTTGATTCAGTTGTTTTTCACAACATCATCATCTAGAAATTTAGAAACAAAAGGATCATTTTTACTATGGTTCAAATATTGTTAGACAATAGGCTACAATCTAGAAAGGTAGGTTGAATAGATCGCAAATGAAATTTTCAAATTAAAATTCTAGTTTAAAATGTTTAAACTATGGCGTGCGGAAACAAACCCGGTTTGACAATCATCTATCCGAGACGTTATTGAAAAGATCAGATATGCATTAAACCGATGGAACTAGTTTACGTATGATGATAAAAACAACCAATATATTTCTGGCAAACCAACTCTGAATAAACCATACTATAACAATCAATTTCCATTGAAATAATCGACAAAAATTAACTAAGGCAAATTACCGAACACTTGGAGTGCAATCGATACAAATCAATTTTTTGTTTGATTTTGTTGATGTTAGAAACCAATTACAATCACAAAGATTTTAATAGAATAAAAAAAATTTATGGTATTAACCTCATATATTATCTCGATGTATCGATCGCACAATCGAAGTTTTCACAATTTTCAATTAAACATAAAGTAGAGAGTAAGAAAGAAAGAAAGTGATACAAGAATTTTTTTAGGAAATTCCTCAATCGGCCTCGCTATGGGTACACTTGCCCCTAATTCCGTTCGGAATTAAGATAATGAAAATTAACCTTTGCAAAATGTTGATACAAGAGAATAAGTAGCAATCCAACAAGAAAAACCTTAAATATGTTATTGATTCTATCTTCTTCTCTCCCCTTGATATTGAGCTTGATCAAGTGAACGCAATACTTCCAATTTGATCCTCTGTCTCACGCTAATCCTTTGAAAGAACCCCCATTCTTCAAAGACTTCACTCGAATGAATCCAAACTGTGAACGTATCTGACTTAAGGTGAAATTGTTAGCAAGTTTGAGATGAAGAAACTTATGGAAACTAAGGTAGCCTATTCTAAATAATTAAATTTTGTCTCACATAGAAAATTTGTTCTTGATATTTTTCAAGAAATATGATAGTTTGGATGTAACCTTAAAAGTATTTCCCTTGATAAAAATCACAAGATTGTCTATAAGGGGGAAAGTTCCAAAGTCAACAAGGTACAATATCAGATATTAGTAGGAACCTTGCTTTACTTGGATCACACTAAGGCAAATTTGACTTAAGTGGTAAGTATGGTGAGTCAATTCATGTATGATTTATGGGAAATTAATTTTCAAGTCATAGACCAACTTCTATAATAACTAAAAACCTAGAGTTTCAGGTGTGCATGTATTGAAGACTCTTTGTGTTAGGGTTTTAATTTTTTAGTCTTTTTTTGAGTTATTATTATGCCCCACTCTAGCGCCTGAATTCATATCTTAAGGTATAGAGTTTGGTTTGTTAGTTGAGTTGTAACACTTTGTTCTTAGATACTAATTCTATAACCTTGAGAACAAAGTTTTATTGTGAGTTTTAGATTATTTCATCCTATCAATCATATTGTTATAGTCTAAACAATTGGGAGAGTGTGTGAGTGAAAGTGAAACGGTTCTCATATTTAAGGAGAGTCTAAAACAAAGCTTCACGGGTAGTATTTTGAAATTGGCCTTGAACTGGGAGAGTTCAGAGTAAGTTCATTTGTCCTTCTGACTATTGACAGTGAAATAGTTCTACAAGGAATTCTAAATAGAAAGTCACAAGGATAAGAAAAGGCATTAAACATAACAGGGTTGTTTTTCCTATAAGACTAATTATACTAATTCAAAGTAGTGAATTTCCTTTATTGGGTTGGATGCCCCTCAGATGTAGGTGTGGTTTACACTGAACTAGGTTAACAATTATTGTGTTTTTAGTTGCTTTTATGCTTCATCATCTTGTATAAGTTAAATATCATAACTTGGTTATATAGCTGTTTTCTTCAACTATACAATATCCCAAACATCATGTCTGACATTTGTCCCCAGAATCTGTCATCTGTCATAAACTAGTTATACACGTTGTCTCAGGCATCTGGTCTAACATTTATCCTCATGAGAACAAAATTTCAATTGGTATCAAAGTAGGCACCTTATTCGGTTTGCGTGAGTTCTAGGGTTCTTATTCTATTTAAGATGGAGAATGTTAATGAATGAGAAATAATTCACCAACCAAAAAGTCTTTATGGTATTAAGAATCCTTCAAAGAATAGAGCCAAAGGCAAATATGAAGATTATGAAGACCAAGTAGATTACGATCTTAAAGAAAATCACAACCTTGGTAAGATCTTTAGTGAAGTCATGAGAAAACTAGACAAGAGATTTGGGAATAATGTATAAACCAATGTCAAGAGCATTCATCATAAAGAAAAATATTGTTAAAAGTCATGATTAAGTGGGAGTAGTATAAAAACCAGTAGGAAAAAGGTAATAATATGAGTAAACGTTTTTTACGAGCCGAAATATAAAAGTCGGACAAAATTTTACAGGGACAAAATGAAAATAAAGGAGAATGAGACAAATTTCCCAACATATCTAGTAAAAATCCAACCATTAGGTGGTGACATGATGGACGAGACAAAATCCTAGTGCCGACTCCAACGTGTGATCTGAAACACTATCATGTCAAGATGGATCGACACCTTGTAGATGAAGTGTGTATACCTTAACACCACTTACTCGTAAATAAAGCAACTGACCACGACTAAAGGTTATTTACATTTTAATATTCTTCATTTAATAACCTTCGAGGTAGAAAATCTTCATAAATTGCAGGAACATAAACAAACCCTGACACCATGGTACATAGCGATATTTACGATAGAACAAACACACTTTAAACAAGGACAAAAAGGAACTTCACTAACAGCAAGGATAAAGTACAATTACATGCACTCCAAAAAATGGAGGCACACAGATACAAGGGCCTTATTCAAGAATAGAGACAACCCTACCGTCTTGGAGAATCTGACTTGGCCGAATTTACTCCCTCGAAACAACCAGTAGTCGATGAAACACTTCACTTATTGTAATACATTCATAGCTAAGGATAAATTAACATAAGTATGTCAGTAAAACACACCAGTTTTTCAACTCCTCCCATAGAGCTTGCCTAAAAATATTAGAAAAAAATACCCAACCATCGTCGAAGAGTGAATCATGGTGATTGTGGGAGGGACTTGGGCAAGAATCAGAATCCACATGTGAACCAGGAGGAGAAGGAAAATGAGCAACATTTCGATGAGGTTATGGAAAAGAAAAGACATATAGTAGCGCCATGTTTTTGTATTCCCTGCTTTAGGACCCGAACCCTTACTTCTTCTTCCATTACATATGCATAAAAATATAATCGTTATCCCGATAGAGTTGCAAAGAATGATTGAATTAACAATAAATAGAAAAGAAAAGTTTAAGTCTACCAAAGGCGGCCCGATGAACATCACGAGAACAAGACCTCATCAGAAGGAGACATTTATCAAGAATTTGAGACATTTTTTGTCAGCTTCACCTGAGAGGACCACTCCCCTAATATAACCCAAACGATTAACAAATTCCAATAGCTTCTTCTTCTAAAAATAATCCTTAAAATAAAATTCACTTTCTCCATAAATATAGGAGTCATTCCCAAAGAGAATGTGCTTCTCCAACCATCAATGAGTAAATAAAGGTTTACACTTATCTTCAATTCCCGACTCAACCTCACATATAATTATATGATCCCAGGAGTGAAGGGGGTAAAAAAAATAACCGGCCCGCGAAATGTGGTAACTTAGGAAAATATTCAAAAACTAGTATCGTCAGCACCAATATGACCAACTCATGTCCTCTTGGTCGAGCCTGAGTACCCCGATTGCAACAAAAAAGATGAAAGAACAAAACAATAAGGGGTTTCTCCTTCAAATATTCACACCAATACTGGTAAGCCTTAACATATACCCAACTTGTTGGATGAAGTTGGGATGGGGACACCTTCAAGTAGTTTAAAATACCTACCTTAAAATTGGTGATGGGAAAAAGAACACATAAGGTTTTGAAGAGATGCCATACAGAGGGACAATATAGTTCTGTACTCACTACAAATTTTGTCATCTTCACTAGGGATGGTGAGACCCCCAGGTGACGATTCACCCACTTTAGAAAAGGCTTCATTAAAGCTTACTTCTTTGAAAAATATAGAAATAATCGAATAATATATGGAACCTTCCCACAAAGAATATGAATTCACCAGTTCCCCTCTCATTTTCTTCACTAATACAAATAATACATTTCATGATGAAGCTTTCACCTCATCTAAAAAAACTAGGTATTATGCTTAAGCGTAGCATGCTTTTTTTTAAATAATAATAAAAACAACATATTCCCTCAGTTTTTAAGAAAACCGAGGGAAAAAACTACAGGACACGCTTCGAATCCCAACTTTTGCAATTTATGTTTTTATTTATAAGTGTAAACTAAATGAAGTAATCCTTTCGATTTTTCAATATAACTGAGAGATCAAATAATAAAAATTCACTATAAAATCCCTCGTGAAACATATTTTAACCTAATCCTTACTTATATGAAGTCGCCCGAAACTGGCATGCATCATTCTTTGGGATGTATTACAAGACAAACAAAGTTTTCAATATTCTTCTATTTAGAACTAAACATTTTTCTGCCATTGCAATCTATATCACATAATAGTGTTGATGTTGTTGTTGTATTTTTGCTTATTTGATAGATTGCAAGTGCAGAAAATTAATTTTGCTTCAAAGATTTGTTGTACATTTCCAACCAAAGAAATAGTATGACATATCTTGTGTACTCCTCTCTCTTTAAACAAACAAGCTGCTATAAAATGGTGAATTTGAATGCAAAGTTATGACATTCAAGCATCATTATTTTAGAAGTTAGAACTTAAACAGAGAAAGGAGCTTCAACTTACACAAAGAAGAGAGCTTAACCTTTGAAAATATTTGTTGTAAACAATTTATCTTAATATTCTATGTAAACAATGTAACATTTAAAAAAATGAATTATTCACCTCGATTTTAATCCAAGCCCAAGTTGTGAGACATTCTGGTAGGTTGATATATTCACCCAAGGCCAAGTTGTACAACATGAACTTGTGATCTATATCAATGATTAATAGAATTTATTGAACTTATGTGAAAGATACTGCCAGAGAAAATTCTGAACCATAGTCTTAAGACATAAAAAAGGTTGAATGCCTTTTGAGAGTCTCTACCAGTTTTGAAGATGACTGGAATAATATTTTGAACCATATCTTTATAAGTTGTATTCCTTTGTGTTTCCCAAGCAACTATATTGTTATGACAACGTAAAATTAAACCATTGTGATGGATGAGTTTGGTAATATCTTCTTCACGAATGCAGATGTTTTTCCCAAAGATCTTTGAGCAAATTTGGACTTGGTTTGAGATGAAGGCGTTAGATCAAAATTCTTTGACCAGAACAAGAAATATAGTAATTTTTAGAAGATTGAAGCGGGTTTCCCATCCTTGAGATTTCAACGTATCATATAGGTCAAAACCATGAGTAGCAAGATTTTCAAAGTCTACTATTATTTTGAAGATAACTAAAGTTGATCAATTAGAATCGCTAAAGTTATGATAGGATCATTATTTTCTCAAGGTTGTTGTTGTTGTGAGAGAGATTGTGGATTATTTGACCAAGATGAATCCATTTTAAGTTATAAGCACATAAGAACAAATGGTTTTAGGGTTTTAGGAATTTAGGGCTTAAAAGGTGATTGTGTAGGGCAAATAGGGTAAAATTGAGAGAGGTGAGATGTGAGGTTTTTGAAGAGTTTTTTAGAAATGATACTACCCCTAGAACAGTGAAGATGATATGATATAGAGGAAAGCTTAATGATTTATCACTATAATCCCAAGATAATCTCATTACCCAAAGAATCACATTAAATGTAAGGCATGGTTCAGAATTGACAGCTGTCTTATATTGAATCACTAACCTTTCACTTTTCTGACAACATAATTAATGAAGTAATTTATTTAGTAACCAACACACAGAGATGTTCGATAATTGAATATTTATGAATAGGATACTTCTGATAATATAAGATCTCTATTGGATTGAATTACCATATCTTAAAAGATAATGACAAGAATGATACATACCTTAGAAGTTTATATGATTCTATGAAGAACTATTTGCAGAGAATAAATACTTTCTTCATTCTGCATAGTCTTTTTGAAGTGTTGTAGTTTTCATCAAAAATATCCAGAGACCAATCTTTTCTTAGAAATACTACTTTAGCTTCTAGATACCATCTCTGGAGATTCCCACTTTACATTCTTCTGTAATGACTTTATAACCCTTAACAATTAACATGGAAATTCCAGACTTCATAGGGAATAAATTTTGGAATCTAAGATCTTCCCTTATGATTACCTCCATTTCTATACTGCCTTAAGGCTTAAGTTCCAGGATTTGGAACATATGCCTTCTTACCTCCATGTGTTGCAAGCACCCAGAGTCCAGGTACCATAACATGCGTTTCAACTGCGCTGCTAAGAATATATGCAACATAGATAATTTGATTCTTGGGTACCCATAATTTCTTGGGCCCTCTCTTGTTAGTTCTCCTAGAGTTTTTGATAACTTTGGGTTTAATAGCAGAAAAATCATATTTGCAAGAATTAAACCTAGAAGATTTTGCCAAAGGTTTCGCCTCAGGTTTAAAAGCATATTCATGTTTTTCTTTTTCCTTATCTTTAGGCTAAACTCAACAGAGACAAAATGGTAGTGAAGAGTATTGAGTTTTTATTCCTTATCAGAATTAGATTTGTCATAGGAGTTATAATTAATACCATTGATTCCAATTCTTGCTCACGCCATAGATCATAGAAGCCATCATGTTTCTCCCTGTGCTTATGGCTAGGAATTTTTGGAAGGATTTGTCATATTTCATAATGACATCATCAGTACTCTTAGAAGCTTCTGGAAGGGTTCTCGTGCCTTTGAGGGTAGAGTTCTCATCTTTGAGAAAGAATATTTCTTCATTTAAAATGGAGAGATCTTCCTTAAGCTTAATATTTTCAAGAGATGTGGATTCAAAGGATTTTTTAAGTTCCTTGAATTCAATCTTGAGTCACTCGTGTTTTTCTAGAATCTCAACTAAAGATAAAGTTAATTCATAATGAGTAAGGTAAAAAATACCTGTTTGGAGAATACCTCTTATGTGTCTCAATCTGATTCTGCTTCATCTTCTGGATGGATCCTTTCAATAGACGTTCCAACTTGAGCAATCAGCACCATGTTAGCACGTTCTTCTTCTGAGTCGTCTTCTAAAGAGTCAGAATCCTCCCATGTTTCCATCAACCCTTTCTTTTTTCTCTTGAGAGGTTTCTTCTTGGATTTGTCCTTCTGCAGTTCAGGACAATCATTCTTGTAGTGTCCTAGATCGCTGCACTCATAACAAGTAACTTATTTGCCATTAGACTTCCTCTGATCAAAAGTAGACTTGAAAGAAACTCCTATCCTTCTAGTACTTCTAAACCTGTTGCATTGATTTTTCTTCCAGAGACGGTTAACCCTTATAGACAATAGAGACAACTCGTTTTCATCTTCATCAGAATCTTCTTCTAAATCCTCAATCTATTCAGCTTGAAGAGCTTTGGACTTCTCATATCTTTTGACAGATTTGAGTGCAATAGGTTTCCCTCTTTTTCACTTTTCTAGAGAATTTTTGTTCAGATCCTTAGCAAGCTTGAGTGCAGTTACCATATGCTTCTATTTAGATGACAAGCTTCTGATAATCTTCTTCATGTGATCTACTGTTAAATATCCTTTGTTCAAAACTCTCAGTCTTGTAACTAAGATTTGAAACCTTGATAACATCATCTCAATCATTTCATCATCCTCCATATTGAAGGCTTCATACTTCTGAATCAATGATAAAGCCTTGGTTTCCTTGACTTGATCATTTAATTCATGAGTCATTTTAAGAGAGTCAAATATAGACTTAGTTGAGTCTCTATTTGTGATTTTCTTATACTCAGTGTAAGAAATAATGTTCATCAAGAAAGTTCTTACTTTATGATGATTCTTACAATTCTTCTTTTGTTGATCAGTCATAGCTTTCCTCTAAGTTGGTTTTCATTATCATCTGTAGGATGTTTATAGCCATCGACTAACATATCCCAGAGATCAACATCATGACCTAGAAAGAAACTTTCTAGTCTGTCTTTCCAGTACTCAAACTTTTCACCATAAAAAATGGTAGGTTTAACATTGTAGTTATCTTTATTAGAAACTGGAGCAGGTGGTGGTGGAATATGATCAACCATAGTGTTTCTAAAAACTCGTCTGGATTTTTATTTGACATAGTTAAGTGTTTGATAGATATCAATACCAAAATCGGAGCTCTGATGCCAATTGAAGGTGGAAGAAACATAAGAAAGGGGGTTGCACCAAATATAATCTTTCTGCAACTCAAAACACAAAGATACCAAGTGAATAAAAATATATGAACACAATTATTTTTATCTTGGTTCACTATTAACTTAGTTACTTCAGTCTATCCCACAAGGTGATTCGCCTTATACACAAGGACTTAATCTACTATAATCAACCAGATTACTGACAACAACAATAAGTCTGATAAACTCTATTGGAACCCCAATTAAGTCTGCTGATCCTTATTGCAAACCACTATGACCGTAACCAAAGTCTTCTTGAGAATCCAGACTACACATGATCTCTCAAGGAACCTATCAACAACAGTTAATTACAAATATGTGTACACAAAGATGCTTCTACACAAGAAGATTACATAATGTTTAAGTAAAATAACACAAAAGTGTTGATATCAAGATACAAGTAATAACTCCTTTCTTATTTATAAAACTATACAAAAGATTTCTCTACAGAGTTTTTGTACAACGATTTAGTGTAGTTTTGTTCAATTGAACCGTTGATTTCAAATTCTTGCAAGTAATTATTTTATAGCTGAAAAGAAGAGATTTGTTGAAGGGTAGAATAAGAAATACCAATACAATTGTATTGTTCCCAACAGTCATGGTGAGACCGGTAGACAATAGTACAAAAAGGTTTATCCTTGCGCCACTCTAGAGAGTAGATGTCACAATGTGATTTTATACTTTTATACTCACCATCACACGCAATCCCTTAGTCTTGATCTTCGTCTTCTATGTCTTCAGAGGCTTCTGATATGTTTGTTGATGAAACATGTTGTAGATGGATCAAAATTAGTATCTTCCATAACCTAAGTCATTAAAACCTTTTAGGGCATGTTCATAGAACTCTTTCCTTCTCAGTCTTCAACACTTGGTCTTCAGAAGAATGTCTTTAGATCTTCAAAACATCGTTCAGCAGAACCTTGTCTTCAACATATTCAAAACTTGGAACATCAGATGTAAAGCTTTAGAAGGCCTCCAAAGCTTCCTTGAGTAAGTCATGATCATAAACTCTTTTACTAACGTTCCTTAGAACCGTTCCATAAGACGTATTCCTTAATCTCGACTTAACTTTGTAACACACCAAAGGTATTCTTTTAAAGAGTTGAGTTTAGAACCTGATGACATCACACGCCTTCTTACCAGAGTCAGAACCTATATAGCAAAAGTCACACACTAGATAAAAACCTGTTAGAATACATAATTATTCTTAAAGATAACATGTAAAGTAATCATAAAAATATAAAGCCAAATATAGAACCAACTTTGTTCTCACAAAAACATGTTCAACCCAAATACTATAGATTAATTAGGATTCCAGTTTAGTTCGGATTTTTCCGAACCAATGAACATTGTCATAACTATGACACATCATTAACGACGATAGTTTGTCATCAAAGATAGTTGGGACTAAAACATCTTAAAAATTGTAAAATAAAATAAAAAATAAAAAACATAATTTTAGAAATAAATTACTAAAAATTAATAATGAACAAATTAAAAGAACTTAAAAATATGGAGAGAAAAAAAAGACTTAAAATAAATTTAAGCTAAATAAATAATTTAATAAATAATTTTATATTTACTATTAATAATAGAAAGTCAATATAAAGAAACATAGCTCATTAAGCTATAATTGTCACATTTGCTAAAGAAACAATCTTATAATATTATATCATATAGATTTAGCAACTTAAACAAACTAGAAATTTAATATAAATCAATAGTTTACATTATTTTAAACACCTACTATTTTCAGTTAAGACCTCAAATTATGCATAAAAATAGAGGAAACCTATTGTTCAACGCCAAGTATATCATCTTATCACCAAAGTTATTTTGTAATTTTCGATTATTCTTCTACTTTCTGTTTTTTGTCATTGACACGAAATAATTTGGATGTTTTGTTAATATTTTTAAGGGCCCCTCTTCACTTCACATGTGTCTTAAAAACCAAGATCATGCACTATCAAACATAGTTTTTACAATGATAATCACTCTGTTCCTTTGTCGTTCCACGTGTGTGTAGTATTTTCTTTTAGCTTATGTAGGGAGATTCTGAATAATTTGTCCGAGTAGTTCTTCAATTATTTTTTCTAATTATTTACATTTGGTAAAATGTTTTCTACACATTATCATTGTTAATAAGATTTTGGTCACAATCATAACCGACATAATTCATACAAAATATAATATATATATATATATATATATATATATATATATATATATATATATATATATATATATATATATATATATATATATATATATATATATATATATATATATATATATATATATATATATATATATATATATATATATATATATATATATATATATATATATATATATATATATATATATATATATATATATCCAAGTAATAGATTCAACGCGTCTTAAGTCTTAACCACATATGTAAACAAAGTTAAATTTATGAATAAAGTAATCTTTTTTCAATTGCAATTTCTGCCATTATCAGTTCACGAGCCTTAAATGTCACTATCCTTGTACATTTGTTGCAAATACACCAAAGAATGATCACGAAAAGATTATATGTTATATATAGTAATTACAAAACAAAATCATAGTGTCTAAACACGTTTAATTCTATAATAATAATCTACATCAATAAAAAAAATTATATACAATCCTTCTTGTTTACATTCAACATGATATGACTTCATTTGTTGAATGTTTGGTTTGTTCGCAATGTTAAGTTGTAATTCAGTGTGTCGAAATAATGTGTCGAAAAGATATGATTTGTTTTAGATTTAAATAGATTTGATTTAAGTCTAGAATAAATTAGATTTGATTTACTAACAAAATAGATATTTTGGATTTTAGACTTTGGGTGTAAGCTCAGTTATAAATAAAGGGAATAACCCTTATTTTTGTAAGCAAGTCAAGCAAGTCATTCACAGTATTTTGCAGTTGTAAAGTGAATAATAAAATTTTCATAGTTTGTGAGCAAAGAGAAACTATGCAGAAATTATTTGTCTTGTCTTCTTTCTTTATTTGTCTCATAATTTAATTGTCATTGTGGTAGAAATTCATCACAGACTTTGGTGAGTTTCCAACATCTGGTATCAAGAGCTTTGTTTCGATTCAAGGGAATTATCAATCAAGAACGATTGAAGAATTCACGATGACAAGTTATGATAATGCAAATTATCCAGCAACTCTACCAATTCTAAAAGTAGACAACTATGAGAATTAGTGCAAACAAATGAAAGTCTTATTCAGGTGTCAAGGTCTTTGGGATCTTGTAAAAGATGGAGTCGAAGCGCTTGAAAAAAACGCTTCAGAAGAAGAAAAGAAAAAATACACAGAATCTGAGAAGCTGAGTTATAAAGCATTATTTATAATTCATCAATGTGTCAGCCCAGACAATTTCGAAAAGGTTAGTGATTCAGAATCTGCAAAAAAAGCTTGGGAAATCCTTGAGAAGTCTTTTGGAGGCGCTGAGAAGGTGAAAGAAGTGAGGTTACAGACTCACAAAAGGACATATGAACTGCTTCAGATGGAAGACAGTGAAAGCATATCTGATTTCTTCACTAGAGTTACAAAACTAGTAAATCAAATCAAGATATGTGGAGAAACGTTAACAACAAGAGTGTTATTTCGAAGATCTTGAGATCTTTAGCTCCTAAGTTCGACCACATAGTGGTGGCGATAGAAGAGGTAAAAGACTTGTCAAAATCGACAAAGAATGAGCTTCAAGGGACGCTTGAATCTCATGAACAAAGAATGAATGGAAGAGCTGCAGACAAATCGAAGAGTGATGTGGCCTTGCAGACAGATTCAACAAAAGAAACCAAAGGCAAAGGAAAGTGTTTCGACAAAGGTAAAGGTGGATACAACAAATCGAATAATAGAGGAAACCAGATCGAAGGAAACGTGTCGAATCAAAAAAGACCATACCAAAGCAACCAAAGAGGTGGTGTTGCAAATAGAGGAAGAGGTGGTGGTCGAAAACTTGATAAGAGTCATATTTAATATTACAATTGTCAGAAGCATTGTCACTATTCGAGTGATTGTCCAGAAAAATGAAATAATCAAGAAAGTGATGCAAAGCTTGCAAACCATGAAGAAGAAGAGATGATGTTGATGGTCACAACAAAAGATGAAGATAGATTCAAGGACCAATGGTACTTGGATTCAGGATGTTCATCACATATGTCTGGAAGGAAAGACTGGTTTGTCAACATAAAACCCTCAACAAAAAATATGGTAAAATTTGCAAATGATAATACCCTAGCAGCTAAAGGTATTGGTGATGTTATGATTATGAGTAAAGATGGAAAGAGGTCAGTAATTTTCAATGTATTGTACATACCAGGCATGAAGAGCAATTTTCTCAGTATAGGGCAGTTGGTCGAAAAGAATTATAAAGTGTCAATCGAAGATAAGATGATGAGAGTCGTTGATGCAAATGGGAGATTAATCTTGAAGGCTCCTATGTCTCAGAATCAAACCTTCAAGATTGAACTAAATGTGATGGAGCACAAGTGCCTTTCGATTGTAGCTAGCAGAGATGAATGGATATGGCATTATAGACTAGGCCATCTCAACTTCAGAGACATCAGAGATTTGAAGAGAAGAAATATGATTTCAGGATTTCCAGAAATCAACATTCCAAACGAGTTATGTGAGGAATGTGTGCAGGCGAAGCAACACAAGAATGGCTTCAGCAAGGATGCAAGAAGCAGGTCGAAGGTTATTCTTGAAGTCATATACTCTGATGTATGTGGACCAATCCAGGTGGATTCGATGAGAGATAACAAATACTTTGTTACATTCATAGATGATTTCAGTAGAAAGATGTGGACTTACCTGATCAAGAAGAAAAGTGAAGTGATCGAGGTATTTACCAAGTTCAAGTCTATGGTCGAAAGACAAAGTGGTCGAAAACTCAAAGTTTTGAGAATTGATGGTGGTGGAGAATATGTGTCGAAAGACTTCGACAAGCTATGTGAAAAGGAAGGGATTATGCATGAGGTGGTGCGACCCTATAATCCACAACAAAATGGAATTGCAGAAAGGAAGAATTGAACCATCATGAATATGGTGAGAAGTATGTTGAAAGGCAAGAATTTACCTAAAGAGTTTTGGGGTGAAGCTGTTTCGACTGCAACATACATTTTGAACAGATGTCCTACAAAGAAGCTAGAAGGAATTACTCCAGAAGAATGTTGGTCTGGTGTGAAGCCTAGCTTGAGTCATCTGAAGGTATTTGGATCTATTTCACATAGACATGTGACAGATCAGTTGAGAAGAAAACCTGATGATAAGTCAAGTCAAATGATTCTAGTTGGATATCATTTGACAGGAGGCTACAAATTGTTCGATCCAGTGAAAAAGCATATTATGATCAGCAGGGACGTGATCATAGATGAGTTTAAAGAATGGGATTGGACTGAAAATGTTAAGAAAGATTCAGTGGGAATCCTATTCGAAGAGCCATAAACTCAAGTCGAAAGAGAAGTTCGACAAGAGGAACCAGCAGATATACCAAGTACAAGCAGACCTCAAAGAGCAAGACGCATGCCTGCTAGATTGCAAGATTGTGTGATTACATCAGATGATGTGATAGATGATGAAGGTGAGCTGGTACATTATGCTTTCTATGCAGATGCCAAACCTGTTAATGCAGCTGGAGCATTGAAGGATTCGAAGTGGGTGAAAGCAATAAACAAAGAAGTGAAGTCTATCGAAGCAACAACACTTGGTCACTTGTCGAATTGCCTCAAGGCAAGAAGGAAATTGATGTCAAGTGGGTATACAAAGTGAAAATGAATTCGAAAGGGGAAGTAACTCGACACAAAGAAAGGCTTGTGGCGAAAGGATTTATACAGAAAGAAGGAATAGACTTTGTTAAAGTTTTTGCACCTGTTGCTAGGATCGAAACAATCAGGTTGGTTGTGAAGATGTGAAAAACACAAGAAGGGGGGTTGAATTGAAAAACTTGGATCAAATAAATACAGCTTTAAGACACAGTATTTTTATCCTGGTTCGTTTGATCTCAAACTACTCCAGTCCACCCGTCAAGGTGATTTCGCCTCTCTCCAACGAGGTCTTAATCCACTATTCTCAAAGAATTACAACAGCTACTTTAACAACTGTTAAAGTCTTCTTGAGTATAACCACAAACCGGTTTATCTCAAGGAAATCTTTTACAAGAAATGAACAAGAGTGTGTTGTTGTTTTCTAACAAAACAGTATATCACAACTGTGATAGTTACACAAACTAAGCTTGGAATAAAATGAATTTTCTAAAGCTTTTGAATATGCGTGATTTGGAAGGCTTGGAAAATTGTGTGCGTACATGCGTGCTTCTTTTCTCAAGAAGACTTGTTTATATAGGCAAGGCAAATATACGTTGTCCATAAAAGCAAGTTTAATGATAATAACGCACTTTCCTTTTGAAGAAGATCTTGTCTGAAGAAAGCCGTTAGCATTTAATTCTGTCTTGAATAATTAATAACGCTTCAGAGTCTTCTTTGCTTTAACTGCTGATAACGCTTCAGAGTGTTGATGACTTGGTAAAGATGTCTTTGATCAGAGTCAGAGTGTATTTTTTTATGCGCAGATTCTGGTCATCAAGCTTAAGCGTATAATCTGGTAACTTCAGCGTGTAACACATATTACTGATCTTCTGATGCTGATTCCAATCTGATGTTGATTCCATCAGAACTTCTGTATGTACAAAACATAATTTTAAGAAGCATATTTGTTCTTTATATATATCTTTGAATTTATTTATTCTTTGTATTTTGTTATCATCAAAACTCTAATCAAGGGTTGTAGAATCAAACTATGTTCTAACAATCTCCCCATTTTTGATGATGACAAAAACCAGATTTTTCAATTAAAAATAAAGAATAAAAAGTATAGAATTTAAGTAGAAAAACTCCCCCTGAGTTGATTACTTCCCTTAAATTCTTTGAGTCCTTGAGCATCAGAATTTGACTATGTCTTTCATCAGAGTTTTGTACCTGTTCAAGTTTTTAAGAAGAAGGAATTTATGTTTGTGACTTATGTCTCAGTAATCCGTTATTGAAAATATCTTGTTCTTTCTCCCCCCTTTTTGTCAGTTATCAAAAAGAACATATAATCAGAAACGATAAGAAGTTTAGAACAGCAGCAATATAGAAAAGATTACAGATAAACAAAGAAAATATAAGATGGAGGAGGAAGACACGTGAACAAAGCTTCCAACAAGCCCTTGATCTGGGTGTTGGTTTCCTCTTGTTTGGTTAACATGCTCTTGATTTCTGAAATTTTGTCATCTGGTTTATCCATCCTTTCCTGCATAATAATGTCTGCTCTCTTCAGTTCTTCCAAAGTCTTCCTTTCATAGGAGGAAGCTTGAGGATGTTCAGCAACTGGATGCTTCTCAGAGCATTCTGCAATGTCCTCTTTTTGACCCAGTTGTTCAGCAGGAACTATCTGCTCTGAAGTGGCAGTCAGATTGAGATCTTCTGACTCTGGTTGAACTCTGTATGCTGGACGATGTTCAGACCAGGGAGCATTGTCCAGAGGAAGAGCTTCTTCCTTAAGTAGCTCGCTCAAAACTTGATCTTCAAAAACTTTTAGCAGGTTGCTGAAGTTCTGTTGAACTAGTCCGTAGCTCTGTTCTTGCATTTTATGGTGTTGTACCCCAAAATCTGCCCTCCCATAATCTTCAAAGTTTTGCCAAGCATCACCTCAAATGGTTCAAAGTCTACCCAAAGGCTACACAGTCAAGCACCCCCCTAAGCCAGTCAAATTAGGGTTTTGGTTCTTGCAAGGAAGTTGGGGTTTTCAAGGGCTCAATCAAGTCACATATGCTCATACACATTGTCAAGCATCTACATGTCAAGTTTCAAGGCTCACAAGGTCAATTTGCACAGTCAAAAACCCTAATTGCTCCACAGTCAACTACAGGGGCAAAATGGTCATTTGGCAGTCAAAAGTCAAAATTTTTGGTCAACATCTTATTTTGAAGCCACAATCATCATTTGGTCAAATCTTGACCATGATTTCACAAGAATGGCTCAAAAATCATCAAGGTGTCAAAAGTTTCTATTTTTGGACAGCTGAAAAGTCAACTGTAACTTGACCAAGGCATAACTTTTTCATGGTTCATCAGAAAAATCCCATCCAATGCTCATCTTGAAGGGGAAGACATTTCCTACAACTCATCTTCACATTCCAAGTCCAAGAAATGCTCTCACAAAAAGTTATCAATTTCAACATTATAGGTCATTTTCAAAAGTCAACAAAAAAGCACTTTAAGTCAAAGACCATAACTTGAGATTGGTAAATCAAAATGACATGGGACCAAAGGCATTATTTAGAGGACTTCGAGACCTTTCCAAAATGTCCAAGAACATGTTCATAGCTTCAAAATTGAGCAAGATATGCATTGGAGAAGTTGGGAAATGGCCAAAATCAATTATCCTTAAAACTTCATTTTTGACAAAAGGGGCCCACTTTTTCCACTTGTTTCAGCTTGGCCATGCCTCCCACGTGTCCCACAATTTATTTCAAGATTAAAAATTAATTTTCCCATTTTTATTTAATTTTATTTGATTTAATGCATTTTAAATCTTTAAAATTCAAATGAAAATCAAGAAAATTAATTAAGGGATATATTTTGTGTTGAATTGCTTTGATACACCATCATTCACCTTCCAAATTCGTGCAAGGGCCTATTCCAAGCAAAAATTCAAATTTGACACAAAAATGGCAAGTTGTTTCAATAGAGTTTATGGCAAAATCTCAAACATGAATGCAAAGGCTTAATATCCATTATTTTGATTGATACACATTACAAAGCATATATGCAAGCTTGGCCAATAGAGGACACGACCTAGAGAGCCCCATACAGCATAAGCCATTTCCAAATTTTGAAGGAAAAAGTGACAAACTGAAAACATATTTGCAGCATCATTCAATCCTGCCTTTTGATCCAAAGACGTTCCTTACATCCCCAGGAACAATTTGCAATCATTAATAAGCCAAATCACTCAAGGAATCATCCCCACCAACTCATACGGTTTGCATACATTCTCAAATTTACATATCACATTCCATGCATTTTTAATACATTCTTTTGGTTGATTTGTGTTGCTGACATCCTTCCAAAGCTATTGGTATGGTCTAATTTCATTATCATGTACAGAATCACGATTTGCCATTAAAACACTTTAGGGTTTTCAAGGTTTAAAATTGGGGGTTTCACCATACTGTAAAATCAGGACTCCAAACAGGCATGGACGAATTCAGCTGGACGAGACGAACAAAACGGACATATCGCGCCTAATTTATATCTAATGAGCGTCTAATCGCTATTATTTACAGGTTTGCGTTTTGTGGGGGTTTAAAACCCCCGCTATGTATTTTTATGTTTTGCAGGAACGATGAAGACGAAGGTCGTGGCAGCGTGTGAGTGGTCAGTTCAAACTGGGCGCGCGCTTTTTCTTATTTTTAGCATATAACGCGTGTTGTGTATATTATATTTCTTTTATATTATGTTTACAACTAATGCGTTTGGTTCAGTTGGTTGGTTGTGTACTTTGCAATCTTTGGGACCTGGGTTCGATTCTCAGGTCCCCCATAATTTTCATATTATTTTCTTTAAGGCATTTATGTGCAGATTCTCATCCAGGATCCACCATAGACCTCATCCAGGAGCGCTCCAAGTGTCCAGAGGTAGATCTAAAGGTCCAGAAGGCTAGCACACCATACTCTGGAGTCAAGCATGCTGCAGGCAACCAAGGGAAGTCAACGTGGCTTGCTCAAATGGGCCTCAAATTTCAACAATAAACCTCCATTTCAGCCCACCCCCCCCTTGGTTTTACTTCTTTTTTTATTTTGTTTTGTCATTTTTTCTTATTTTAATTATTAACCTTTTAAATTATTTTTATTATTAACAATTAACATAATTAACATATTTTCATAAAAATACAAAAAAATAGAATTAACATTAATATTATTATTATTATTTTATTTTGTAAATAAATATTAACTAAAATAGTTTAATTAGGCAATTTTAATTCCTTTTCTTAAATAATTAAAATAGATCTAGAATTAGGTGAAATTAACTTTTAGTTTTATTTCTTTTTATTTTATTCCATAAAAAACATAAAAAAACAAAAAATATTTTCTTTTAATTAAATTAATTAATTAGTCATTAGTTAGTTTTAATTTCATTTTTAATCACCAAAAAGACAAAAAAATCAATTTATTTTCTAAAAAGGGTCAACACCCTTAGAACATTCCGATTTAATTTTTATTCGCGCATAGTTTATTATTATGTAATTGCTTCCAAGACATGTAATAGTTAATTAGGTTTTACTGTTTTTATTTACTTTCCGTACTTATTTACCAAAAATGGGTCTTTTGTATTTTTGGCGATGTATAGACCCGCGCCTTGTAATAGCGTAGGATTTATGTTTCCGCAATTTACTTTCCGCACCCCTTAACTGCTAAACTTGCATGAAAGAATGTATGGTAAATAAAAACAACTCGTAGCTCACTAATTGCAAAGACAAACATTAACTGAATACAAAACACAATGCACACACCACTTCTAGGGTACGCCTCACTCGTTGCCTTCGAAACGTGGTCGTCAAGTATAGGACGCTTTAACGGTCGCTCTTATGTCCAAGATCCAGTTGCCTCGAAACAGTTTCCTCGAAACGGTTGCCTCAGATTAAAAAGGATCTAGGACATTAGGGTTACTTCTAAGGTGTCCTAACTGTTGCTTCGGTGACCACACTGTCCCTAAAATCGAATTGACCCGAACACCTCCAACAATGGTGCTACCTACCTCTCAATGGTGGGATGGCACTACCTAAAGGACACTTACACAGCTTAATTCCTTAGAGTAGGTAGATGACTCATGGGTACTTGCTCTTTTCAAAACAAACAAAATACTTTTCACACCTTACACTTTCTAAAAGTTTTCAAACAAAACACTTCATACACTCTTGAGGACTGATACAAGAGTTACTTAGAAGTTTTTCAAACGAACTTTTTCAAAACCCACACACACTTAAAAAAGCAAACATTTTTTGAAAACATAAGAGCAAGTACCTAAGAGCCCGTGGATAACCACGGATAGAAAGGGTGCTAACACCTTCCCTTTCTATAAATCTACCTCCCGAACCGAGAAACATTCTCGAATAAGGAATTTTGCTGTGCTTTTGTCCTTTCCATGTTTGAGAACATAAAAGACGGTGGCGACTCTTGCTTACCGCGACATTTCGCGAAACCAGCTTAAAAAACAGTCAGTTCTATTTCCACCGATCACATATGGGTTTCAGAAGATACCCATCTTCTGAACCTTGTCCAAAGGTAGTCTGATGCAGCAGGATCAATCAGCTCAAGACTAGCTTGCTTCAGAGAAGTGATCCACTTTTGTACTTCTGTTTCAAATATCAATAAGCTGGTACCAACATCTGGAGAGGGTTCAGATGGTTTTGGTTTTGGAATAGCTATTTTGTGGGTTATGGCAGCAAGACGTTCAAAAACCGTTAAATCAATGATAGTCTTAGTGTTGTCATCTGGATTGTTCTTTGGTGAGGGAGTAGGAGAGTCTAGAATAATTATTGGACTAGTTGGGGAGTTTGGTGGAGTTGATTCTAGTGAAGAGGGAATTTGGGGAATATCCAGAATGGTTAGGGGCATACGAATGGCCAGAGGTTCAGTGATTCCAGGAATGGGAATGGTATCAGAATCAACAATTTGGTTGGATTGATCGTTATGAGGTTCTGATTCACAGGATTCAGAAGGTTAAGCCTCAGAAGTTTGAACTTATGGTTGAAATAGTTCAGGTTATGGAGAAGGTGGATGAATTTCTGGTTGAGGAGATGGAGGTAGTGGCA
This sequence comes from Vicia faba, assembly GCA_948472305.1. Lineage (NCBI taxonomy): Eukaryota > Viridiplantae > Streptophyta > Magnoliopsida > Fabales > Fabaceae > Vicia > Vicia faba. The sequence goes on from OX451736.1 coordinate 727,118,036, forward strand.
TTTCTGGTTGTGGAGAGAGGGGAATTTCTGGTTGTGGTGCTTCTGTGGTGGTTTCAGAGTTTGGACTTTCTGGCATGGGAGCAGAAATATGTTGGTCAAAGGTTTCTATATCTGATAGAACTTTTGCAAGTTCTTGTTGGGTTGCTTCAATATTTGGATTTGGAGGTAGGGAGTGAGATCCTCTAAGAGTTAAGGTTTCTGAGGGGTCAAATTCAATGTCAAAGTCATCAAGTGTTTGTGGTGTGGGGTTTTCTGATTGAGTGGGAATTGGTATAGATGTTGATACAGAAATTGAATTTAAAACAATTACAGAAGAAAGATTACCTCTCTTTTTAGGAGTCCGCTGGGATGATCCTTCTGCTACAGCCTTCCTTTTCTTGTTTTTCTTCAGCACAACTTCTGGAGCCTTCTGCTGCAGATCCCGAATGTTCAAATCTGGTGCTGTACCATCCGCCTTGCATGCATCCAGATATCTGACTACTATCTCAGGTTTAGAATCAATCTCTGAGAACATGGGAAAGTTATCCAGAGGGATTCTTCTGCTGGACTTTGCTGCAAAAGAAGTGACACTGGGTTCCTTCTTGATGTTCTCAATTAACTTCATCTTCTTCAGATTCTTTGCATTCAATTGTTTGCCAACAGTAGCTTCCAAAGAGCCAATTTCCTGAGCTTCTGTTAGATGATCAATCAGCTTATTCTCTGTTAGAATATCTGATATAAGCCTTCCTAGGGGTATCCAGTCCCTTTTTGTGCGCTCCTCTTCTCTGGTTTCCTTAACACTAGTCCTTAGATGGTTAAACAGTAGATGAGCCATATTCACCTTAATCTTCTGGGAGATGAAGTAGATCAGAAATTGCTGATCAATATTGATGTAGTCAGGAGAGCTGGTAGGCTTCCTGTGGTTTATGCATCCCAGAATAATCTTGGCCCATATTCTGTGATGGTCTTTTAGATCCCTTATCTTGCTGGAGGGAAGACCCAGAGTGAAGATTTCTCTAGCAATTAGGGCGACATCAGCGCATCTTTCAGCCATGTCAATGCATCGTACACCACCACCATTGTAGCCTATTAATCTTGCAATGAGGTCCTCAGTTATGACTATCTTCTTCCCTATTATGTATGAAGTAACATAATGGTTGGAAGATGAAGCATGAATCCAAAATTCCTTCACAAGGATTGGGAATGTTGGACGCACCAGTCGGTCAAAATATCTGTTCCAGCCTTGAGCCTTTACTTCTTCAGAGAGATTAAACCCGTTCTCTTGAATACTGTTAAAGTCCACAATCAATTTTGAGAGTACTTCTAGATTTTTGATGGGTGTGAGAAGAGTTCTGAAGGTTTCTTCATATTGTTCGGAGGAATCTGTTTTCTGAGTACTGGAAGTAGGGTTGCTTGAGGAAGCCATGTTCACACCGAAGGTTTTGAGAAGAAATTGAAAGGGTTTTGAGAAAGGATGCAAACTGAAATCAATTAGATTGTAGAGAAAATGAAAGTGAAAGTGAAAAAGTGTAAAGAGTGAGAAATGTGTTTAAATAGATTTTGAAAAAGATTTTGAAAACATAAACGGCAAGAGAGAGAAATAAATTATAATGATTATGAGCATTTAATGACAGCTGATTTTGGGGGATTCAGAAAGATATTGGAACAGTTACCCATGACATGTGTCCCAATGCATCCAATCAGCGCTTTTGACCTTTCAGAAACGTGAACGCGTGTTCAGCCTCAGAAAGTAGCTGATGATTGGATGACACCTGTTTTCTTGAGTGAACAGCACATTTCTATCCTTGAAATGAAGCACTCAGATCTTCATGGATAGATTCTGATACAATCTGTACTTCTAAAGATTTGAAGGAAGATTGATCAGTAGTTCACAGAAAAATAAACAAAGTTCTGAAGGTTAAGATATGGAATCAAAACAGTTTTATTCTGGGCAGAGCTTCATGCTGAGATATTTCAGAATGAAGTTGAACTTATCTTCAGAAAGAGGTTTTGTAAAGATATCAGCCCATTGATGGTCTGTGTTAATAAATTTTAAATTTAGAATCCCTTTCTGAATATAGTCCCTAATAAAATGATGTTTTATTTCTATATGCTTAGCCCTAGAATGCAAAATAGGATTTTTACTGAGACAAATAGCAGAAGTATTATCACAGAGGATAGGGATGTTACTCTCAAATATATTGAAGTCCTCAAGTTGACTTTTCATCCAGAGCATTTGTGTGCTGCATCCAGCTGCTGCTATGTATTCAGCTTCTATTGTTGATAGAGCTATTGTGGATTGTCTTTTGTTGGACCATGAGATCAGATTTTCTCCCAGAAACTGGAAGCTTCCAGAAGTGCTTTTACGTTATACTCTGTCTCCAGCGAAATCAGCATCACAATATCCTATCAAGCTGTAATCACTTGATTTTCTATAAAACAAACCCATATTAGTAGTACCTTTCAGATACTTGAAAATTCGCTTAACTACTGTTAAGTGAGATTCTCTAGGATCTGATTGGAATCTAGCACAAATGCAAACACTGAATAGAATGTCAGGCCTTGAAGCCGTCAGATAGAGAAGAGAACCAATCATACCTCTGTAGACCTTCTGTTCTTCCTTTTTACTTACCTCTTCTCTTTCCAGAATGCTCGTGGGATGCATTGGAATCTTTGATGGCTTACATTCTGAGAGATCAAATTTCTTCATAAGTTCTTTGACATATTTGCTCTGATGAATGTAAGTTCCTTCTGGGGTTTGATTAATCTGAATTCCCAGAAAGAATTTTAGTTCCCCCATTAGGCTCATCTCAAATTATGCCTGCATACATTTAGCAAACTTTCTTCCCAGAGAGGGTTTAGTGGATCCAAATATGATGTCATCAACATAAATCTGACATACTAAAATGTCATTCTTAACTGTCTTACAGAACAAGGTTGTGTCCACTTTCCCTCTGGTGAATTCCTTTTCTAACAGGAAGTTACTTAGTCTTTCATACCAAGCTCTGGGAGCTTGTTTCAGACCATAGAGTGACTTCTTTAGTTTGAAAACATATTCTGGATTTTTGGAACTTTCAAAACCAGGGGGTTGGTGCACATATACCTCTTCTTCTATATAGCCATTTAAGAATGCACTCTTAACATCCATCTGATATAGAGTGATGCCTTTATTAACAACAAATGAAATTAAGAGTCTGATAGATTCTAACCTGGCGACTGGAGCAAAGGTTTCTGTATAGTCTATCCCCTCTTGCTGACTATAACCTTGTGCTACCAGTCGTGCTTTGTTTCTGATGACTTCACCTTGTTCGTTCAGTTTGTTTCTGAACACCCATTTTGTACCAATGACGTTGAATCCTTTTGGTTTGGGAACTAGATCCCATACATCATTTCTTGTGAATTGATTTAACTCCTCTTGCATTGCTAGAATCCAGTCATTGTCCAGAAGTGCTTCATCAATTGTTGTTGGTTCAATTAGAGAAACCAGTCCCATGAGGGATTCTTCAGAGTTTCTGAAGGTGGATCTTGTTCTGATTGGATCTTCCTTCCTTCCTAAGATTGTTTCTTCTGGGTGATCCATGCTGCTTCTGGATGGTCTTTTCTGGAGTTGATCAACAGAAGGTGTTGGATTGCTTGCAGTGACTCTTTCTGATGTTGAGGGAGTGTCTCTGTTGAGAGCTTTTGATGATTTGTCTTCAGTACCTGTGAGTTCAACTTCCATACCTGCAAGGAATTCATTCTGCTTTGACTTTTGAGAGTCAAGCTTATCATCAAAACGAACACTGATTGACTCCTCCATAATCTGTGTTTCTGTATTGTATACGTTGTACCCTCTCGAGCGTTCATAATATCCTAACATAATACACTTTTATGCTTTAGAGTCAAACTTGTTCAAATAATTTTTTGTATTCAAAATAAAACATGTACATCCAAATGGGTGAAAATAGGAAATGTTGGGCTTTCTGTTCTTCCACAATTCATATGGAGTCTTTTCCAGAATAGGTCTTATGGAGATTCTATTCTGAATGTAACACACTGTGTTTATTGCCTCTGCCCAGAAGATCTTAGCAACGTTAGTCTCGTTGATCATGGTTCTGGCCATTTCTTGCAATGTTCTGTTCTTTCATTCTACAAATCCATTTTGCTGGGGAGTTCTAGGACAAGAGAAATCATGCAGAATGCCTTTATCATTAAAGAATAACTCAAAATCTTTGTCTTCAAATTCTCCACCATGATCACTTCTGACTTTGATGATTCTAAGATCCTTTTCATTCTGAACTTGGTTGCAGAAGGTAACAAACACAGAGTGTGACTCATCCTTGTGCCTTAAGAACTTTACCCATGTCCATCTGCTATAGTCATCTATGATTACTAACCCATACTTCTTGCCACTGACTGAAGCAGTTTTAACTGGTCCAAATAAGTCAATGTGCAGAAGTTCTAATGGCTTGGAGGTGGAAACAACGTTTTTGGATTTGAAAGCTGGTTTTGCAAACTTGCCTTTCTGACATGCTTCACACAGAGCATCTGAATTGAACTTCAGGTTAGGAAGTCCTCTGACCAGATTGAGTTTGTTAATCTAAGATATTCTTCTCATACTAACATGTCCCAATCTTCTGTGCCAGATCCATTGCTCGTTGTTAACAGACAGAAGACACTTTATGTTCTGACTTTTCAGTTCAGAAAGTTTGATTTTATAGATGTTGTTTTTCCTCTTTCCATTAAATAGGATAGTCCCATCTTTCTGACTAACAGCTTTGCATGAATTTTGATTGAAGATTATATCATAACCGTTATCACTTAATTGACTTATGGATAACAGGTTATGCATTAATCCACCAACTAATAAAACATTACTTATAGAGGGAAGATTTCCATTACCTACTGTTCCAGAGCCAATGATCTTTCCTCTCTGATTGCCTCTAGAGCCTACGTGGCCTCCAGGCTTAAGTTCCAGGCTTTGGAACATATGCCTTCTTCCTGTCATGTGTCGTGAGCAGCCAGAGTCCAGGTACCATGATTGGTGTCTTTGCTTTGCTGCTAAAGATATCTGCCACATGTATTATTTTATCCTTAGGTACCCACATTTTCTTGGGTCCTGATTTGTTAGTTTTACCAAAACTCTGGTTGAATTTTGGTTTGACAGAGTAATCACTACTTGTATATTTTATGTCATGTGTGTGCCCATATATAAAGTGTGAATCAAGTAGAGTACATTTTATAACTAAATCCATGGCATTTTTTGGTGTAGGTACCTTACCTTGATATCCTATCCCTTTTCTGCCATTTCTGCTAACTCCATAGATCATTGAAGCCATTTTGCTTTTGTCTATGTTTTTAGCTAGAAACTTCTGAAAGCTGTGATCATACTCCTTGATGATCTCATCAGCATTGCTGGGAGTTTCAGGGATTGTTTCCTTCTGAGAGTTTTGCAATTGGTTTTCTAATTTTGAAATTTTATCTTTTAACTCAGAATTCTCCAATTTGAGACTCTCAGTCTTATCAGAGTCAGAAGCAAGATTCCTTTTCAGGTTTCTGAATTTGACTTTGATCTGCTGATATCTTTCCAGAATTTCATTAAGGCTTTCAGCTAGTTCAGCCTTAGTAAAGTTTATAGTAAAGTCAGGGAATACCTCTTCTGTATCTGATTCAGAGTCTGACTCAGAAGCTTCACTGTCTTTAGTTATGTTTGCCATGAGAGCTATGTTTGCTCTTTCATCATCTGATTCTGAGTCAGCTTCAGATGTGTCAGAATCATCCCATGTAGCCATGAGACTTTTCTTCTTTTCCTTGCCAAACTTCTTTTTGGGCTTCTCCTTCTAAAGCTTTGGGCAATCACTTTTGTAGTGCCCTTGCTCGTTACATTCATAGCAGATGATGTATTTGTTGTTTGGCATTCTGTTTCCTAAAGAACCTTCAGATCTTCTGTGTCCAGAGGAGGATTCTGACCTTTTGTATCTGGAGGAAGATTCATTCTGGTTTTATGATCTTCTGGGATTCCTGAACTTCCTTTGCCTCTGCTTCCACAATTGGTTCACCCTTCTGGAGAGGAGAGACAGTTCATCTTCTTCTGATGAGGACCCATCAGAGGTTTCTTCCACAGCCTGCAAAACTTTGGAGTCAGATTTTCTGTTAGATTTTAAAGTTAATGGCTTACCTTGCTTTTGAGGTTCATCTTCTTCTAGCTCTATCTCGTGACTTCTGAGGGAGCTGACAAGTTCCTCCAGAGAGATTTTGTTGAGATCCTTGGCTAGCTTAAGGCTGTGACCATTGGCCTTCACTGTTTTGGCAAGCTTCTGATGATCTTCTTAACATGATCAGTAGTGGAATACCCTTTGTCAAGAACTTTTAGACCAGCAACAAGAATTTGAAATCTTGAAAACATAGTTTCTATTGATTCACTATCTTCCATCTTGAATGCCTCATACTTCTGAATGAGCGCAAGGGCTTTGGTTTCTTTGACTTGAATGTTGCCTTCATGCGTCACTCTCAGAGAGTCAAACATATTCTTGGAAATTTCTCTGTTTGATATCTTCTCATATTCTGAATAAGAGATGGTGCTGAGAAGAATTGTTCTGGCCTTGTGATGATTTCTGAACTCACGCTTTTGCTGATCAGACATCATTTTCCTGTCAATCTTCTGACCACGTCCATCCAATGGGTGCATGTATCCATCAGTCACCATGTCCCACAGATCAACATCATGGGCCAGAAAGAAACTCTTAATTCTGTCTTTCCAGTAGTCAAAGTTCTCTCCATCAAAGACTGGAGGTTTGCCACTGAATCTGTCCCTTTCTTCATTGCTGTCATTGCTGATGTTTTGACTTGGTCCTGCCATTGTGTTTTTCTGACGATGGATCTTGTACTGACACGGTTAAGTGTTATAAGCTCAGAACCAGGCGCTCTGATGCCAATTGAAGATGTGAAAAACACAAGAAGGGGGGGGGTGAATTGAAAAACTTGGATAAAATAAATACAGCTTTAAGACACAGTATTTTTATCCTGGTTCGTTTGATCTCAAACTACTCCAGTCCACCCGTCAAGGTGATTTCGCCTCTCTCCAACGAGGTCTTAATCCACTATTCTCAAAGAATTACAACAGCTACTTTAACAATTGTTAAAGTCTTCTTGAGTATAACCACAAACCGGTTTATCTCAAGGAAATCTTTTACAAGAAATGAACAAGAGTGTGTTGTTGTTTTCTAACAAAACAGTATATCACAACTGTGATAGTTACACAAATTAAGCTTGGAATAAAATGAATTTGCTAAAGCTTTTGAATATGTGTGGTTTGGAAGGCTTGGCAAATTGTGTGCGTACATGCGTGCTTCTTTTCTCAAGCAGACTTGTTTATATAGGCAAGGCAAATATACGTTGTCCATAAAGCAAGTTTAATGATAATAACGCACTTTCCTTTTGAAGAAGATCTTGTCTGAAGAAAGTCGTTAGCATTTAATTCTGTCTTGAATAATTAGTAACGCTTCAGAGTCTTCTTTGCTTTAACTGCTGATAACACTTCAGAGTGTTGATGACTTGGTAAAGATGTCTTTGATCAGAGTCAGAGTGTATTTGTTTATACGCAGATTCTGGTCATCAAGCTTCAGCGTATAATCTGGTAACTTCAGCGTGTAGCACATATTACTGATCTTCTGATGCTGATTCCAATCTGATGATGATTCCATCAGAACTTCTGTATGTACAAAACATAATTTTAAGAAGCATATTTGTTCTTTATATATATCTTTGAATTTATCTTTGAATTTATTTATTCTTTGTATTTTGTTATCATCAAAACTCTAATCAAGGGTTGTAGAATCAAACTATGTTCTAACAGGTTGTTGGTCTAGCAGAAATAAACAGTTGGCACATATGTCAGATGGACGTGAAGTGTTCATTCCTAAATGGACCCTTAGACGAAGAAGTCTATGTTAAATAACCAGTTGAGTTTGTGAAACATGACGAAGAAAGAAAGGTGTACAGGCTGCATAAAGTCGTGTATGGATCGAAACAAGCTCCAAGGGCTTGGAATAAGAAAATTGATAGTTTCCTAAGAGAGAAGGAATTTGTGAAGTGCACAACTGAACATGGAGTACATGTAAGAAGAAGCAAGAGTGAATTGCTTATACTATGTCTCTATGTAGATGATTTGTTGATAACGGGTAGCTGTAAAACTGAAATCGAAGACTTCAAAGGTGATCTCAGCAAGGAATTCGAAATGTTTGATTTGGGTGAGATTTCATATTTCCTTGGTATTGAATTCTACAAGAGCAGTAGAGGTTTGATGATGCATCAAAGAAGATATGCAGGAAAAATTCTCAAGAGGTTTGAGATGGAAGAATGCAACTCAACTTCGACACCTGCAGAACCAAGATTGCAACTGTCAAAAGATACAGATGAAGATGATGTTGATCCAACCCAGTACAGAAGAATTATTGGATCATTGAGATACCTTTGCCATACAAGGCCTGACTTAGCATATAGTGTAGGTATGGTAAGTAGATTCATGCAGAAGCCAAAGGTATCACATCTAGCAGCAGTGAAGAGGATACTAAGGTATCTCAAAAGAATTTTCGATTATGACATTTTGTTTCCTGCAGCTGATAAAAGAAAAGAATGCAAGTTAGTGGGATACACTGATTCAAGTTGGTGTAGTGATGCTGAAGATCGAAAATCAACAGTAGGATATGTGTTTATGCTAGGTGGTGCACCAGTTGCTTGGATTTCGAGAAAGGAACCATTAGTGGCATTATCATCATGCGAAGCAGAATACATAGCTGCTTCTCTTTATGCATGTCAAGCAATTTGGATGGTAAACTTGGTCAAAGAGATAACAGGGAAAGATCATGGAGCAATTACCATGAAGATTGACAGCATGTCAGCTATCAATCTGGCGAAGAACCCAATAGCACATGGTCGAAGTAAGTACATCGAAATGAGGTTCCATTATCTTCGAGAGCAGGTAGCAGATGGGAAGATGAATTTGGAACACTGTAGAACTGAGAATCAGATTACAGATATCATGACGAAGGGAGTGCAAGTCGAAGTATTCAGAAGACTAAGAGTCATGATGAACATAGATAGTTTAGACACAATGAATTAGGTGGTGTGTTAAATTGCAATTCAGTGTGTCGAAACTATGTATCGAAAAAATTTGATTTGTTTTAGATTTAAATAGATTTGATTTAAGTCTAGAATATATTAGATTTGATTTAGTAACAAAATAGATATTTTGGGTTTTTGACTTAGGGTGTAAGCTCAGTTATAAATAGAGGGAATAACCCCTATTTTTGTAAGCAAGTCAAACAAGTCATTCACACTATTTTGCAGTTGCAAAGTGAATAATAAAGTTTTCACAGTTTATGAGTAGATAGAAACTCTGCAGAAATTATTTGTCTTGTCTTCTTTCTTTGTTTGTCTCATAATTCAATTGTCATTGTAGTAGAAATTTATCATAGACTTTAGCGAGTTTCCAACACGCAACTAAAACCGCTCTTTAAATGTTGTCTTAAAGTTACTTTGTTTTTCATATAGAAATAGTAGAATGTATAAAAGTTTCAATGTTGTTTAAGATCTAAGACACCACTATAGATTAGACAGACCACCAATATTCTATTTTTGGTGATTCTTCATCCGGATTTTTTATGGTTTCCTCGACGAAGTTCTGTTTACGTCGTGGATGTAACGAGATTCTCATAGTTTTTGTCCATTTGTCATAATTTCTTCATCAAAATTGAATTTGAGTGATTATACTATCTAAATTATCGCTTGAATTCAAATCAAATAGAGATGGTATCATCTTTACCACCTCTGGACCTTGTTCTGATATCATAATAATTTATAAAAAACTATTTGTATTAATTTCTGTTGGAAATCCACCAAAGTCTATGATGAATTTCTACCACAATGACAATTTAATCATGTGACAAACAAAGAAAAGAAGACAAGACAAATAATTTCTGCAGAGTTTCTCTCTGCTCACAAACTGTGAAAACTTTCTTATTCACTTTGCAACTGCAAAATACTGTGAATGACTTGCTTACAAAAATAGGGGTTACTCCCTCTATTTATAACTGAGCTTACACCCTAAGCCCAAAGCCCAAAATATCTTTTTGTTACTAAATCAAATCTAATTTATTCTAAACTTAAATCAAATCTATTTAAATTTAAAACAAATCAAATATTTTCGACACATAGTTTCGACACATTAGATTACAATTTAACACACCACCTAATTTATTGTGTCTAAACTATCTATGTTCATCATGGCTCTTAGCTTTCTGAATACTTCGACTTGCACTCCCTTCGTCATGATGTCTGCAATCTGATTCTCAGTTCTGCAGTGTTCCAAATTCATCTTCCCATCTGCTACCTGCTCTCGAAGATAATGGAACCTCATTTCGTTGTGCTTACTTTAACCATGTGCTATTGGGTTCTTCGCCAGATTAATAGCTGACATGCTGTCTATCTTCATGGTAATTGCTCCATGATTTTTCCCTGTTATCTCTTCGACCAAGTTCACCATCCAAGTTGCTTGACATGCACAAAGAGAAGCAACTATGTATTCTGCTTCGCATGATGATAATGCCACTATTGGTTCCTTTCTTGAATTCTAAGCAACTGGTGCACCATCTAGCATAAACACATATCCTGTTGTTGACTTTCGATCTTCAACATCACTACACCAACTCAAATCAGTGTATCCCACTAACTTGCATTCTTTTCCTTTATCAACTGCAGGAAACAAAATGCCATAATCGAAAGTTCCTTTGAGATACCTTAGTATCCTCTTCACTGCTGCTAGATGTGATACCTTTGGCTTCTGCATGAATCTACTTACCATACCTACACTATATGCTAAGTCAGGCCTTATATGACAAAGGTATCTCAATGATCCAATAAGTCTTTTGTATTGGGTTGGATCAACATCATCTTTATCTGCATCTTTCGACAGTTGCAGTCTTGGTTCTGCAGGTGTCGAAGTTGAGTTGCATTCATCCAGCTCAAACCTCTTGAGAATTTCTCCTGCATATCTTCTTTGATGCATCATCAAACCTCTACTGCTCTTGTAGAATTCGATAACAAGGAAATATGAAATCTCACCCAAATCAGACATTTCGAATTCCTTGCTGAGATCACCTTTGAAGTCTTCGATCTCACTTTTACAGCTACCTGTTATCAACAAATCATCTACATAGAGACATAGTATAAGCAATTTACTCTTGCTTCTTCTTACATATACTCCATATTCAGTTGTGCACTTCACAAATTTCTTCTCCCTTAGGAAACTATCAATTTTCTTATTCCAAGCCCTTGGAGCTTGTTTCAATCCATACAGGGCTTTATGTAGCCTGTACACCTTTCTTTCTTCGTCATGTTTCACAAACCCAACTGGTTGTTTAACATAGACTTCTTCATCTAAGGGTCCATTTAGGAATGCACACTTCACGTCCATCTGACATATGTGCCAACTGTTTATTTCTGCTAGACCAACAACCAACCTAATTGTTTCGATCCTAGCAACAGGTGCAAAAACTTCATCGAAGTCTATTCCTTCTTTCTGTAGAAATCCTTTCGCCACAAGTCTTGCTTTGTGTCGAGTTACTTCACCTTTCAAATTCGTTTTCACTTTGTATACCCACTTGACATCAGTTTCCTTCTTGCCTTGAGGCAATTCGACAAGTGACCAAGTGTTGTTGTCTTCGATAGACTTTAATTCTTCGTTCATTGCTTTCACCCACTTCGAATCCTTTAATGCTTCAACTGCATTAATCGGTTCGACATCTGCATAGAAAGCATAATGTACCAGCTCACCTTCATTATCTATTACATCATCTAATGTAATCACACAATCTTGCAATCTTGCAGGCATGTATCTTGTTCTGTGAGGCCTGCTTGTACTTGGTATATCTGCTGGTTCCTCTTGTCGAACTTCTCTTTCGACTTGAGTTTCTGGATCTTCAAGAAGGATTCCCACTGAATCTTTCTTGATATTTTCAGTCCAATCCCATTCTTTAAACTCATCTATGATCACGTCCCTGCTGATCACAATCTGCCTTTTCACTGGATCGAACAACTTGTAGCCTCCTGTCGAATGATATCCAACTAGAATCATTTGACTTGACTTATCATCAAGTTTTCTTCTCAACTGATCTGGCACATGTCTATGTGCAATAGATCCAAATACCTTCAGATGACTCAAACTAGGCTTCACACCAGACCAACATTCTTCTGGAGTAATTCCTTCTAGCTTCTTTGTAGGACATCTGTTCAAAATGTATGTTGCAGTCGAAATAGCTTCACCCCAAAACTCTTTAGGTAAATTCTTGCCTTTCAACATACTTCTCACCATATTCATGATAGTTTGATTTTTCCTTTATGCAATTCCATTTTGTTGTGGAGTATAGGGTGGCACCACCTCATGCACAATCCCTTCCTTTTCACATAATCTGTCGAAGTCTTTCGACACATATTCTCCACCACCATCAGTTCTCAAAACTTTGAGCTTTCGACCACTTTGTCTTTCGACCATAGACTTAAACTTGGTAAATACTTCGATCACTTCACTTTTCTTCTTGATCAGGTAAGTCCATAACTTTCGACTGAAATCATCTATGAATGTAACAAAGTATTTGTTACCTCCCATCGAATCCACCTGGATTGGTCCACATACATCAGAGTATACGACTTCAAGACTAGCCTTCGATCTACTTCCTGCATCCTTGCTGAAGCTATTCTTGTGTTGTTTCACCTGCACGCATTCCTCACATGCCTCGTTTGGAATGTCAATTTCTGGAAATCCTGAAACCATATTTCTTCTCTTCAAATCTCTGATGTCTCTGAAGTTGAGATGGCCTAGTCTATAATGTCATATCCATTCATCTCTGCTAGCTGCAGTCGAAAGGAAATTGTGCTCCATCACATTTAGTTCAATCTTGAAGGTTCGATTCTGAGACATATGAGCCTTCAAGATTAATCTCCCATTTGCATCAACGACTCTCATCATCTTATCTTCGATTGACACTTTATAATTCTTTTCGACCAACTGCTCTATACTGAGCAAATTGCTCTTCATGCCTGGTATGTACAATACATTGAAAATTACGGACCTCTTGCCATCTTTACTCATAATCATAACATCACCAATACCTTTAGCTGCTAGGGTATTATCATTTGAAAATTTTACCATATTTTTTGTTAAGGGCTTTATGTTGACAAACCAGTCTTTCATTCCAGACATATGTGATGAACATCCTGAATCCAAGTACCATTGGTCCTTGAATCTATCTTCATCTCTTGTTGTGACCATCAACATCATCTCTTCTTCTTCTTCTTCATGTTTTGCAAGCTTTGCATCACTTTCTTGATTCTTTCGTTTTTCTGGACAATCACTCGAATAGTGACCATATTTCTGACAATTGTAATATTGAATGTGACTCTTATCAGGTTTTCGACCACCACATCTTTCTCTATTTGCAACACCACCTCTTTGGTTGCCTTGGTATGGTCTTCTTTGATTCGACACGTTTCCTTCAATCTGGTTTCCTCTATCATTCGATTTGTTGTAGCCACCTCTACCTCTGTCGAAACACTTTCCTTTTCCTTTGGTCTCTTTTGCTGAATGTGCCTGCAAGGCCACATCACTCTTCGATTTTCCTGCAACTCTTTCGTTCATTCTTTGTTCATGAGATTCAAGCGTCCCTTGAAGCTATTTCTTTGTCAATTTCGACAAGTTTTTCCCCTCTTCTATCGCCACCACTATGTGGTCGAACTTAGGAGCTAAAGATCTAAAGATCTTCGACACAACAACTCTTGTTGTTAACGCTTCTCCACATATCTTGATTTGATTGACTAGTTTTGTAACTCTAGTGAAGAAATCAGATATGCTTTCACTGTCTTTCATCTGAAGCAGTTCATAGGTCCTTTTGTGAGTTTGTAACCTCACTTCTTTCACTTTCTCAGCGCCTCCAAAAGACTTTTCAAGGATTTCCCAAGCTTCTTTTGCAGACTCTGAATCACTAACCTTTTCGAAATTGTCTGGGCTGACACATTGATGAATTATAAATAATGCTTTATAACTCAGCTTCTCAGATTCTATGTATTTCTTCTTTTCTTCTTCTGAAGCGTTTTCTCCAAGCGCTTCGACTCCATCTTTTACAAGGTCCCAAAGACCTTGACACCTGAATAAGACTTTCATCTGTTTGTACCAATTCTCATAGTTGTCAACTTTCAGAATTGGTAGGGTTGCTGGATAATTTTCATTCCCATAACTTGTCATCGTGAATTCTTCAATCGTTCTTGATTGAACCTTCCCTTGAATCGAAACAAAGCTCTTGATACCAGATGTTGGAAATCCACCAAAGTCTATGATGAATTTCTACCACAATGACAATTTAATTATGTGACAAACAAAGAAAAGAAGACAAGACAAATAATTTCCGCAGAGTTTATCTCTGCTCACAAACTATGAAAACTTTCTTATTCACTTTGCAACTGCAAAATACTGTGAATGACTTGCTTGACTTGCTTACAAAAATAAGGGTTACTCCCTCTATTTAAAGCTGAGCTTACACCCTAAGCCCAAAGTCCAAAATATTTTTTTGTTACTAAATCAAATCTAATTTATTCTAAACTTAAATCAAATCTATTTAAATCTAAAACAAATCAAATATTTTCGACACATAATTTCGACACATTGAATTACAATTTAACAATTTCGCATAACAAAAGTGTCATATATATATATATATATATATATATATATATATATATATATATATATATATATATATATATATATATATATATATATATATATATATATATATATAAAGTGATTTACTGTATTAGTCGGTCATTTGTTGTAATTTGACCAAATTATTTTAAGTATAATTTAAGGAGATAAAAATAGGCATTGTGTGTGTGTGTGTATATATATATATATATATATATATATATATATATATATATATATATATATATATATATATATATATATATATATATATATATATATATATATATATATATATATATATATATATATATATATATATATATATATATAAACAGGATGTATGACCAATCAGAGAGCCCCACGTACGTGTTGTCAACATTGGCTATTGGGTATGGACATTACCTTGCTTTCAGCTCAACGACATCTATATAGTTCTGTCGCTTTCTCTAAACCTTATTTGAGAAAATAAGGTCTCCCAATTTAGAAGCATGTTCTTTGAGCATGCTACCATTTTAGAGTTGCAACATGTCATTTTGGTTCACTTTTGGTTTAAAATATTCACTAGAGTAAATTTAATTAAATTTCAAATTTTTACTTACTAAAAAGTTTTTTATTGCTGAATATTATAGACTTGTTTGTTTTGACTTTTTTTTAAAAATAATTTTTATAATGTTATACATTTTTATGTAAAAATAATTTATAAAGAAATATTTTATAAAAGTTTTAATTGAAAAATTTGGTTAGAATAATTGTTTTTTAAAATTTTATTTTAAATATTTTATTTTTTTATTGAAATTTTTTTTAGAAATCAAAATTTCAAAAAATCACTTAATTTAAAAACTATTTCAAATAAATATTATAAAAATCTTTTTTGAAATATATATTTTTTTTAAAATTACAATTTTAATTATGTATTAGTTTTCAATAATATGTATTTATATTATAAGATGTCAAAATTAGTGTTTCAATTTAAAAAAAATAAATATAATTTTTTTAATATTTTTAAAACCAATTTAAAAAAATCTATTTTAAAAAATATTAAAAAAATTATTTTTTAAAAGCTGAAACAGACATACTATAGAGAATCTTTTATTCATGCAAAAAACCAAATTTTTATTAAAATTTATTTTTTTTATAAAATTCTTGGAAAAAGCAAAAATTGGATTTAAAAGTTAAGGACTGGGGCCAGATTTTAATTTGAGACTTTTAAATTAAAAAATTTACTTAATTTAAAGTTCGTTACTTATGAAGATAGGAAATTTGTTTCTTATAGCTATGCCTTAATTTTTATTTTCATTTTTCAATAATAATAATAATAATAATAATAATAATAATAATAATAATAATAATAATAATAATAATAATAATAATAATAATAATAATAATAATATTATTATTATTATTATTATTATTATTATTATTATTATTATTCTTATTATTATTATTATTATATTATTATTATTATTATTATTATTAAACAAATATATGATATAATTGAAATATGAATGAGTTGGAAGAAAGAAATAGGATTAAATAAGCAATGAGTTAAGTGGTTTTTAAGAATGAGTGTGGTGAGCTTTTTTAGAGGAGGCACACAAACACTACTCAAATTTAGAAAATTGAAAAATATTTTTTTTGGTCCTTTATTTTTACTTTAGAATCTATTTTAGTCATTTAACTTTTTAAAACACCCAATCGCTATTATAAATAATGTCTAATAATGTCTGTCACATCAATCGCGAAATAAGTTTAATCTTAGTTATCTAGATGAAGTAATGAATGGTGGTATGAAAAGTTAACACTTTAATGTTTTTAAAATCGAGGTTATAATTTAAAAGATTATGAGTTCGATTCCTATGGACTGCATATTTTTATTTTTTTATATTTTATTGCGCGTGTCATATATCTTTCGGTTTTATTTATAATCTGAAATAATAAGGCATTCATTTACTTCAGTTTTTATGTAATAACTGATGGATTAGTATGAAATTTTTTTGGCTGTATTGTATCAATTTCACCGGCCTGTATTTTTTTGTGTCTGTATCATTTTTACTAGCCTGTATTATATCATTATA